>JZKD02S1672817.1:1079670-1100383 GCA_000966675.3 Picea glauca
CTAGTTTCCTTAGTTTAGATTATTTAGCTCAGATCACCTTCTCTTTGGTTTCCTCACGAGACCTTAGAGCGGCCAACGGAGCCGTTAAACTCGTCAGGGTGGTCCATACCAAACGACTTGGGTTATTTAGACAACCCCGGACCGGTTCCACTCTCCCAGTTGACGGACGGTCAATTTCGCCCGTCAACACAACCTGACCATGGCACATAATAACATGAAACAACAAGCAGATCAACATCGTAGTGAAATAAGTTTTGAAGTAGGGGATTGGGTTTTTTTAAGACTACAACCATACAAACAGATGTCCCTCAAGCAAGCCAAGAAGGAAAATAAATTATCACCAAAGTACTATGGCCCTTATAAGGTGTTTCAAAAGATTAGTACTATGGAATACAAATTGGAGTTGCCTGCATCTTCACGAGTACACCCAATTTTCCATGTTTCATGCTTAAAGAAGGTTGTAGGCAACAAGATCCCAGTTCAAACTATATTGCCAGAACTTAACGAGGAAGGAAAAATCATATTGGATCCTAAATCCATCACTAACACAGGAATTTTCCAGCTGAGGAATAGATCCATTTCAGAGTATCTCATTAAATGGAGGAAACTACCGGCTAAAGATTCCAGTTGGGAAGATGAGTCTTTTATACAGAATCATCCATAGTTACTCAAAATTGTGGACAACACTTGTCTCAAGGAGAGGGGCGTGTTAAGCCCTAATATTGGCTCATTACCCCTTAATTGGGGCATATTATATTAGTAATTTTGTTTTATTTATGTCGTCTTTAGGCCATTAGTTGTAATTATCCCTCCTAGTCTTCTATATATACCAAGGAGACAGTTTCATTTTGAATCATCTTGTACTTGAATATTTAAGTGGGGTAAAAGGACGTTTCCCCCTCGAAGAGTATTATTATCTTAAATTATCTCTTTTTCAAGGCGTTGAGTACTTTTCCTAAGGTTTTTCTATGCTATATTGATATTTGGTTCTTAACAAATACTAAAGAAAATAATAGGATTCCCTTAAGGGACTGGACTTCCTACCTTAAAAGTCTTTACGAGTTCCCTAATTACATGGACATCATTCTTATTGTCCCTACAAAGGAAGAAATTTTTTCTTTAGATGACATAGAGTATGGGGTTAAGCAACTTGTAAATGGGAAAGCTAAGGACATTGAAGGCAACCAAGCTAAAATTTTTAAAATCAGAGGGTCAATCCTTATCCCTCACATACACAAGCTCTGCAATTTAGCAGTAAAGTAGGGCTTCCCTAAACCCTGGACGCAAAGCTTCATTGCTCCTATTTTTAAAAATGGGGATAGAAACATTCCCTCTAATTATAGGATCATTATGATTAGCTCGATTTTAGCCAAGATTTATAGAATTATTTTAGAAAAGAAGTTTAGCCTTTGGCTAGAAATTCATGGTAAAAGATATAAAGGCCAGCATGGGTTTATGAGATATGATTCAACTGTGGACCATCCTGTTACCTTTAGGATCATTGCAGAGGATCTCTGCAATACTAAAACCAATATTTTTTGTTGTGTTGTTGACTTTAGAAAATCTTTTGACATGGTTCCTAAGAAAAACCTTTGGAATAGGTTGGAAGAGATAAAAGTGCCTATCAATTTGAGGGTTGTTGCAATAAGGATGTATGAGAACGTTATTTCTAATATTAAAAACATTGAGGGATTGTCAAAAGAGATCAAATGCAATATCAGAGTCAAACAAGCTTGTCCCTTGTCCCCTACCATTTTTGGCATATACATTGACAAGTTAGAAGATTGCTTGGAAAACACAGGTTGAGTGACGCAGACACAAACGCACTCTACGTTCGCTCACAGGATCGTTCATTCAATTCTCGAGATGACTTATCTCTTTCGATCCCCATGGGAATCATTGTTCACAACAATCCATAGGTCCTTCTTGCCCTGTCATAGCCTCTGCACGCGCCTGTGACATTTCCCTCCAAAATGGAGTTCATGTTCCACAACATGAAATACAATGATCGAGCTTCAAGGTTTTTTGTTTCACGATGTCCAGATTCCTCGACTCCTCGACCTTCCAATCCCCGAAATGTCGAAAAGGCTTCAATCAACGATTTGCCCCTTGGACTGTGCTTTGGCCCATGTGACCATTCTCATATGATCATGGCTCTATGTCCTTTGGGACTTAACCTCGCAAGAGCCCAACACCTTGTCCTCAGGATTATCGATCCTTCGAACACCGATTTCCCGATTTGGCCCTTTCTCACCTTAGCCTCGCCTGGCTACGCTCTAGTCCATGTGACCAGTCCTCATAAGACCGCAGTCTTATCTCTTTTGGGATTTACTCATTCAAGAGACCGACCTCTCAACCGGTCGACTCCCGAACCACCGATGTATGAAAGGTTGATGTGCCTATGCCCCGGTTACCTGTCTCTTTTCAAGATTTTGATATTTGAAATGCCAAAATGTTGTATCCTCTTATTCGCTTGATTCGCGATTAGTCGATTCCCGAAATGTCGATTGGCGATATCTCTATGTGACGCCGGCTGCTACCACATGTCTCTCCCTTTGGGTTTTTGGACTTTCAAACACCGAAAAAACCCTAGAACCTTCGTCCTTGGAACCCCTTGAAGTTTCAATTCCTGGCCTCCAACGTGATGAAGTGACGTTAGCTAGGCCCCACAATGGAGCTTCCCACCTATCCTCGGTTGCTACCACCTGTCCTTCCAAATCCCCGGTGACCAAAGTCCCAGTGGACACTCAACCTCCAACACATGTCCCAAATGGATGGATGGTCCCAATTTAGCCTTGTTGTATTGGGGCTTCCAACGCCAAGTGTCCAAACTCACGTCCTCAAGATCCCCGATATCCCGAGTGCCAATATCCTGTTGCCTCTAATCCTTTCAGGATTTTCTCTATGGGGAATTCTAACCCCTCACTACCAAGACTTTCGAAGCTTCAAAGTCTGATATCCTGATAACCATGCTTGTTTCGGGACTCCTCTGATTTTATGATCTGTGCATAAGGGTTAAACCTCGTGCAAGTTTTCGTTGATCCGATGGCTATCAACTGTCGTTGTGAGATCTGACGGATCACACTCTCTCTAGCTATGTGTGCCTCCTATGCTGCTCTCTAGATGTGAAAACCAATGGTCCAGATCCATTTTCCTTAATCTAATCGGACGAATGTTGTGCACCTCCTGAGCTTGCACTTTTCTTCCTGGACTTGGAAGAAT
Source organism: Picea glauca (assembly GCA_000966675.3). NCBI lineage: Eukaryota > Viridiplantae > Streptophyta > Pinopsida > Pinales > Pinaceae > Picea > Picea glauca. Next base: position 1,082,893 of record JZKD02S1672817.1, read on the forward strand.
ATCCCAATGGCTTAAGACCTCAATATTTACCTTGATTTCCTCTACGAGATTCGCGACTTCGAGCCCTCACCTACGTATGAAAGAATTTTTTCCCTCCTAAACTTTGGGGACTCTAAATTCTCCCAAAGAGTCCTTGTGATCTCTTCTGTCCACTGTGCGTAGGAGCACCCACCTGCACGTATGACAACGCGGCTCCTCTTGAGTTTTAAAGGCTTTGAACTCTTCCCGAGAGTTCTCTAGCCTCTACACTCCTTCCAGCTACGACTTTGTGCACTTAAAGCACTACTCCTCCTGAGATTTCATCTTCTAACCCTTGAAGTATTCTGACTTCTACGCTCCAGCAAAGTCTTGCACACGAAAGTTCTATCCATCCTGATCTTTCCTGTAGCTTCGACCTCCGAGGAAACTTGTCTTTTTCCCTTTCTTCCTCAAATAGAGGATTTCGAGGTCCTCCTGGCACTCTGTCCTCTCAAGCAACTTCTCGCTAAGTCTTCCTGGGTATTCAATAACCCTTTATATACACTCAATGCCCACTTGGCAGAGCTTCACATAACTCCTTAGAGATTCTATCTTCTTCTGAACTCAACGGAGTTCCTCTCATGCACTCTGGTAGTCACTCAATGCCCACCTGGTAGAGTATCTTCTTACAGAACATCCAGCAGTTATGTCTTATGTGTCCTCCTCACACCTACTCAATGCCCACTTGGTAGAGATCTCAGTATCCTTAGTGATTCTGGTTCTTCTTGAACTCACAATAGAGTTCTTTTGTCTTCTATGCACTCCTTGCACCTGCTCAATGCCCACCTAGTATAGCTTCACAGAACTCACAACATAAGTTTTGTCTATGACTGTGTCCTCATATACAGCCTCACCTCCTAAGGTATTTAGCAACCTCATGGCCTTCTTCGAGTTGTTGACTTCAATTCTTGTGCCCACCTAGCACGCCTTTCTCTAAACCTGCAAAATTCAGAAGTGCATCTATGCACCGGTATCTAGAGACCACAGTACTCTGTCATGCCCTCCTGGCATGAAACCTCAAAGACCTTCACTTGAAATCAAACACCCTCCTACAAATGCAAAACTATAGCATACATTCACAGCATAATAAGAGCACACACAAACATTCATTTAACACATGAAAGATGCAGGAAAAATTGTTGTTTGTATTAAAATGGAAAATGCTTGTTTATAAGGGTGTTCCTGAGCACAGCTTGTAAAAAGGTCTTGGTTCCTTTTCTCTTCTTCTCTCCTAGATCTATCTCGCCTAGGTCAACTATTCCACACCTCTATTACAAAATGAGATACAATACGATCTTTTACCTGAGGGGGCTCTTTGAGCTCTTCCCTCTAAACCTCAACTACCCTATTCAATTACATTCAATGGTTGTCTAGTCTATAGATCAGATCTAGATCGCAGCCTTACAAAACATTAAAAGTCTATTTACTTCTATGCCTATGCAGAGCACGGCTTCACGGCTCAACAGCCTAAGCAATTTAATTACATTTAATTTCAAATCAAAATGAGGCATGCGCCTCTCTTCATATTTGAATGCATGCGCTTGACATGGATAGCTGGCTGGTTGGATGACATGAGATGATTCTCCTACATCATAATCATTAGCAGCAAAATTCATGAGCTTCCCCTCTTAGTTGGGGAAATCCTCCTGGATCCCAAACAAATTTTTGGAGCTATCTCTTTGCTCCATTCCCTCGTTGTTGTTGTTTCTTTTGCGCTGCTACTACTGTTGCTTCTTTTCTGCTCAGCTACTCCTCGCTATTAGTCCTTGCTGATCTGATCATCATCTATCGTATCTCCTCGACCACTTTGTCCAGCTGTTCCAGTGGTTGTCTCTGCTCATTCAGTCTCCTCAGCTGAAAAAAATTTCTGTAGTCAGGCAGAACGCAATGATCTCCCACGTCTTCTTCATCAACTACTCCCAACTTTTCATGTTGGATGTGCATGCCCTGCACTGTCACCCTTCTCTCTAGGGCTTCAATCTGTTCACATAGATCAGTAAAGATAATGTTGTCTGCCTCCTCTTCTTCTCCTTCTACAAACTCCCATGTTGCAGTCCTTTCATCTTCCTGGCTGAAAATTTTGAGCCACTCCTCAAAATTCTCATCTTCTTCTTCTGCTGTCAGCTTCAATGTTGCAGCTTCCTCAGCTTCCTGGTTGAAAATGTTGAGCCATTCCTCAGAATGCTCATTCTCCTCTTCTACTTGGGTAGCTTCAGATATCTTCTCCGATTATTTTTCCCTAATAGTCTCAGTTAGCTACCTTTCTTCCGTTGCATCATCGGCAACACAGAATTTTGCCTCCCCTGGGTTAAGTGGTAGGAATATTCCAATTCCCCCAATCATTAGAAGATTCTCCTGATATTCCTCTTCTGTCAACTCCTCTGGCTGATTCAAACTCACCTGCTCATCCCTGCCCACCTGGCAATATGGGATTTTCCTGCTGCCCTCCTGGCAGTCCATGGAATCAACTGATTCCATCTATGTTCCCTTGCCCACCTGGCAAACTGGAAACCTTTCACTACCCTCCTAGCAATCTGTGAGATCCTGCAGCAATCTAAATCCATTGCCCACCTGGCAACTGGGAATTTATTTTCTGCCCTCCTGGCAGTTCTTGAGATCTTCAACCGATCTCCATTCTCCAGCATCACCGAGATTTCTCCCAGTCTCCGGTTCATATATCTGAATTTCATTTTCTTCTCGACCATTGAGGCTTTTCGTATACCTCAGCCATATTTTCAACAGTCTACACTGTCTCATGACCATCAGCTCTTTGACTGACCATTTTACCTTCGGATTCCTCATGAGCCATTCATATACCCACTTTGACTTGGCTTTCTGTTGTATCTCCGATGCAAGTTCATCCATCCTCGCATTCTGCTGCATCCGTAATGCAAGTTTTTCTATTTCTTTCCTTATATCAGCAAGCTCTTCATCTATATCTTCTTTACTCACCAGCTCATGGCTGCTCCTTCCAGCATACCTACGACCTTCAGTAGCCATGTTGTTGTCTATGTCTACCCTCCTGGAAAATCTGCTGGTCACTACTGCAAACTTGATTCCTTCAGCCTCTTCCTACAGTCCTGTTGACTGTCTATGGATTGTTTCCTACCCGCAACAAATCCCTACAAAGTTTTAGTACTCAGTTTTCTTCCTTTTCCTTCTCCCTCTGCTTGAAATATACAAACAAAGTTCTCGCTCTGATACCACTTCACGCAAACATAGATGCACTCTATGTCTTCTCAAAGGATCATTCATTCAATTCTCGAGATGACTTATCTCTTTCGATCCCCATGGGAATCATTTTTCACAACAATCCACAGGTCCTTCTTGCCTTTTCACGGCCTTTGCACGCACCTGTGACGTTTTCCTCAAAAATGGAGTTCATGTTCCACAACAAGAAATACAATGATCAGGATTTGGGGTTTTATGTTTCCCGATGTCGAGATTCCTCGACTCCTCGACCTTCCAATCCCTGAAACGTCGAAAAGGCTTCAATCAATGATTTTCCCCTTAGGTTGTGCTTTGGCCCATGTGACCATTCTCATATGATCATGGCTCTATGTCCTTCGGGACTTAACCTCGCAAGAGCCCGACACCTTGTCCTCAGGATTCTCGATCCTTCGAACCCTGATTTCCTGATTCGACCCTTTCTCGCCTTAGCCCCGCCTGGCTATGCTCTAGTCCATGTGACCAGTCCTCATAAGACCACAGTCTTATCTCTTTTCGGATTTACTCATTCAAGAGACCAACCTCTCGACCTATCGACTCCCAAACCACCGATGTATGAAATGTTGATGTGCCTATGCCTCGGCTACCTATCTCTTTTTGGGATTTCGACATTTGAAATGCCGAAATGTTGCATCCTCTTATTCGCTTGATTCGCGATTAGCCAATTCCCGAAATGTTGATTAGCGATATCCCGATGTGACGTCGATTGCTACCATGTGTCTCTCCCTTTGGGTTTTCAAACTTTTGAATGCCGAAAAAACCCTGGAACTTTTGTCCTCGGAACCCCCAGAAGTTTCGATTCCTGACCTCCGACGCGCTGAAGTGACGTCAGCTAGGTCCCGCAACAGAGCTTCCCACCTATCCTCAGTCACTGCCACCTATCCTTCTGAATCCCCGGTGGACGTTCAACCTTCAACACATGTCCCAAATGGATGGACGGTCCTGATTTAGCCTTGTTGTATCAGAGCTTTCGATGCCAAGTGTTTGAACTCACGTCCTCGAGATCCCCGATATCCCAAGTGCCGATATCCCGATGCCTCTATTCCTTTTGGGATTTTCACTATGGGGCGTTCCAACCCCTCACTACCAAGACTTTCAAATCTATGAAGTCTGATATACCGATAACCATGCATGTTTCGGGACTCCTTCGATTTTCTGATCTGTGCATAAGGGTTAAACCTCGTGCAATTTTTCATTGATCTGATGGCTATTGACTGTCGTTGTGAGATCTGATGGCTCACGCTCTCTCCGACTGTGTGCACCTCCTATGCTTCTCTCTGGATGTGAAAACCAATGGTCCATATCCCTTTTCCTCAATCTAATCGAACGGTTGTTGTGCACCTCCCGAACTTGCACTTTTCTTCCTGGACTTGGAAGAATTTCTCAATGGCTTAAGACCTAAATATTTACCTTGCTTGCCTCTGTGAGCTCCGTGACTTCAAGCCCTCACCTACGTATCCAAGAATTGTGTCCCTCCTGAACTTTGGGGACTCTGAATTCTCCCAAAGAGTCCTTGTGATCTCTTCTGGCCTCTATCCGTAGGAGCACCCACCTGTGCATATGAAAATGTGGCTCCTCCCAAGTTTTAAAGGCTTTGAACTCTTCCCGAGAGTTCTCTAGCCTCTACACTCCTTATAGCTATGACTTTGTGCACTTAAAGCACTACTCCTCCTGATCTTTCATCTTCGAACCCTTGAAGGATTCTGACTTCTGTGCTCCAGCAAATTCTTGCACACGAAAGTGTTATCTGTCCTGAGCTTTCCTGTAGCTTCGACCTCCGAGGAAACTCATCTTTTTACCTTTCTTCCTCAGATAGAGGATTTCAAGGTCCTCCTGGAACTCTGTTTGCTCAAGTAACTTCTCGCTGAGTCTTCCTGGGTATTCAGTAACCCTGTATATATGCTCAATTCCCACTTGGCAGAGTTTCACAGAACTCCTTAGAGATTTTGTCTTCTTCTGAACTCAATAGAGTTCCTCTCGTGCACTCTGGTAGTCACTCAATGCCCACCTAGTAGAGTATATTCTTACAGAACATCCAATAGTTATGTCTTCTATTTCCTCCTCACACCTGTTCAATTCCCACTTGGTAGAGCTCTCAGAATCCTTAGTGATTCTGGTTCTTCTTGAACTCACAAAAGAGTTCTTCTATCTTCTGTGCACTCCTTGCACCTGCTCAATGCCCACCTAGCAGAGCTTCATAGAACTCACAACATAAGTTCCATCTATGACTGTGTTCTCATATACAACCTCGCCTCCTTAGGTATTCAGCAACCTCATGACCTTTTTTGAGTTGTTGACTTCAGTTCTTGTGCCCACCTGACACGCCTTTGTCTAAACCCATAGAATTCAGAAGTGCTTCTATGCACCGGTATCCAGAGACCGCAGTACTCTGTCACGCCCTCCTGGAATGAAACCTCAAAGACCTTCACCTGAAATCAAACAACCTCTTGCAAATGCAAAACTATAGCATACATTCACAACATAATAAGAACACACAAAGACATTCATTTAACACATGAAAGATGCAAGAAAAATTGTTGTTTGTATTAAAATGGAAAATGCTTGTTTACAAGGGTGTTCCTGAGCATGGCCCGTAACAAGGTCTCATGATGAAAGAGCATCTCTCCACATCAGCCAGCCATCCAGCCACGTCGAGCGCACGCATTCAATGTTGAAGAGAGGTGTAGCCCTCATCTTTTATTTTGAATTGAATGTAATTTAATTGCTTAGGTTGTTGAGCCATAGAGTCATGTCTTTGCGCAGGTTGTAGATAAGATAGGCCTTTAATGCTTTGTATGGCTGAGATCTAGATCCGATGTTGGACTAGACAGCCCATTCAATGTAATTGAATAGGGTAGGTAGATTGGAGGGAAGAGCTCGAAGAGCCCCCTCAGGTAAAAGAAATTTTTTTTAGTATCTCATTGGTATGTGTATGGAGAGTTGAGTCAAGAGAGATAGAGAGAATATTCGTGTAGAGAGAAGAAGAAGGATCCGAGACCTTGTTACAGGCCATGCTAAGGAACACCTTGTAAATACAAGCGTTTGTCATATTTAATACAAATAGCCATTTTTTCTGCATGACTATGTGTTGAATGAATGTCTGTGAGAGTGTTCATTTATATACTGTGAATGTATGTTATGTTTATGCATTGCAGGAGTTTTCTTGGTTTCAAGTTTGAGAGGTCTTTGAGGTTTCATGTCAAGAAGGAATGACAGAGTACTGCGGTCTCTGAATACCAGTGCACTGAAGCACTTCTGAATTCTACAGTTTCAGACAAAGGCGTTCCAGGAGGGCACAACAGCTGAAATCATCAACTCAAGAGAAAGACCTCAAGGTTGTTGAATACCTTGGAGGCAAGGTTATGTAGGAGATACACAATTGCAGACAGAAGCTCTAAGGAGTTCTGTGAAGCTTTATCAAGTGGGCATTGAGCATATGCATAGTAGTGCATTTGGAGGAACTCTGCTGTGAGTTCAGAAAGAGGAATCAGAATCACTAAGGATTTTGGGGAGCTCTTCCAAGTGGGCATTAGGCAGGTGCAACGAGTGCACAGAAGAGGACAGAACTACTGAAATTTCTGTGAGAAGATACTCTGCTAGGAGGGCATTTGAGTCAGTGTGCATATAGGCACAGAGGTAGAAGATAACTCTTTGAGTTCTGGAATTGAGAGGAAGAATCCACTAAGGGATCTTCACAGGGTTACTAAACACCGTGAAGACTCAACAAGAAGTTGCTTGAGAAGAAGGATAGCCAGGAGGGCATCCAAACATTCTCCATCTACAGGAGGAAGGAAGAAGGATAAAATCCCTTAGGGGTCTGAGCATGTGAGAAGCTCAGGAGAGACAACACTCTGTGTGCGTAAAGACTCTGCAGAGGTGCAGGAGTTGAAGAATCCTTCAAGGATTCGAAAGGAACAAGCTCAGGAGGGTGAGTGCTTTCAGGAATAAAGTGTGGCTGCAAGGATTGCATAGGTTGGAGAACTCTTTGGAAGAGTTCAAAGTTCCCAGAATCTCAGGAGGAACATCGTTTTCATATGTGCAAGAGAACTCAAAATAAAAGGAGTTCACAGAGGAGAAAGAAGACAAAGGTTGAGGCCTTTGGGAAACTTGGAAATTCTTCCAAGTCTCAGAAGAAAGTGCAGCAGCTCAAGAGGGAGCACAGCAGACCTCACATCTAGAGCGAAACACCTGACAGTCGTCGGATCGGTCGGAAGGTGCACGACAGTTAAACCATCGGAAATAGCTGAGGAGAAAATCCCAATGAGAGGCGTGGCCATCGAGATATCGGCGTTCATGAAATTGGGAGTTACGAGGATAGGATATCGTGAATATCCATAGGAAAAGTCCCAAGAATGATCTGGACCATCCATCAGTTGGGGACACGTGGCAGAGATCCATATTATCGAGGAAAGTCTCGATAGGAAAGTCAAATCGGTGCATCAGAGTTCGACATTTTGCGAGTCCTGAGGACAAGACTTCCGAAGCATTAGAAATCATGAAAGCACAAAATGGATGTGGACCATCCATCTTGAGGGGATGCATGGTAGTGATTGAAGCCTTCAGAAAAGATCCCAATAGGAAAGCCACATTGGGAAATCACGAGTCGGGAAATCGGGAATCCCATGGACAAAGTGTCCTTGCATTTCGGCATTGTGATGTCTGAAATCCCGATGAGAGGTAAGCATGTGATCACGAGAATAACGGTCATATGAGACAGGAGTATAGATAGGAGGGATAATCTGTAAAATGTGCATCGATGAATTTACTAATCGGAGATCGGGAGATCGCGGGGACAGAGGTTCGTGACATCAAGGATTGAGAAACCCCAAATATTGACAAGGAGATAAGGCTATGGTTTTATGAGGACTAGTCATGTGGACTAAGGGTATAGCCATGAGGGGCTAAAACCAAAAGGAGTGCATCCACGAATCAGAGTTCAGGAGTTCAAGAGGACCAGAACTCTCGACATCAGAAAAGAAGAAACTCTGAAACCTGAAATGAAATCGGGGAAAGGTCATAGGCATGTGCAGAGGCCGTGATAGGGAAAAGGTAGGACCTGTGGATCGGGTTTTCATCAGAGATTCCAGTAGGCAATCGAGTGAGCTAATTCATATCAAAGGGGAATTTGAATGATCCTGTGAGGAGGGGCGCGAGGTGGTGGAGCATGAGCATATGCGTCAAATGGTATCAGAGATAGAACTATGTTTGTATATTTCAAGCAGAGGGAGAAGGCAAGGGAAGCTAGAGGAGGAAAGCACTCGCATACACACATCAAGTGGTATCAGATCCTGATTCTTGTCTGTATATTTCAGGCAAGGGAGGTAAAGGAAGATAGAGCATTGGAGACTCTGTAAGGATTTTTAGCAGGTAGGTAACAATCAAGAAAGTAGTCAGGAGGAATGGAGGATGAAGCTGGAAACACTCTTAGTGCAGAGTGACAACAACAGGTTTTCTAGGAAAGAAGACAGAGACAACACCATGGTTATTGAAGGCCATATGCATGCTGGGAGGAAGAGAAAGGCAAAAAATATTGTAGAGATGGATAAAGAGCTCATTGAAACAAGGGCCGACATAGATGAGCTCAAACTGTGGATGTGGCAGAAAGTAAAGCTGAGATGGGTATATGAATGGCCCATGAAGAAGCCGAAGATAAAATGGCCAGTCAAGGAGTTGATGGTCAGAAGATAGCGAAGGTTGTTGAAAGGATGGTTGAGGTATGCTAAAAACCTCAATGGACTAGAAGAAGAAATGGTTTAGGTATGTGAACCAGAGACTAGGAGAGGTCTCAATGATGAAGAGAATGGATTGGGATCAGCTGAATATCTCAAGCACTGCCAGGAGGGTAGAGTATAAATTCCATATTTCCAGGTGGGCAACGAGTTGAGATCACTGTGGGATCTCATAGACTGTCAGGAATATAGCCAGGGAATTTCACATTGCCAGTTGGGCAATGAAATGAGGTTGTTATAGGATCTCAGAGACTGTCAGGAGGGTAGTGGAAGCATCCCATACTGCCAGGTGGGCAGGGATGAGCAAGTGAGTTTTGATCAACCCGAGGAGCTGACAGAGCAGATGATCTCAGATGTGAGTTTGGATCAGCATGTGTAACTGACAGAAGAGGAGGATCTAAGGGACCTTCTGATGATTGGGGGAATTCATATATTCCTACCATTTTCCTAGGAGGAGGTAGAAGTCTATGTTGCAGATGGTTCAGCAACAGCAGCAGAACAGTCAGTTGTGACTGTTAGGAAAGAAGAGGAACTGGAGCAGATATCTTAGGTTGCCCAAGCAGAAGAAGAAAAGGATCATTCTGAGGAATGGATCAACATATCTAGTCAGGAAGTTGAGGAAGTTGTAGCACTAAAGCTGACACCAAAAAAAGCAGAAGAAGATGATGAGAGTTCTGAGGAATGGCTCAATATTTTCATCCAGGGAGCTGTAACACCCTATTTCCCCCAGATTGTAAATATAACTGGACTGGCCAAGGACTATGGAAAACTCATAAGTATGAATATGTGATGTAAATGGACCTGCAGGAAGAGGTCAATGAATGTGAATAATATTTGAATTTATTGCAGGACTGCTGAGAGGGGATGTGCAGAAAAGAGACCACGATGGCGATGGAAGGCTCCTGAAAAGGTGGCGTTAACTTCCACCCTAAATAAATATAATATTTGGACTCCACTGGCCCGGAGAACCAAAAGAGGCTCCCTGGCCCCCAAATTTAATGTCTCGCAGGTTGGTAGGCGGGCGGCTTGATGAGGGATGGGATGGTGAACCGCCCATCCGTAGATTCGTCAGGCCTGATCGACGTGAGGGTAATCGTGCCACATGCAACCTCATGAGAGGATAAGGCATATGGAAGGGATGATTGAAAGGTCAGATGCAAGGGGAACTCTAGCAGTTTTTATGCAGAGTGAGTGATAGCAGAGAGGAGGGATTACAACCTTCGCTTCTGGTCACTGGCAGATAGAGAGATGTAGTCTCAGAGCATCGTGGTCACGGATCGGGGGTGGCTAGTGGTAAATCCTTTGGGAGTCGCTGAGCCTACAGTTGGGTGGAAATGAGCACCCCTCTCAGTAGTCGTACCCACTTCGGGTGTTATTTCTGATAAGTATTTTCATGTATTGCATCTTGAAATTCATATACTGATATACATATATACTCACAACACTGTGAGATTGTGAACGATTTTGGTGTAAGAATGTCTGTGAATGTTTTGATAATAACTAATGGACCTATTCTTGTAATAGAGGAAGCCATGCACGACTCACGTCGATAAAAATGAATCTAATCATGCCCAGGTTGAACTAAGTCAGGTATCCAATCCGTTCTCGGGAATTTGTTTCCCTTATCTATATCCAGGAATGGACTGAAATAAACCTCTTCACAGAGATTTCCCTTCTCAGAAAGGTTTACCAAGAACCTGGAAAAAAAAGGGCGTGAATGCGCAAGTCTTAGCAACCCTATGTGAAGAGGAATGACCCTCTTGAAATCCCGAAGTAGCCGCGTAAGGATAAGTATTGATCAATGGATGAGATCCTGTTGGGAAATCTGTAGTCATTCACGACCGTTAAATCGAAGGAATGAATGAGGGAGTAAATTGCCTTACCCTTTTTCCCTTATCTTTGTGAATAGCGAGGAAATATGATTCGTAGATCCCCAGACCCCATGAGAACATCTGGACCGTTGTTTTTTCCACGTCCAAAGAATAGTTAGGAAAGGGCATGGCATTGGGACAAATCTAAACCAACAGATCCTATCTAGGAAACCCGACAGTCGTTAGATCTATAGGGAGATAGACGAGGGTTAAGATCTCGTGAGCTCGAAGGTTCGCGGGGTAGAAGTCCAAAATTTGGACGCTTTAAGTCACGAGTGGCGAGGCTACAAGAGGATCTAAGTCATCCATTCGAGGAGGACAGGTGGCGGAGATCCAAAGATCTCTTGAGCTTGGGACTCGCGGGGTAGAAGTCCAAAAGTTGGACGCTTTAAGTCATGAGCGGTGAGGCTACGAGAGGATCTGAACCATCCACCCGAAGAGGACAAGTGGCAGAGATCTAGAGATCTCGTGAGCTCGGGACTTGCGGGGTAGAAGTCCAAAAGTTGGACACTTTAAGTCACGAGTGGCGAGGCTATGAGAGGATCTGAACCATCCACCCAAAGAGGACAGGTGGTGAAGATCCAGAGATCTCATGAGCTCGAGGCTCGCAGGGTAGAAGTCCAAAATTTGGATGCTTTAAGTCGCGAGAGGAGAGGCTACGAGAGGATCTGAGCCATCCATCCGAGGAGGACAGGTGGCAGATATCCAGAGATATCGTGAGCTCAGGACTCACGGGCTAGAAGTCCAAAAGTTGGATGCTTTAAGTCACGAGTGGCAAGGCTATGAGAGGATCTGAGCCATCCATCCGAGGAGGACAGGTGGCAAAGATCCAGAGATCTCGTGAGCTCGGGACTCGCGGGGTAGAAGTCCAAAAGTTGGACGCTTTAAGTCGCAAGCGGCAAGGTTATGAGAGGATCTGAGCCGTCCATCCGAGGAGGATAGGTGGCGAAGATCCAAGGATCTCGTGAGCTTGGGGCTCGTGGGGTATAAGTCTAAAAGCTAGACGCTTTAAGTCATGAGTGGCGAGGCTATGAGGGGATATAAACCGTCCATCCAAAGAGGACGGGTGGCAAAGATCTAGGGATCTCGTGAGCTCAGGACTCGTGAGGTAAGAGCCCAAAGTTTGGATTCTCTAAGTCACGAAGCAGCGAAGTAGCGAGAGGCTGTGAGCCATCCATCTGGGGAGGACAGGTGGCAGAGATTGAGGAGATCTCACGAACTCAGGAGCTCGCAGGGTGAACGCCCAAGTATTTGGCATTAAAAGTCATGAGACACGAGGTCGCGAAGCAGCAAAGTGGCAACAGGCTGTGAGTCATCCATCGAAGGAGGATAGGTGGAAGAGATCGAGAGATCTCACGAACTAGGGAGTTCACAGGGTGAGAGCCGAAGTATTGGGCATTCAAAGTCACGAGGTTGCGAGTAGTGAAATCCCTCAGGGAAAAGTCAGTGAGTTGACTGATCATTGGATCTCAGGGATCTGAGAACCCAGTGTTCAACCTTTGAACTCGCGAAGTCACGAGTTCTGATTCCCCGATAAATCAAGGAAAGGGGATCGCGTGAAGAGAACTGTGGAAGCAGATGTCCCGATAGGAAAATAGAAGAACCTCGGAGTTCTTCGGGCGAGAAGAAGAAGACCTTGTGAGCGGACGTACCCATGGTTGGTGCGCCTACGTCAGGTGGGATGTAAGACCACGGTTATGTATAGAGAATTGGGTTGGTAAATATAAGACCTGCGATTGGCATTTTGCTGCTACAAGCTCTGGGGAGTCTCATTATTGAGAATTCAACCAAAAAATTTGATTGATGGTAGTGGGTGTGTTACAAATTGGTATCAGAGCATGGTTACAACACTCGGCCTGACTGGGCTCATGCATGAGTCGCGCATAAACCTCGTTCAAAACACTCCTATGAGGAGTAAACCCCTAACTTAACTATCTTACCCAGGATTAAGAACCTGGAAAATGAAAACTCGACTGTGTGTGCATGTGAAAGAGTTATGAATTTATGCACCCTTTGTAAACATGAATTTAACTCTTAACTAATAGTCAGCGTTTGTCTCTTCACTCAAGCGGGCGATCAACCGTGGGAATATACAAACGCAGAAGAATGGTGACTCACCAAGAGGTGGGAGAAGGCTCCCACAACAGATATGAAGAGTCAGACGAAAGAAGAGAAATAGGAACCCCTCCAGACTTAGCTAAGACAGTGAGGAGTCTCATGGCCGAATTGCAAAGCTGCAAGGCCGACAATGAAAGAATGATGAAGGAACAAGAAAAGCAAACCGAGATTAATGTAGTTCTACTACAGAGCTTATCTGACCTACAGCGAAAGATGCAGCATGAACCTGAGATGCAGAATTGTAGTCGTGTCAGCGGTCACACTGAGAGAAGCACATTCAGAAAGGTCCACCCCAGAGGTAAAGGACCAGTGCCAGACGATTCCACTGAGAAGGAAGCTGGCGATTCAGAAGGATCTTCCAGTAGCAGGACCAGTTCCTATTCTCAAATGAAACAGAAGAGGCAAAATACTTCTAAGAGTCATAGATTTGAGGAATTCAAAAAGGCCAAACCTCCCTCCTTCGATGGAAAGATAAATAAGGGAGAGGAAGCTGAGGCTTGGCTATTTGGACTGAAGAAATATTTCAGAGTCCATGATTTCTCAGAGAACCTGAAGGCCCGAGTGGCCACTTTCAATCTAAATGGGAAGGCTTCCATCTAGTGGGAAGACCTTAATAATATGAAAGGGGTCCATAAGGAGGACCTGTCTTGGAAATGGTTCAAGAAGTACTTCCGGAAGAAGTATTTGTCGGAAAGGTATTTCGATGAGAAGGCTAAAGAGTTTTATGAACTCAAACTGGGACAACTTACTATGGAAGAGTATGTCAACAAATTCCTTGACTTACTGAGATATGTACCCTACATCAAAGCAGAGAATACAAAGGCCCAACACTTCATCAGTGGGATACCCAAAGAATATCGGAACCGAATCGAATTCGACGAGCCAAAGACCCTAGAAGACACTATACGAAAGGCAACATATTGTCATGACCAATATGGGCCTTGGGCAGAGTCTCATAGAGACTGGAAACAAAAGAATGGTTCAAAATTTCAGAAGAAAGGGAGCAAATCCTCGAGATTTAAAAACTACAAGGAGAACCACAGAATGAACTTTCCAGCCCGGAGTGTACTCCAGTAGAACTTTCCCTCGACGGATGGAAATAAGACTCCTAGACCTATACCAGTAAATATTGATAACCCAAAGAGAAAACCTTTGGAGTGTTGGGATTGCAGAGGAGATCATCTCTGGAGAGGCTGTCCACTCCAACCACAGAATGGTCGGAAAATTTATAACATGCAGGAAGCTACCACGGTCAATGATGTGGCAAGGAGTGTGTCCCAGATCTATGCATCCTTGGATAATAACCAAGCTGACCACCAAGCTTCAATGGTGGAAATAGAAGGTATGATCTTCAACCATATGGTATCTGTTTTGATTGACCCTGGTTCAAATTTGAGTTATATAGCCCCTAAGACTGTTGATAAGTGTAAGCTACAGCCACAAAAGAAAACTAAACCATGGTTGGTATAGTTAGCCACTGGCACCAAAAGAAAGGTGGTAGAGGCCGTACCAGCTTGCCAAATAATGTTGGGTGAATTCCCCACCCAAGCAACCCTTAATGTATTACCCCTGGGATCATATGATTTGTTGATTGGTATGGACTGGTTGGCATCCCATAAAGCCAAACTAGACTGTTACGGTAAAACCTTAGAATGTGTGAGCGAAGAAGGAAAAAGGATAACCCTTCAAGGGATACAAAAACCGGTCTCGGTGAGACAAATATCAGCATTGCAAATGAGGAAGTATTTTCGAAAGGGATGTCCCCTATATGCAGTACAGGTGTTGAAAACAACCGAAGGTGCGGACCCCAGCCCTGATGACCACCCTATCCTGAGAGAATACCGAGATGTGTTTCCAGAGGAGATACCGGGTCTACCTCTGAGAAGAGACATTGACTTCTCATTAGAACTTGCACCAGGAGCAGTGTCGGTGTCTAGAACACCCTACCAAATGAGCATGCCTGAGTTAGTTGAACTCAAATTGCAATTAAAAGAAATGATGGACAAGGGTTATATTCGACCCAGCATGTCCCCATGGGGAGCACCGGTCCTGTTTGTGAAAAAGAAAGATGGCACCCTTAGACTGTGTATATATTACAGACAACTAAATAAAGTAACCATAAAGAACAAATACCCCTTGCCCAGGATCGATGATCTATTCGATCAGTTGGGAGGTGCGTCTGTTTTCTCAAAGATTGACTTGAAATCAGGATACCATCAAGTCCGAATCAAGGGTGAAGACATCCATAAGACCTCTTTCCGGACACGGTATGGTCATTATGAGTTTGTGGTAGTACCATTTGTGTTAACCAATGCACCTGCTACTTTCATGTGCTTAATGAACAACATACTCAGTAAATTCCTTGATAAATTTTTACTAGTGTTTATTGATGATATCTTAATCTACTCTAAGAGTAGAGAAGAACCTGAAGAGCATCTTAGACTTGTGCTGCAAGTGATAAGAGAGCATCATCTCTATGCTAAATTCAGCAAGTGTGACTTCTTCCAGAAACAAGTACACTACTTGGGACATGTTCTGTCCAAGGAAGGGGTAGCAGTAGATCCTGACAAGATCAGGTCTATCATGGAATGGCCTACCCCAAAGGATGTCTCATACATTAGATCCTTTATGGGATTGGTGGGATACTATAGGAGATTTATAAAAGATTTCTCCAAGATTGGTTGTCCAATCACTAACCTCCAGAAGAAGGGAACACAATTTCTATGGACACAGCAATGTGAAGAAAAATTTCAAACCTTGAAACATCTACTAACCCATGCACCCGTGTTGAAAATTGCTGACCCAGAAGCTGACTTCCTTGTGTGCACAGATGCCTGTAAAGAAGGGCTCGGAGGAGTCCTTATGCTGGAAGGAAAGGTGATCTTCTATGAATCTCGAAAATTGAATGAACATGAGGTCAACTACGTGACTCATGATCTAGAATTGGCTGCCATAGTGCATGCCTTAAAAATGTGGAGGCATTACCTCCTAGGGAGGAAATTTGTGCTTATGACAGATCACTGTGGATTATGGTATTTATTTGATCAACCCAAGCTCAATACTAGACAAGCTAGATGGATGGCCCTCCTTAGCGAATTTGATTTTGAAATCAAACACATCAAAGGGAAGGAGAATAGGGTGGCCGGTGCCCTTAGCAGAAGTATGAGAACAATTCACCTAGCAGCGGTGAGTACCTGTGAGACAGATGTCAAGAATAGAGTCAAGGAGGTACAAGAAACAAATCCCTTCATTCGAAATGTGACCCTATACCTACAACAAGAAACCACTTCGGGAAAAATACGAAGGCTATCAGATGATCGATGGAAGTCTTCTCACTTACAGGGAGAGACTGTACATTCCTAATTGTGACAACTTGAAGAGGTTCATCATGGATGAACTACATAAAAGACCCTACATTGGTCACCCAGGATACCAGAAAATGATTACTGCCACCCGAAAACAATTTTACTGGCTAGGATTGAAGAAGGATGTAGCCAAGTATTTGGCCCAATGCATAGAATTCCAACAAGTTAAAGTAGAACATCGACACCCAGTAGGACTATTACACCCTTTACCCATCCCAGAATGGAAATGGGAAACCCTCTCCATGGATTTTATCACTGGATTACCAACTTCAACCAAACAGAATGATGCCATTATGGTAGTAGTGGATAAACTGAGCAAGTCCGCTCATTTCATCCATGTCAAATCGACCTGCAAGGGGATAGATATTGCACAAGTATTCATGAAAGAGGTGTTCTGACTGCACGGCATGCCGAGGGAGATAATATCTGACAGAGACACAAAGTTCACTTCCAATTTATGGAAATCACTGATGGCGGGTTTGGAGACCAACCTGTTGTTTAGCACCGCCTATCACCCTCAAACCGATGGACAGATAGAAAGAGTGACTCAGATAAAACAAAATCTGAAGGTCGCTCAGAACCGACAGAAAAGTTATGCTAATCAAAAGAGAACTCCAAGAGAGTTCCAAATAGGAGATCATGTATACCTCAAAATTAAGCCCAAAAGGAGTTCCCTAAAAATGGGAGCTTGTGCCAAATTGGCACCCCGGTATTATGGACCCTTTGAGGTTCTAGACAGAGTGGGACCTGTAGCCTATCGGCTAGCACTTCCTCCCATAGTAAAAGCACATAATGTTTTCCATGTTTCATTATTGAAGAAATATGTACATGATGCTAATCATATAATTGACTGGTTTGTGATCTAGGTGGAACCAGAGGGAGAATTTCTACCAGAACCCCAATGCATATTGGACATAAAGGAAACCCAACTCCAGAATAGAACCATTGCACAAGTCAAGGTGCAATGGAAACATTTTGGCCCAGATGAGGCTACATGGGAAATGGAGGATGCCATGAGACAAGCATATCCAATTTTGTTTACTTCTATACATGTAATTCATGTTAGTAGCTAAGAACATCAAGGACGATGTTCCTTTTTAAGGGGGAGGGAATTGTAACACCCTGTTTCCCCCAGATTGTAAATATAACTGGACTGGCCAAG
>JZKD02S1672817.1:1101289-1115236 GCA_000966675.3 Picea glauca
TAGGAAACCCGACAGTCGTTAGATCTATAGGGAGATAGAAGAGGGTTAAGATCTCATGAGCTCGGAGGTTCACGGGGTAGAAGTCCAAAATTTGGACGCTTTAAGTCACGAGAGGCGAGGCTACGAGAGGATCTGAGCAGTCCACCCGAGGAGGACAGGTGGCAGATATCTAGAGATCTCGTGAGCTCGGGACTCGTGGGGTAGAAGTCCAAAATTTGGACGCTTTAAGTCGCGAGTGACGAGGCTACGAGAGGATCTAAACCGTCCACCCGAATAGGACAGGTGGCAGAGATCTAGAGATCTTGTGAGCTCGGGACTTGCAGGGTAGAAGTCCAAAAGTTGGACTCTTTAAGTCGCAAGTGGAGAGGCTACGAGAGGATCTGAGCCGTCCATCTGAGGAGGACAGGTGGCGGAGATCCAGAGATCTCATGAGCTTGGGACTCGTGGGGTAGAAGTCCAAAAGCTGGACGCTTTAAGCCACGAGCGACGAGGCTACGAGAGGATCTGAGCCGTCCATCCGAGGAGGAAAGGTGGCGAAGATCCAGAGATCTCGTGAGCTCGGGACTCACGGGGTAGAAGTCCAAAAGTTGGACGCTTTAAGTTGCGAGCAGCGAGGCTACAAGAGGATCTGAGCCATCCATCTGAGGAGGACAGGTGGCGGAGATCCAGGGATCTCATGAGCTCGGGGCTTGCAAGGTAGAATTCCAAAAGCTAGACGCTTTAATTCGTGAGTGGCAAGGCTATGAGGGGATCTGAACCGTCCATCCGAAGAGGACAGGTGGCTGAGATCCAGGGATCTCGTGAGCTCGGGACTCGTGAGGTAAAAGCCCAAAGTTTGGATTCTCTAAGTCGCGAAGTAGCAAAGTAGCGAGAGGGTATGAGCCATCCATCTGGGGAGGACAGGTGGCAGAGATCGATGAGATCTCACGAACTCAGGAGCTCGTAGGGTGAACACCCAAGTATTTGTCGTTAAAAGTTGTGAGACACGAGGTCGCGAAGCAGCAAAGTGGCGAGAGGCTGTGAGTCGTCCATCGAAGGAGGACAAGTGGAAGAGATAGAGAGATCTCGTGAACTCGGGAGTTCGCAGGGTGAGAGCCCAAGTATTGGGCATTCAAAGTCACAAGGTTGCAAGTAGCGAAATCCCTCGGGGAAAAGTCAGCGAGTTGACTAATCATCAGATCTCTAGGATCCAAGAACCCAATGTTCAACCTTTGAACTCACGAAGTCATGAGTTCTGATTCCCCGATAAATCAAGGAAAGGGGATCGCGTGAAGAGAACTGTGGAAGCAGATGTCCTGATAGGGAAATAGAAGAACCTTAGAGTTCTTCGGGCAAGAAGAAGAAGACCCTATGAGCGGACGTACCCGTGGTTGGCATGCCTGCGTCAGGTGGGACGTAAGACCACGGTTATGTACAGAGAATTGGGTTGGTAAATAGAAGACCTGTGATTGGCATTTTGCTGCTACAAGCTCCGGGGAGTCTCATTATTGAGAATTCAACCAAAAATTTTGATTGATGGTAGTGGGTGTGTTACAGGAGCTGAAAAGACTACAACATGGGAGTTTGAAGCAGAAGAAGAAGAAGGGGTAGACACCATTAGTTTGGTTGATCTGTATGAACATATTGAAGTCCTGGAAGAGAGGGTGAAAGTGCAGAGCATGCACATCCAACAAGTGAAGTTGGAAACTGATGAAGAAAGCATGGGAGATCATGACGATCTACCCAATTACAAAAAAAATTTGCAACTGGGGAGACTACAAAAACAGGACTAGATGGATGTGGTGATCGAGGAGACCAGAAGGATAATGTTGAGGTCAGCAGAGACTGCCAGCAAGGAGAGGATAAGCAGAAAGAAAGAAGCAATAGTAGCAGCAGCACAGAAGAAGCAGCAGCAGTAGCAGAATGGAGTGGATGAACAGGTCCAGAGGATGATTTGGGATCCAAGAGGATTTCAACATCAGAGATGGGAAGCTCATGAGCAGGAGATCATGAATTTTGTAGCTGAGGAGTATGATGTAGGAGCATCTCTCCACGTCAGCTAGCCAGCCAGCCAGCCACGTCAAGCGCACACATTCAATGCTGAAGAGAGGCGTAGCCCTCATCTTTTATTTTGAATTGAATGTAATTTAATTTCTTAGGCTGTTGAGCCATAGAGTCGTGCCTTTGCACAGGTTGTAGATAAGATATGCCTTTAATGCTTTGTATGGATGATATCTAGATCCAATGTTGGACTATACAGACCATTCAATGTAATTGAATAGGGTAGGTAGATTGGAGGGAAGAGCTCGAAGAGCCCCCTCGGGTAAAAGAGATTTTTTTTAGTATCTCATTGGTATGTGTATGGAGAGTTGAGTTGAGAGAGATAGAGAGAATCTGTTTGTAGAGAGCAGAAGAAGGAGCCGAGACCTTGTTACAGGCTGTGCTCAAGAACACCTTGTAAATACAAGCGTTTGTCATATTTAATACAAAGAGAAGTTTTTCCTGCATGACTATGTGTTGAATGAACTTCTGTGAGAGTGTTCATTTATATACTATGAATGTATGTTATGTTTATGCATTGCAGGAGTTTTCTTGGTTTCAGGTTTGAGAGGTATTTGAGGTTTCATGTCAAGAATTCATGACAGAGTACCGCGGTCTCTCAATACCAGTGCACTGAAGCACTTCTGAATTCTGCGGGTTCAGACAAAGGCGTGCCAGGAGGGCATAGCAGCTAAAATCATCAACTCAAGAGAAAGACCTCAAGGTTGTTGAATACCTTGGAGGAAAGGTTATGTAGGAGATACACAATTGTAGACAGAAGCTCTAAGGAGTTATGTGAAGCTCTATCAAGTGGGCATTGAGCATATTCACAGTAGTGCATTTGGAGGAACTCTGCTTTGAGTTCAGAAAGAGGAATCAAAATCACTGAGGAATCTAGGGAGCTATGCCAGGTGGGTATTGAGCAGGTGCAAGGAGTACACAGAAGAGGACAAAACTATTGAACGTTATGTGAGAAGATACTCTGCCAGGAGGGCATTTGAGTCAGTGTGAAAATAGGCACAGAGGAGAGAAGAGAACTCTTTGAGTTCTGGAATTTAGAGGAAGAATCCACTGAGGGGTCTTCACAGGGTTACTGAACACCCTGCAAACTCAAAAAGAAGTTTCTTGAGAAGAAGGATAGCCAGGAGGGCATCCAAACATTCTCCATCTGTAGGAGAAAGGAAGAAGGATAAAATCCCTTAGGGGTTTGAGCATGTGAGAAGCTCAGGAGAGACAACACTATGTGTGTGTAAAGACTCTACAAAAGTGCAGGAGTTGAACAATCCTTCAAGGATTCGAAAGGAACAAGCTCAGGAGGGCGAGTGCTTTTAGGAATAAAGTGTGGCTGCAAGGAGTGCAGAGGTTGGAGAACTCTTTGGAGGAGTTCAGAGTTCCCAGAATCACAGGAGGAACAACGTTTTCATACGTGCAAGAGAACTCAAAATAAAAGGAGTTCGCAGAGGAGAAAGAAGACAAAGGTTGAGGCCTTTGGGAAACTTGGAAATTCTTCCAAGTCTCAAAAGAAAGTGCAACAGCTCAGGAGGGAGCACAGCAGCCATCAGATCTAGAGAGAAACACCCGACAGTCGTCGGATCGGCCGGAAGGTGCACGGCAGTTAAACCATCGGGAATAGCCGAGGGGAAAATCCTGAAAGGCGTGGCCACTGGGATATCGGCATTCGTGAAATCGGGAGTTACGAGGACAGAAGATCGGGAATCTCCATAGGAAAAGTCCCAGGAACAATCTGGATTGTCCATCAGTTGGGGACACGTGGCGGAGATCCAGATTATCAGGGAAAATCCCAATAGGAAAGTCAAATCGGTGCATCAGAGTTTGACATTTCGTGAGTCCTAAGGACAAGACTTCCGGAACATTAGAAATCGTGAAAGCGCAAAATGGATGTGGACCATCCATCTTGAGGGGACATGTGGAAGTGATCGAAGCCTTCGGAAAAGGTCCCGATAGGAAAGCCACATCGGGAAATCATGAGTCGGGAAATCAGGAATCCCGTGGAGAAAGTGTCTTTGCATTTCGGCATTGCGATGTCTGAAACCCCGACGAGAGGTAAGACTGTGGTCATGGGGATAACGGTCATATGATCCAAGAGTATAGCCAGGAGGGCTAATGCATAAAAGGTGCATCGGTGAATTTACTCATTGGAGATTGGGAGATCACGTGGATAGAGGTTCGTGACATCAAGGATCGCGAAACCCCGAATCCCGACAAGGAGATAAGGTTGCGGTTTTATGAGGACTAGTCATATGGACTAAGGGAATATCCAGGAGGGGCTAAGGCTGAAAGGAGCGCATCGGTGAATTGGAGTTCGGGAGTTCGAGAGGACAGGAAATCTCGACATCAGAAAAGAAGAAACTCTGAAACCTGAAATGAAATCGGGGAAAGGTCACAGGTGCGTGCAGAGGCCGTGACAGGGAAAAGGTAAGACCTATGGATCGATTTTTCATTAGAGATTCCAGCAGGGAATCAAGTGAGATAATTCGGCTCAAAGGGGAATTTGAATGATCCTGTGAGGAGGGACGCAAGGTGGTGGAGCATGAGCGTCTGCATCATCTCAGCTCATTTTCCCTTCTACTCTCCTAGCTCTATCTCTTCTAGCTCAACTATTCCACACCTCTATTACAAAATGAGATAGAATATGATCTTTTACTTGAGGGGGCTCTTCGAGCTCTTCCCTCTAAACCTCAACTACCCTATTCAATTACATTCAATGGTTGTCTAGTCTGTAGATCAGATATAGATCGCAGCCTTACAAAACATTAAAAGCCTATTTACTTCTATGCCTATGCAGAGCATGGCTTCACAACTCAACAGCCTAAGCAATTTAATTACATTTAATTTCAAATCAAAACGAGGCTTGTGCCTCTCTTCAGCTTTCAATGTGTGTGCTTGACGTGGTTGGTTGGTTGGCTAGCTGACATGAGATGATGCTCCTGCATCATTGTGTCAGCCCTACTTTCACTGGTATAGTCATCAATCTTTTTCTTTATGACGATGATATCGTTCTTATGGAAAGTAGTCCCCGTGATCTTGAAAACCAACTAAGAATCCTCAAGGATTTTTTCTCCAATATGGATATTTCTGTTAATATTGATAAGACTACGGTCGTGATTATTAAATCCAATAAGATCCCTTATGCTATCATATATAACATATATGATATAACATATATGTTATAACATATACGATATTACATATATTATATCATATTTGTTATAACATATATGATATCAGATATGTTATAACATATATGATATCAGATATGTTATAACATATATGATATAAGATATGTTATAACATATATCATATCATATTTGTTATAACATATATGATATCAGATATGTTATAACATTAATGTTATCATATATGTTATCACATATATGATATGTGATATGTTATAACATATATGATATCACATATATGTTATCACAACATATATGATATCATATATGTTATAACATATCTGATATCACATATATGTTATCACATATGTTATAAAATATATGATATATGTTATAACATATGTCACATCATACATGTTGTCACATATAACATATATCATATATATATGTTATTATATCATATATCATATGATATATGTTATAACAACATATATCATATGATATATGTTATTATAACATATATCATATATATATGTTATTATAACATATATCATATATATATGTTCTTATATCATATATCATATGATATATGTTGTTATAACATATATCATATGATATATGATATAATAACATATATATATGATATATGTTATAATAACATATATATATGATATATGTTATAATAACATATATCATATGATATATGTTATAAGAACATATATCATATGATATATGTTATAAGAACATATATCATATGATATATAACATATGCACTGCATATATTATATATGTTATATATTATATAACATATGCACTGCATATGTTATAAATCATATCATATGATATATGTTATTATAACATATATCATATCATATGATATATGTTCTTACAACATATATCATATGATATATGTTCTTACAACATATATCATATGAGATATCGTGTTACAACATATATCATATGATATGATATATGTTGTTACAACATATATCATATCATATGATATATGTTATAACAACATATATCATACGATATATGTTATAACAACATATATCATATGATATGTGTTGTAACAACATATATCATATGATATGTGTTGTAAGAACATATATCATATGATATATGTTGTAAGAACATATATCATATGATATATGTTGTAAGAACATATATCATATGATATATGTTGTAAGAACATATATCATATGATATGATATATGTTATTACAACATATATCATATGATATGATATATGTTGTTAGAACATATATCATATCATATGATATGATATATGTTGTAATAACATATATCATATGATATGATATATGTTGTAATAACATATATCATATGATATGATATATGTTGTAATAACATATATGATATGATATATGTTGTAATAACATATATCATATGATATATGTTGTTGTTATAACATATATCATATGATATATGTTGTTGTAATAACATATATCATATGATATATGTTATTACAACATATATCATATCATATGATATATGTTATTACAACATATATCATATCATATGATATATGTTATTAGAACATATATCATATCATATGATATATGTTCTAATAACATATATCATATGATATATGTTACAACAACATATATCATATCATATGATATATGTTATAACAACATATATCATATATGTTACAACAACATATATCATATATGATATATGTTATAACAACATATATCATATGATATATGTTATTAGAACATATATCATATGATATATGTTGTTACAACATATATCATATGATATATGTTGTTACAACATATATCATATGATATATGTTGTTAGAACATATATCATATAATATATGTTGTTAGAACATATATCATATGATATATGTTGTTAGAACATATATCATATGATATATGTTGTTAGAACATATATCATATGATATATGTTGTTACAACATATATCATATGATATATGTTGTTACAACATATATCATATGATATATGTTGTTACAACATATATCATATGATATATGTTCTAATAACATATATCATATGATATATGTTATAATTAGAACATATGATATATGTTATTACAACATATATATGTTGTAATAACATATATCATATGTTCTAATTATAACATATATCATATGATATATGTTGTAATAACCTTGGACACAAAGCTTCATTGTTCCTATTTTTAAAATGGGGATAGAAACATTCCCTCTAATTATAGGACCATTATGTTTAGTCTGATTTTAGCCAATCTTTATAGAATTAT
Organism: Picea glauca; assembly: GCA_000966675.3. Taxonomy (NCBI): domain Eukaryota; kingdom Viridiplantae; phylum Streptophyta; class Pinopsida; order Pinales; family Pinaceae; genus Picea; species Picea glauca. Next base: position 1,108,713 of record JZKD02S1672817.1, read on the forward strand.
TTTAGAAAAGAAGATTAGCCTTTGGCTAGAAATTCATGGTAAAAGATATAAAGGACGGGTTGGGTTTATGAGATATGATTCAACTGTGGACCATCCTGTTACCTTTAGGATCATTGCAAAGGATCTCTGCAATACTTAAACCAATATTTTTTGTTGTGTTGTTGACTTTAGAAAATCTTTTGACATGGTTCCTAAGAAAAACCTTTGGAATAGGTTGGAAGAGATAAAAGTGCCTCTCAATTTGAGGGTTGTTGCAATAAGGATGTATGAGAACGTTATTGCTAAGATTAAAAACATTGAGGGATGGTCAAAAGAGATTGACTACAATATCAAATTTAAACAAGGTTGTCCCTTGTCCCCTACCCTTTTTGGCATATACATTGACAAGTTAGAAGATTGCTTCGAAAACGCAAGTTGTGTCAACCCTACTCTCACTGGTATAGTCATCAATCTTCTTCTTTATGACAATGATATCGTACTTATGGCAAGTAGTCCCCGTGATCTTGAAAACCAACTAAGAATCCTCAAGGATTTTTGCTCCAATATGGATATGACAGTTAATATTGATAAGACTACGGTCATGATTATTAAATCCAATAAGATCCCTTATGCTATCATATATAACATATATGTTATAACATATGTGATATCACATATATGATATCATATTTGTTATCACATATATGATATCAAATATGTTATAACATATATGATATCATATGTGTTATCACATATATGATATCAGATATGTTATAACATATATGATATCATATGTGTTATCACATATATGATATCAGATATGTTATAACATATATGATATCATATATGATATCACATATATGATATCACATATACGATATCACATATGTTATAAAATATATGATATATGTTATAACATATGTCATAACATATATGTTATAACAGATATGTTATAACATATATGATATCATATATGTTATCACATATATGATATCACATATGTTATCACATATATGATATCACATATATGATATCACATATATGATATCACATATGTTATAAAATATATGATATATGTTTTAGAGCGCAAGAGGGAAACGGGATATAGACACCCTCATTGTGCATTGTAACATTAGCGCGAAGAGCATGAGATTATGCCAATTGAGAGAATAGAGGAGAAGCAGAGAGCTGTGTAACAGACTCCATGTACTGAAGTTCTGAATTAATACAACAAAACTGCGATTTAGACTCATGGTGTTCCTATATTCTCTGTGCATGCATCTTTGAATGTTATGCTCATGAATGTTTTACTCTTTCTATCATGCAATTGCTTGTATGCTATGTATGAATGATTTATGGTTGAATGTCTGAAATCTGAGAGAGAGAGTAAGAGAAATGAGTTTCAATTGTCTCTCTATCTGAGAAAGAATTCCTACAAGGAGTGCAGTTGAATTGTCCGCAAGGAGTGCATCGACAAAGTGTTCATAGGTTTGTCTCTAAAAGCTCAGGAGAGATAGCTTTTGTTCTCATTCCCTCGGAAGTGCAGTTGGGCACAGGAGCCGTGCAAAGGGTGTGCAGGCTGAGTTAAGTCTCAGAGTTGCAAACCTAAGTGATGTCTTGAGGGACTGTTGCTACAGGTGGGCGCAGAGTCGAAGGATTTCAACACTTGGAAGTTCTTGAAAGCCTGCCGCAAGGAGTGCATGCAAGGGTTTTTCTAAAAGGATCAGAGTTGGAGAAAGCTCAGAAGGATTTGGACCTTCAAAGGATTCGAAGGAAAGGAAGAGACCAAGTACCTTGAAAGTTTGAAGGAAAGGCGTAGTGACGTCAGACCGCGGGAGGACGAGTTCTCAGAGGAAGAGACGGACGGTCGGAATTCTCTGTGGAGAATCCGCAAAGTCCCGTGAGCCATTAGATCTCACGGAGGAGCAGGGAAGTTACAACGAGTGCTTAGAAAGGTTCTAAAATTAGGAGGAGTATAGTTGTATATCCAAGTCAGTCGAGAGTCGTTGGATCACTCATGAAATCTCCTATCGGGATTTCGTGAGTGGAAAGGCCGAAGACTTGGTATCAAAGTTCATGAAACCGTGAAATTGGGAAGAGTTAAAAGGACAGTGTGGGGCCAGAGAAGTCAGTGAGGCAGACAGGTGGTGCACTATTGGCATAGAATTCAACCACGTTGACCATTTCAGAGTTTCATGATTCGAAGTCCCGAAAGCCTAGCAACAGGACTCGTGAACTCGTGAAAGCCGAAAAAACCAGAGTTGATTGTTTCAGAATTTCAGGATTCAGGGTCATAATGAGTAGGTGCTCGACCATAGGATTTGCGATATCATGAAGTCTGATTCCCTAAAGCATGAGAAAGGAACCTCATGAGGTTTCACTGTGGGTGAATATTTCCCGAAAGGGAATTTGAAGAGCGGGTTAGAGTTCTTCGGGCCAAGAAGAGAAGAACGATCATGTGTATCTGGACTTCCCGATCCATGGGTTACGGAGGGCTGCGTTAGGTTTGGTATCAAAGCTCAGAAAGGTTCTTTTCTTTCTATAGCAGAGAAAAAGAGAATTCACCATGCCACCAAGGAGAAGGGACAGACAAACACCCGATCCACCATAGGATAGGGAAATGCTGAGACAAAGAGGTAGGCAAATGACTGATCCAACCATGGAAAAAGAAATGTGTGATTTACGTGCCAAACTTGAAGACATGGAGACAGTACAAAGATGCATAGTTAGTGCTAGGGATCTTAGTGATTCTGAAAGTGAAAGTGAGGTTGAACATGAGGAAGAAGTTGTAGCTGAAGATGCAGCAAATGAACATTTGATTAAGGCTATTGCAAGAATGGGTGCAAGAGCGAAAATGGACATTCCAGTTTATGAGGGAAATCTAGATACAGAGGAGCTTCTAGAATATATTAGAGCTCTGGACACATACTTTGACTATGAAGATGTCGAGGAGGACAAGAAAGTCAAGCATGTTGTCACTAGATTGAAGGGACATGTAGCATTGTGGTGGGATGAACTACAAGCTGACAAACGCTGCAAAGGCAAGAAAAAGATCAAAAGATGGGAAAGGATGATCGTGAAGATAAAGGCGAAATTCATCCCCAGGGATTATCAAATTAATCTGTTCAGGAGGATGCAGAACCTGAGACAGAATATGATGACAGTGAAAGAATATACTGAAGAATTCTATAGGCTAAACATCAGGGCAGGTCATTGGGAAAGCGATGATGAGAAGGTTTCCAAATACATGAATGGCCTGAGATATGACATTCAGGATGAGATGAGCATGGTAACCATCCGAACGGTGGAAGATTCTTATCATATGGCTCTAAAAGTGGAAGAGAAGCTGAGCTGAAAATAGGGTCACAGAGGCCGAGGAAGAAGTCAGCCCAAAGGAAAATTAGTTGCCCAGGATAAATATCAGAAGCCCAAGGAGGAATGGAAGAAACCTCAGACTCGAAATGAGAGAGGTGGAAGCTCATAGTGAGGGTATCATACTGAACAGAGAGGAGATTATGCTGATAATAATACTTTTCCTCGTACCAGAGGTAGACGAAGGGGAAGAGGTGGAGTAATAACATGCTTCACATGCAGAAAGAATGGGCACAAGTCTTATGAGTGTCTAGACAAAAACAAAGAAGGAGGAGAAACTCACATCGCCGAAGCACAGAGGCGATATGTTGAGGCAGAAGATGCTGAAGGCGGAAGATCGTTGATGATGCAAAAAGCTCTTTTAACACCAGAGAAGGAGGTGGAAAGTTCAGTCCAAAGGAACATACTTTTCAGGACTGCTTGCAAAACCAAGGATAGGGTATGCAAGGTCATTATGGATAGTGGTAGAACAGATAATCTCGTTTCTACAGAGATGGTAGAAAAGTTGGAGCTGGAGACGATTGGTCATCCAAGCCCATATAGAGTTTCGTGGCTACAAAAAGGACATCAGGTAACTATCACTAAACAGTGTTTAGTTGAATTTAAGATAGGAGGATATAATGACAAGATATTATGTGATGTTATTGCCATGGATGTTTTTCATCTATTGTTGGGTAGACCATGGAAATATGACAGGAATGTGATTCATGATGGGAGAATGAACACATACACCCTAGAGAAGAATGGGAGGACACACATGTTGCTTCCAATCGAGGATAAGGAGGTGAAACCGGAAGTAAGTAACACCGTACTTCTCATGAGTGGGAAGGAACTTCTTACAGAGGTTAAGAAGAAGGAAGAACCGTAGTTCATTGTGGTCAGGAAAATGAAGATTGTTTTGACCAGCACAAGAGTAGATGATTTACCAGAAGAAGTTCAGGAACTATTGGAAGAGTTCACTGACATAATAGTGGATGAACTACCTCGTTCGTTGCCATCAATCAGAAGAGTGAGTCATCGCATTGACCTCATACCTGGAGCCAGTTTTCCAAATAAAGTCATGTACATATTGACACTGTAAGAGAATGAAGAGGTCAAAAGACAAGTCCAGGAGTTGTTGGACAAAGGATTGGTCAGGGAAAGCTTGAGTGATCAGGGGATCAAATTTTGCTCAAAATTTCAAAGTGCTCAGAATGCGAAGAAATCAGTGTCATTGCATCTGTCTCGTCTTCCTGAATCCGATGATATATTTACTTTGTCAAACGGGATCCATATGGAGAAGATATCGCATTATGTTCGTCAGGTCAAACAGAAAAAAAAATTGGTGTTGACTGTATAGTTCGTACAGTCCGTACAGTCTGACGTGGCAGGACCACACAAACCGTACGAATGACATGGAAACATCTAGTTGGTTGAAAGTTGTCGAATCCAAAAGTGACACGTGTCCATTGGGTGGAAAATGGTATGAGGACACGTGGCCCAATCCATGGGCGCCACGTGTCATTCGTTGTTTGGTTTATAGTTGCTATGTAAAACTATGGGAGTCCGCGGGGTTCGACCCTCGAACCTCCCCCACTATGTAACACCTTCACATAATCGTCCGACCAATGCACCCACACTATATGACTTAACATATAGCCATTCACAATGTTTATAAAGTTATATAATTGTATAAATGGGAAGGGGTCAGGCCGGGGCTTAGCCCCGACCCGTGGTCCTATTCATTGTAATGTGACCTATTGTTATATTGCGCGCAGATGTTAATATGATGGAGTTCGGTTTATGTTATATGCCACGGTTATATGGTTTTCCATGTGACCATGTATGGAGCGCGGGGAGGAGTTACACCGTTGTAACCATATTAACCACCTTTTGCCATGCGCACAGTCCTATGAGCCATATGCCCAGGTGCCTAGGCGGTTAGGGGCTGGCGCGCCCTTAACCGTTCTATGGTTTGCACCGTTGGCGCGGTTGTGCCCGATGCTGGGTTTTCACACTTTAAATTGCATGTGAGACAGGTTCAAACATGAGGGGTGCATTTTGTAGATGCAAAGACAACAAGCTTGAAGAGGGAGACTTTCAGGAGGCCTAACTTCTTCATTTTTCGACTGATTGAGGTGCCGAAAGAGCCCAGACAGGGGTTTTGGGACGCTCTGAAGCCATTGGAGTAGTCGGTTTGTCAATTTGAGCTTTGTAAGACATGTTTTTGAGAACTTTTTGAGCAATTAATAATAATGATCCATTGGAAGTTGGACCAAGAGATGTATCCCAAGAAAGGGGTGAACTCCTTTATCAATTGTCGTGCTTATGTGTTTATGTTCATTGATTATGTTGTTCCTTAAATCTATGTGTTGCAAACTGATCCATTTGCTTTAAACACATCACATTCACTTGCAATAATTTTCAAGTTTTTCAAGTCTTCTTCAATTTTAGATTAAGTTGGTATCAGAGCACTGGTTTTGAAGATTTGATTGTTTGAAAGTTTTGTTTTTGATGCTCACAAGGTTGAAACTCACAAGAGGAGAAGGTCAACTTGTGGAGCTAAGTTCTCATCTGACAAGGAGGAAGCATATTCATTCACCGCAATTTTCAGAGAGACATTCACCAAGCATGGCTCATGCAGAAAGTCATGAACGTATTCCTGCTGAAAATGAAGATCTCAGAGAGGTTGTCTTGGAGCTAAGAGAGATGATGAAGATCTTGATGGAAAAGAACATATTGTCACAGGGTGAAGGCTCCAACCCTTCAATGCATAATGGAGGCGGTGGTGACAAAACTCCAGGCGGAAATGGAGGGAATGGTGCTTCTCCACCACCCTCTCCTCCATCATCATCTTCTTCTTCTTCTTCTTCTTCTACCAGTTCGAAACATCTTCCGAATTCTCCAAAGGGGCATGGTAAAACTCATTCACAAATTCCTTCATTAAAGCTTGATATAAAATTTGAATTGCCAATTTACAATGGAGAAGTTAACGCTGAAAAGTTAGATAATTGGATACGTCAAATTGAAGTATATTGTAGAATACAAAAGATTCAAGATGATGAAACCAAAATTCAATTTGCTTCATTAAGATTAGATGGTTCAGCACTTATTTGGTGGGAATCTAAGACTCAGGAGGAAATGAAAAAGCATGGAAAAATTTTGCTTTCTTGGAATGATTTCATTATAGCAAT
>JZKD02S1672817.1:1118394-1166670 GCA_000966675.3 Picea glauca
ATATGGTCCTTTCAAGATTGTTGACAAGATTGGTAACAATGCTTTTCGTTTAGATTTGCCTCCTTATATGCAGATGTATGCAATTGTTAATGTTGAGAATTTGAATTTGTATGAGCCTCCATTGATTGATGATCAAGGAGAGCATGTTCAGATTCCTTCCATGGATGATTTTTCTCCAGAGTATCTAACAGAACTACAGGAAGACACCATCCTTGACAGAAGGATGTGAACTTTGAAATGAGGAAATGTGGAGTATTTGTGAATTGGTCTTAAAGGGACGAATCCAAGCAAGGCCAAGTGGATTGAGGTTGGAAGGGTGAGGGAAATTTACCCTCATCTTCACATAGACTGAGAATAGTCTTTTGGAGGTCCAAAAGCTTCCCAATGGGGAGGTGTGATCAGGGGATCAAATTTTGCTCAAAATTTCAAAGTGCTCGGAATGCGACGAAATCAGTGCCATTGCATCCATCTCATCTTCCTGAATCTGGTGGTATATTTACTTTGTCAAACAAGCTCCATATGGAGAAGATATCACATTATGTTCATCAGGTCAAATAGGCAAAAAAATTGGTGCTGACTGTATAGTCCGTATAGTCCACACAGTCTAACGTGGTAGGACCATACAGACCGTACAGATGACGTGGCAACATCTAGTTGGTTGAAAATTGTCGAATCCAGAAGTGACATGTGTCCATTGGGTGGAAAATGGTATGAGGACACGTGGCCCAGTCCGTGGGTGCCATGTGTCACTCGTTGTTTGGTTTATAGTTGTTGTGTAAAACTATGGGAGTCCGCGGGGTTTGACCCTCGGACCTCCCCCACTATGTAATGCCTTCGCATAACCGTTCGACCAATGTGCCCACACTATATGACTTAACATATACCCATTCACAATGTTTATAAAGTTATATAATTGTATAAATGGGCAGGGGTCAGGCCGGGGCTTAGCCCCGACCCGTGGTCCTATTCATTGTAATGTGACCTATTGTTATATTGCGTGCAGATGTTAATATGACGGAGTTCGGTTTATGTTGTATGCCATGGTTATATGGTTTTCCATGTGACCATGTATGGAGCGCGAGGAGGAGTTACACCGTTGTAACCATATTAACCATTTTTTTCCATGCACGTGGTCCTATGAGCCATATGCCCAGGTGCCTAGGCAGTTAGGGGTTGGCGCACCCTTAACCATTCTACGGTTTTCACCGTTGGTGTGGTTGCACTCGGTGCTAGGTTTTCACGCTTTAAGTTCCGTGTGAGACAAGTTCAAACATGAGGGGTGCATTTTGTAGATGCAGAGACAGCAAGCTTGAAGAGGGAGACTTCCAGGAGGCCTAACTTCTTCGTTTTTCGACCGATTGAGGTGCCGAAAGAGCCTAGACAGGGGTTTTGGGATTCTCTGAAGCCATTGGAGTAGTCGGTTTGTCAATTTGAGCATTGTAAGACATTTTTTTGAGCACTTTTTGAGAAATTAATAATAATGATCCATTGGAAGTTGGACCGGGAGATGTAGCCCAAGAGGGGTGAACTCCTTTATCAATTGTTGTGCTTATGTGTTTATGTTCATTGATTATGCTGTTGTCTATGTGTATTTTTCATAAGTAATCCTTAAATCTATGTGTTGAAAACTGGTCCATTTTCTTTAAACACATAACATTCACTTGCAATAATTTTCAATTTTTTCAAGTCTTCTTCAATTTTAGATTATTGAGTCTGTGTGTTGTTCCAACAGTACTCAGTCCGAAGAAAGACGGAGGTTGGAGGATGTGTAATGAATCGAGGGTGATTAACAAGATAACCATCAGGTACATATTTCCATTACCAAGGATGGATGATCTGATGGATTTCTTGAGTGGAGCAAAGTATTTTTCAAAGATTGATTTGAAAAGCGGTTATCATCAAATCCACATGAGAGAAGGTGATGAATGGAAGACAACATTCAAAACCAACGAAGGGTTGTATGAATGGCTTGTTATGATGTTTGGTTTAAAAAATGTGTTGAGTACCTTCATGAGGTTGATGAATAAAGTCCTGAGGGAGTTCATCGGAAAAAAAATTATCGTATATATGGATGACATACTAGTTTTCAGTAAAATAGTGGCAGAGCATCTGAAACATTTGGCTACATTGATGTAGAGGTTACAGCAGGAGAAGTTGTTGATAAACATGAAGAAATCCTCATTCACCAAGACAGAGCTCATTTACTTGGGGTTTTTTATTTCTGCAGATAAGTTGAGGATGGATCCAGATAAGGTGGAAGTGATTAAGAATTGGCCATCATCGAAGAATATCTTTGAGGTGAGAAGTTTTCACGGATTGGCTAGTTTCTATTGAAAATTCATCAGGGATTTCAGCGGAATTAGTGCACTGATGATGGATACAGTGAAGAAAAGACACAAGTATTTTCACTGGACAGAAGAGGCTGAGAAGAGTTTTAATCTGTTGAAGAGGAAGATTATGGAACAATCAATTTTGGTGTTGCCAGATTTCCAAAAGACATTTCAAGTGAAGTGTGATGCAAGTGGATTTGCAATAGGAGTAGTCTTGATTCAAGAGGATAGGCCGATAGCATACTTCAGCAAGAAGTTGAATGAAGCGAAAGTGAAATTATCCACTTATGATAAGGACTTCTATGCTATCATCCAGGCATTGAAGAAATGGAGGCTTTACTTGATCCCGAAAGAGTTTGTCTTATACAGTGACAATCATGCATTGCAATTTGTGACTCAACAGGAAAATTTGAATCAGAGACATGTTAAATGGGTTGAATATATGAAAATTTTCACTTTTGTGATTAAACATATTTCTGGTACTGCTAACAAAGTTGATGATGCTTTGAGCAGGAAGTGTTTTCTATTGCAGGAGTTCAGAGTCAAAACGTTGGGTTTTGATGATCTCAAGAACATGAACAAAAATGATCCAGATTTTAAGGAGGCGTATGAAGCAACTCAGAATCCAATACTCGGGGATAGAAGCCAATGGATAGAATACATGATCCAGGAAGGATTATTGTTTAAAGGTAATTAGCTTTGTATTCTGAAATGCTCCATGAGGGAGAATTTGTTGAAGGAGAAACATAGTGGAGGATTGGAAGGGCACTTTGGTCATGACAAGATGTTCGCAAAGTTGAATGAGTCATATTTTTGGTCGGGAATGCGAGAAGACATCAAGAGATTCATGGACAGATGTAGAATTTGTTAGCATTCAAAGGGAAGGAAACAGAATGAAGGGTTTTATCAACCATTGCCCATACCTGAGAGGCCATGGGATGCAATCAACATGGATTTCATATTGGGGTTGCCAAGAACACAAAGAGGTTTTGACTCAATCTTTGTGGTGGTGGATATATTTTCCAAGATGGCACACTTCATCCCATGTCAGAAGACCAGTGATGCAACTCACATTGCAAATCTATTTTTCAAAGAAGTCATTCGACTTCACAGCTTACCAAGGAGCATAGTTTCGGATCAAGACACCAAGTTCATAGGACACTTTTGGAGGATTTTATGGAAGAAGCTATGAACTAACTTGTCGTTTAGTTCATCTCATCATCCTTGGATGGATGGACAGACATAAGTGGTGAACATAAGTCTGGGAGACTTGCTGAGAAGCTTGGTGACAGAACACCACAGCCAGTGGGACAACATATTACCACAGGCGGAATTTTCTTATAACAACTCAGTTAACAGAAGCACGGGGCAGAGTCCATTTCAAATTTTCTATGGCATGTAGCTGAGAGGAATTTCTGAGTTGAGGGATTCATAACAGATTGCGACTAGGAGCGCTAGTGCAGAAGATTTCGCAGAGGCAATGAAGGAACTTCACAGCCAACTGAAAGAAAAATTGTAGAATTCAAGCCAGGAATATAAGCACAAAGCAGATCAACATAGGAGACAAATTCAATTTGAGGTTGGTGATTTGATTCTGGCACATTTGAGAAAGGAAAGGTTCCCGAGAGGAACATATAATAAGTTAAAGATGAAGAAAATCATACCATGTAAGGTCTTGAAGAAATTTGGGGCGAATGCTTACGAGATTGAATTACCTGATGGGATCGAAATTTCTCCAATATTCAATATCTCGGATTTGTACCCATATAAAGATGAGGAAACTGGGATAGAAAATGAACAGTCAGTCGTCCAGTGGACAAGAAGATGCAAGTTGAAGAAAGGTCGTAGATGGAGCACATACTGGATAAAAGAGTGAGCAAAAAGATCAGGCAAAAGAAATATTTTGAGTATTTGGTCAAGTGGAAGAGCCATCCAGTTGAAGATGCCAATTGGGAGAGCAAAGCAGAAATCCAGAGGCATGGACACACCATACGCGATCTCATGGACAGGAGCCCATGAAACATTTTCAAGCAAGGGAGTATGATGCAGGAGCATCTCAGGCGAGCCAGCGCGGAGACAACAGACAGCTGGAAAAGTGCCCAACACAAATTTTGAAAATATCTGGAATCATTAATGAGGCCACCAAGTGGAGGCACACTTGTAAAATGTAAATGAACCTTGAGCGATTTTCTCTCTTCCTTAGTAGGTAGAAGGAATTTATGGTAGTTAATGCAAGTAGATAGAATTCAATTCTAGATTATAAAGTTTTAGAGCACAAGAGGGAAATGGGATATAGACACCCTCATTGTGCATTGTAACATTAGCGTGAAGAGCATGAGATTATGCTAATTGAGAGCATAGAGGAGAAGTAGAGAGTTGTGTAGCAGACTCCATGTACAGAAGTTCTGAATTAATACAAGAAAGTTGCGATTCAGACTCATGGTGTTCCTATATTCTCTGTGTATGCATCTTTGAATGTTATGTTCATGAATTTTTTACTCTTTTTGTCATGCAATTGCTTTTATGCTATGTATGAATGATTTCTTGTTGAATGTCTAAAATCTGAGAGAGAGAGTAAGAGAAATGAGTTTCAATTGTTTCTCTATCTGAGAAAGACTTCTTGCAAGGAGTGCAATTGAATTGTCCGCAAGGAGTACATCGAAAAAGTGTTCAGAGGTTTGTCTCTGAAATCTCAGGAGAGATAGATTTTTTTCTCATTCCCTCGGAAGTGCAGTTGGGCACAGGAGCCATGCAAGGGGTGCACAGGCTGAGTTAAATCTTAGAGTTGTGAACTTGAGTGAAGTCTTGAGGGACTGTTGCTGCAGGTGGGTGCAGAGTCGAAGGATTTTAACACTTGGAAGTGCTTGAAAGCCTGCCGCAAGGAGTGCGTGCAAGGGTTTTTCTAAAAGGATCAGAGTTGGAGAAAGCTCAGAAGGATTTGGACCTTTGAAGGAGTTGAAGGAAAGGAAGAGACCAAGTACCTTGAAAGTTTGAAGGAAAGGCATAGCGACGTCGGACCGCATGAGGACGAGTTCTCAGAGGAAGAGATGGATGGTCGAAATTCTCTGTGGAGAATCCGTGAAGTCCTGTGAGCCATTAGATCTCACGGAGGAGCAGGGAAGTTAAAACAAGTGCTTCAAAAGGTTCTAATCTCAGGAAGAGTAGAGTCGTAGATCCAAGTCAATCGGGAGCCGTTAGATCACTCGTGAAATCGCCTATCAAGATTTTGTGAGTGGAAAGGCCAAAGACTTAGTATCAAAGTTCATGAAACCACGAAACACGAAATTGGGAAGAGTTAAAAGGAGAGTGTGGGGTCAGAGGAGTCAGTGAGGCAGACAGGTGGCGCACTATTGGTGTAGAACTCAACTGCATTGACCATTTCAGAGTTTTGTGAGTCGAAGTCCAAAAATCCTAGCAACAGAACTTGCAAACTTGTGAAAGCCAAAAAAAATGGAGTTGACTGTTTTGGAAGCTCAGGATTCAGGGTCATAGTGAGTAGGCACTCGACTATAGGATTCACGATATCGCAAAGTCTGATTCCCCGAAGTGTGAGGGAGGAACCTCACGAGGTTTCACTGTGGGTGTAGATTTCTTGAAAGGGAATTTTAAGAGCAGGTTAGAGTTCTTCGGGCCAAGGAGAGAAGAATGATCTTGTGCATGTGGACTTCTCGACCCACAGGTTACGGAGGGCCGCGTTAGTCTGTCAGCTTGTAGCTCATCCCACCACAATGTTGCATGTCCTTTTAACCTCGTGATAGCATGTTTTACCTTCTTGTCCTCTTCGACATCTTCATAGTCAAAATATGTGTCCAGAGCTCTAATCTAGTCTAGAAGCTCCTCTGCATCCAGATTTCCCTCATAAACTGGAATGTCAATTTTCGCTCTTGCACCCATTCTTGCAATAGCCTTAATCAAATGTTCGTTTGTTGCATCTTCAACTGCAACTTCCTCCCCTTCATGTTCAGCCTTAATTTCACTTTCAAAAACACTAAGATCCCCAGCACTGACTGTACGCCTCTGTGTTGTCTCCATGTCTTTGAGTCTGGCACGTAGGTCACGCATCTCTCTCTCCATGGCTGGATCAGGCATCTACCTACCTCTTCTTCTCAAAATTTCCCTCTCCTCTGGTGGATCAGGTGTTTTCCTATCCCTTCTCCTTGGTGGCATGGTGAATTCTCCTTTTCCCTGCTACAGAAAGAAAAGAATCATTTCTGGGCTCTGATACCAAACCTAACGCAACCCTTCCTCAACCCGCAAGTCAGAAGGTCACATGCACAGGATCGTTCTTCTCTCCTTGTCCTGGAGATCTCTCAACAACCGCTCTTCTAATTCCCTTTCGGGAAATATGCACCCACAGTGAAACCTCATGAGATTCCTCCCTCACGCTTCAGGGAATTGGACTTTGCAATATCGCGAATCTTGTGGTCGAGAACCTGGTCACTCAGACCCCCGAATCCCAAAACTCCGATATCAACTCCAGCTTTTCGGCTTTCATGAGTTCACGAGTTGCAGTGACATACAACTGTACTCCACGAACCCTAAAATCCCGATGTTCTGTTTCCCAAAATCCTAAAATGTCAAATTCCGACATGGATCTCGGCGCTAGCCCCACAACTAGAATTTTCACCATTTCGGGACTTCCACTCATGAAACTCCAAAGTGGTCATCGAAATTGACTTCTACGTCAGTAATGCACCACCTGTCCACCTTGATGGCTTCTATGGCCCCTGCACCATCCTTTCAACTCTTCGCGACTTTGTGTTTCACAAGTTCGCGAACCTTGATGCCAAGACTTCGACCCTTCAATTCACGGGACCCATAGAGGCAATTTCACGAGTGATCCACCATCCTCTAACTAGCTTGGTTCGACAGCTCAAATTCTCCTAAGATTGAACCTTTAGAATAATCTCGATAACTCCCCTGCTACTCTGTGAGATCTATCGGCTCGTGGGACTTTGTGAATCCTCCATGGAGAATTTCGATTGTTCGTTTCCTTTCCTTCTCAAGGATTTCTGCAACTTCTAAACAAATTATTCCTATGCGTGGAATTCATCTCCTTGCAACACGATGTCACTACGCCTTCTTTTGATTCTTCCAGACACTTGGTATCTTGCCTTCCTTCGACCCCTTCGAAGGTTCAAATCCTTCTGAGCTTTCCCATGACTTCAAGTCTTTCAGAAAACCCCTGCTCGCACTCCTTGTGGTAGACTTTCAAACACTTTCAAGTGTTGAACTTTCGTTCAACTCTTCGCACACCCTGCACCAGCAGTCTCTCACTACTTGGCTCAGGTCTACAACTCTGAGACTTTACTTGGCCTGGGCACTCCTTGCATGGATCCTATGCCTAAATACACTTCTGAGTGAATGAGAACAAAAGCTATCTAGTCTGATCTTTCAGAGACAAACCTCTGAAACCTTTGTCAATGCACTCCTTGCGGACAATTCAACTGCACTCCTTGCAGGAACTCTTGCTCAGATAGAGAAACAATTGAAACTCATTTTCTTTACTCTCTCTCTCTCATATTTCAGACATTCAACAAAAAATCATTCATAAATAGCATAAAATAAAATGTACAGCAGAAAGAGTAAAATAACCATGAGCATAACATTTAGCATACATACACGGAGAACCAACACAACGCCATGAATTTGAATCAAAGTTCCTTTCATATTAATTCAAATCTTTTGTACATGGGTGTCTTCAAATTACAGTTCTTCCTTCTCAGCTATGTATGCTCTTGCTCATAATCTTCATTCTAATGTTACAATACACAATGAGGGTGTCTATATCCCATTTCCCTCTTGTGCTCTAAAACCGTCTAATCTAACATTCAATTCTATCTACCTTCATTAACTACTATAAATTCCTTCTACCTACTATGGATGAGAGCGGATCGCTCAAGGTCCTTTACAATATCACAAGTGTGCTCCTTCTTAATTATCTCATTTAATATTGGCGCATTAACTTGAGGAGAATTTAAAAATTTTCATTGGGAGCTTGCCCAGCTATCCGTTGTCTCCGCGTTGGCTCACTTGAGATGCTCCTGCATCATACTCCCTCACTTGAAAATTTTCATGGGCTCCTGTCCATGAGCTCACGCACTGTCTGTCCATGCCTCTGGATCTCTGCCTCATTCTCCCAGCTGGCATCTTCAACTGGATGGCCCTTCCACTTGACCAAATAATCAAATTATTACTTTCGCCTGGTCTTCTTGCTGACTCTTTTGTCTAGTATGTGCTCCATCTATGGATTTTCTGCAACTGGCATCTGTTTTTTCCACTGGACCTATGGATGTTCATTTTTTGTCCCTGTTTCCTCAGCTTTATATGGGTACAAATCTGAGATATTGAATATCAGAGAAATTTTGATCCCATCGGGTAATTCAATCTCGTAAGCATTTGCCCCAAATTTCTTCAAGACCTTACATGGTCTGATTTTCTTCATCTTCAGTTTATTATATGTTCCTCTCGATAACCTTTCCTTTCTCAAATGTGCCAAAATCAGATCACCAACCTCAAATTGAAATTGTCTCTTATATTGATCTACTCTGCACTTATATTCTTGGCTCAAATTCTGCAATCGCTCCTTCACTTGGCTGTGAAGTTCCTTCATCGCCTCTGTGAAATCTTCTGCACTAGCACTCCTAGTTGAAATATGTTCTGAATCTCTCAATTCAGAAATTCCTCTCGGCTGCATGCCATAAAAAATCTGAAATGGAATCTTCCCTGTGCTTCTGTTAACTGATTTGTTCTAATAAAATTCCGCCTGTGGTAATATGTTGTCTCACTGGATAATTTGTTCTATCACCAGGCTTCTTAGCAAGTCCCCCAGACTTCTATTCATCACTTTTTTCTGTCCATCCGTCTGAGGATGATAAGTCGAACTAAATGACAAGTTAGTTCCCAGATTCTTCCATAAGGTCCCCCAAAAGTGTCCTACAAACTTAGTTTCTCGATCTGAAACTATTCTCCATGGTAAGCCATGAAGTCGAATGACTTCTTTGAAAAACAGATTCGCAATGTGAGTTGCGTCACTGGTTTTCTGACATGGAATGAAGTGTGCCATCCTGGAAAATATATCCACCACCACAAATATTGAGTCAAACCCTCTTTGTGTTCTTGGCAACCCCAATATGAAATCCATGCTGACTGCATCCCATGGCCTCTCAGGTATTGGCAATGGTTGATAAAATCCTCCATTCTATTTCCTTCCCTTAGAATGCTGGCAAATTTTGCATATGTCCACTAATCTCTTGATGTCTGCTCGCATTCCTAGCCAAAAATATGACTCATTCAACTTTGCGAACGTCTTTTCGTGACCAAAGTGCCCTACCAATCCTCCACTATGTTTCTCCTTCATCAAATTCTCCCTCATGAAGCATTTTGGAATACACAGTTGATTGCCTTTAAACAATAATCCTTCCTGGATCATGTATTCTACCCATTGGCTTCTATCTCTGAGAATTGGATTCTCAGCTACTTCATATGCCTCTTTAAAATCTGGATCACCTTGATACATGTCCCTAAGATCATCAAAACCCAACGTTTTGACTTTAAACTCATGCAATAGAAAACACTTCCTACTCAAAGCGTCAGCAACTTTGTTAGCAGTACCAGAAATATGTTTAATCGCAAAAGTAAAATTCTGCATATATTCAACCCATTTAACATGTCTTTGATTCAACTTTTCCTGCTAAGTCACAAATTGCAATGCATGGTTGTCACTGTATAAGACAAACTCCTTTGGGATCAAGTAATGTCTCAATTTATTCAATGTCTGAATGATAGCATAAAACTCCTTGTCATATGTAGAGTATTTCACTTTCTCTTCATTCAGCTTCTCACTGAAGTATGCTATTGGCATGTCATCTTGACTCAAGACTGCCCCTATTGCAAATCCACTTGCATCGCATTTCACTTGAAATGTCTTTTGGAAATAAGGCAACACCAAAATTGGTTGTTCCGTGATCTTCCTCTTCAACAAATTAAAACTCTTCTCAGCCTCTTCTGTCCAGTGAAAAGACTTATGTCTCTTCTTCACTATGTCCATCATTGGTGCACTAATTCCATTGAAATTTCTGATGAATTTTCGGTAGAAACTAGCCACTCCGTGAAAACTTCTCACCTCAAATATGCTCTTCGGTGATGGCCAATTCTTGATTACCTCCACCTTATCTGGATCCATCCTCAATTTATCTACAAAAATAACAAACCCAAGATAAATGAGCTATGTCTTCATGAATGAGGACTTCTTCATATTTAGCAGCAGCTTCTCCTGTTGTAACTTCTTCATGACTGTAGCCAAATGTTTCAGATGTTCCGCCACTATTTTACAGAAAATCAGTATGTCATCTAGATACACGATGAAAAAAAAATTGATGAACTCCCTCAGGACTTCGTTCATCAACCTCATGAAAGTACTTGGCACATTTGTTAAGCCAAATGGCATAACAATCCATTCATACAACCCTTCATTGGTTTTGAATGTTGTCTTCCATTCATCACCTTCTCTCATGCGGATTTGATGATAACCGCTTTTCAAATCAATCTTTGAAAATATTTTTTCTCCACTCAAGAAATCCATCAGATCATCCATCCTGGGCAATGGAAATCTGTACCTGATGGTTATCTTGTTGATTTCCCTTGAGTTAGTACACATCCTCTAGCCTCTGTCTTTATTTAGACTGAGTACCGTCAGAACAACACACAGACTCAAGTTTTCCCTGACCAATCCTTTGTCCAACAAATCCTGGACTTGTCTTTTGACCTTTTCATTCTCCTGCGGTGTCAATCTATACGCAGATTTGTTTGGCAAACTAGCTCCTGGTATGAGATCAATATGATGACTCACACTTCTGATCGGTGGCAACGAACGAGGTAGTTCGTCCACTACTATGTCAGCAAACTCTTCCAGTAGTTCCTGAACCTCTTCTGGTAAATTATCTACCCTTGTGTTGGTAAAAGCAAAATTCGGTTTCCTGACCACAATAAATTGTGGTTATTCCTTCTTCTTAACCTCTATAAGAAGTTCATTCCCACTCATGAGAAGCACAGTGTTTCTTACTTCCGATTTCACCTCCTTATCCTTGATTGGAAGCAACATGTGAGTCCTCCCATTCTTCTCTAGGGTGTATGTGTTCATTCTCCCATCATGAATCACATTCCTGTCATATTCCCACGGTCTTCCCAGCAATAGATGACAAACATCCATAGGAATAACATCACATAATATCTTATCATTATATCCTCCTATCTTAAATTCAACTAAACATTGTTTAGTGACCGTTACCTGATGTCCTTTTTGTAGCCACGAAACTCTATATGGGCTTGGATGTTCAATCATATCCAGCTCCATCTTTTCTACCATCTCTATAGAAACGAGATTATCTARGCTACCACTATCCACAATGACCTTGCATACCCTGTCCTTGGTCTTGCAAGTAGTCTGGAAAAGTCTGTTCCTTTGGACTGAACTCTCCACCTCCTTCTCTGGTGTCAAAAGAGATTTTCGCATCATCAGCGATCTTCTACCTTCAGCATCTTCTACCTCAACATCCTGCCTCTATGCTTCGACGATGTGAGTTTCACCACTCTCTTTCTTTTTATCAGGACACTCGTAAGACTTGTGTCCAGTCTTTCCACATGTGAAGCATGTTATTACTCCACCTCTTCCTCTTCCTCTACCTCTAGTAGGAGGAAAAATATTATTATCATCATAATCTCCTCTCTGTTTGGTATGTTGCCATCTTTGTTCAGCATATTTCCCTCGCTATGAGGTTCCACCTCTCTAAGTTTGAGTCTAAGGTTTCTTCCAGTCCTTCTTGTGATGCAGGAGCATCTCAAGCGAGCCAAAGCGGAGGCAAAAGACAGCTGGACAAGCGCCCAGTGCAAATTTTGAAATTGTCTTAAGTTAATGCGCCAATCGTAAATGAGATAATTAAGAAGGAGTGCACTTGTAAAATGTAAATGGACCTTGAGCGATCCACTCTCATCCTTAGTAGGTAGAAGGCATTTATAGTATTTAATGCAAGTAGATAGAATTGAATGTTAGATTAGACAGTTTTAGAGCACAAGAGGGAAACAGGATATAGACACCCTCATTGTGTATTGTAACATTAGCATGAGAGTGAGAAGAGAGCATGAGGTTATGCCAATTGAGAGAATAGAGAATAGAGAGGAGAAGCAGAGAGCTGTGTGGAAGAACTCCATGTACAGATGTTCTGGATTAATACAAGAATGTTTTGATTCAGACTCATGATGTTCAAATATTCTCTGCGTATGCATCTTTGAATGTTGTTCTCATGATTATTTTACTCTTTCTGTTGTACAGTTGCTTCTATGCTATGTATGAATGATTTCTTATTGAATGTTTGAAATATGAGAGAGAGAGAGAGTAAGGGAAATGAGTTTCAATTGTTTCTCTATCTGAACAAGAATTCCTACAAGGAGTGTAGTTGAATTGTCCGCAAGGAGTGCATTGACAAAGAGTTTAGAGGTTTTTCTCTGAAAGCTCAGATAGAGTAGCTTTTGTTCTCATTCACTCAGAAGTGCAGTCAGGCACTGGAGCCATGCTAGCAGTGCACAAGCTGGTTAAAGTCTCAGGGTTGCAAACCTGAGAAAAGTATTGAGAGACTGTTGTTGCAGGTGTGCGCAAAGTCGAAGGATTTCAACACTTGGAAGTGCTTGAAAGTCTGTTTCAAGGAGTGTGTGCAAGGGTTTTTTGAAAGACTTGAAATCGTGAGAAATTTTAGACCTTCGAAGGGGTTGAAGGAAGTACAGGAAGATTGTGCACTAAAAAAAGTGAGAAAGCATTGCAATTTGGGTCGCATGTGATTAAGTGTCGTGGGAGACCACTTTGGTAAGAAGTTGTAGACGTCCTTGAGAGAGGAAAGAACGGACAGTCGAAATTCTCTGTGGACAATTCAAGAAATCTCATGAGCCGTCAGATCTCATGGAGGAGCAGGGGAGTTACAGTGAGTATTCTCAAAGGTTAATCTTAGGAGGAGTAGAACCATAGATCCAAGCCATAGGAGCCGTTGGATTTACCGTGAACTCTTTTTCAGGTTTTCGCGAGTGGAAGTCCTGAAATCTTTGCAGCGGGAATCGCAAAATCATAAAACGCCCATATTCAAGGTTTCGTGGGGTAATGATCTGAATTCTTGGCATTAGGATTCGTGATATCATGAAGTCCGAAGTCTCGATGGAGGGAAGGTTGTTGAAAAGTCAAAGCTTGCGAGTGTATCATAGGTTCGGTAAATCAGGATTCAGGAGTCAAGAAGATAAGTTGCTCAACATTGCGACCGCCAAAATCATGATAAGGATAAATCTGAACTGAGAGAGAAAGGGTCAGCGTTGACTGTTTTCGGGGTTTCAGAGATAGAGAGAGAGAAGACGCTTGACCACCGGATTCGCGGATGTGCGAAGCCCGATCTCCCAAAGTACAAGGGGGAATTTCTCAAAGTTAATTGTGGGTGCAGATTTCCTGAAAGGGAAATAGAGGAGCCATTTTCGAAAGATCTTCGAGCCAATGTAGGGGAAAGATCCTGTGCATGTGACCTTTCTACCTGCGGGTTGAGGAAGGCTACGTCAGGTTTGGTATCAGAGCTCAGAAAGTTTTCTTTGCTTTCTATAACAGGGAAAGGGAGAATTCACCATGCCGCCAAGGAGAAGGGATGGGAAAACACCTGATCCACTAGATGAGAGGGAAATTCTGAGAAGAAGAGGAAGGCAGATGACTAATCCAACCATGGAGAGAGATGCATGATTTACGTGCTAGACTTGAAGACATGGAGATAGCACAAAGGCGCACAGTCAGTGCTAGGGATCTTAGTGATTCCGAAAGTGAAATTGAGTCTGAAGATGATGGGGAAGAAGTTGCAGCTAAGGATGCATCAAACGAACGTTTGAGTAGAGCTATTGCAAGAATGGGTGCAAGAGTGAAAATGGACATTCTAGTTTATGAGGGAAACTTGAATGCAGAGGAGCTTCTAGACTGGATTAGAGCTCTGGACACATATTTCAACTATGAAGATGTCGAAGAGGACAAGAAGGTCAAACATGTTGTCATGAGATTAAAAGGACATGTAGCATTGTCGTGGAATGAGCTACAAGCTGACCGATGCTGCAAAGGCAAGCAGAAGATCAAGAGCTGGGACAAAATGATCGCGAAGATGAAGGCAAAATTCATTCTCACAGATTACTAGATTACTCTGTTTAGGAGAATGCAAAACCTGAGACAGAAGTTGATGACAATGAAAGAATACACTGGAGAATTCTTCAAGCTGAACATCAGGGCAGGTCATCAAGAAAGTGATGATGAAAAATTTGCTAGATACATGAATGGCCTGAGATATGACATTCAGGATGAGATGACCATGATAACCATCTGAACGGTAGAAGATGCTTATCAGATGGCTCTAAAAATGGAAGAGAAGCTGAGCCGAAAGTAGGGTCAAAGAGGCCGAGGCAGAAGTCAGCCCAGAGGCAAATAAATTGCCCAAGATAGAAACTAGAAGCCCAAGGAGGACTGGAAGAAACCTCAGACTTGAACTAAGAGAGGTGGAACCTCACAGTGAGGGTAGCATACCGAACAGAGAGGAGATTATGCTGATAATAATATTTTTCCTCGTACTAGAGGTAGAGGACGAGGAAGAGGTGGAGTAATATCATGCTTCACATGTGGAAATAATGGGCACAAGTCTTATGAGTGTCCAGACAAAAATAAATAAGGAGGTGAGACTCACATTACCAAAGCACAGAGGCAGGATCTTGAGGTAGAAGATGTTGAAGGCGAAAGATCGTTGATGATGCGAAAAGCTATTTTGACACCAGAGAAGGAGGTGGAGAGTTCAGTCCAAAGAAACATACTTTTCTGGATTTCTTGCAAGACCAAGGATAGGGTATGCAAGGTCATTGTGGACATTGGTAGCATGGATAATCTCGTTTCTACAAAGATGGTAGAAAAGATGGAGCTGGAGACGATTGATCATCCAAGCCCATATAGAGTTGAATTCAAGATAGGAGGATATAATGATAAGATATTATGTGATGTTATTCCTATGGATGTTTGTCATCTATTGCTAGGTAGACTGTGGCAATATGAAAGGAATGTGATTCATGATGGGAGAATGAACACATACACCCTAGAAAAGAATGGGAGAACTCACATGTTGCTTCCAATCAAAGATAAGGAAGTAAAACCTGAAGTAAGCAAAATTGTACTTCTCATGAGTGGGAAGGAACTTCTTACAGAGGTTAAGAAGAAGGAAGAACCACAATTTATTGTGGTCAGGAAACCGAAGATTGTTTTGACTAGCACAAGAATGGATGATTTACTAGAAGAGATTTAGGAACTACTAGAAAATTTTGTTGACATAGTAGTGGATGAACTACCTCATTTGTTACCACCGATCAAAAGTGTGAGTCATCATATTGATCTCATACCAAGATCTAGTTTTCCAAACAAAGCCGCGTGCAGATTGACGCCGCAAGAGAATGAAGAGGTTAAAAGACAAGTCTAGGATTTATTGGACAAAGGTTTGGTCAGAGAAAGCTTGAGTCTATGTGTTATTCTGACAGTACTCAGTCCGAAGAAAGATGGAGGTTGGAGGATGTGTACTGACACAAGGGCGATTAACAATATAACCATCAGGTAAAAATTTCCATTGCCAAGGATGGATGATCTGATGGATTTCTTGAGTGGAGCAAAATTCTTTTCGAAGATTTATTTGAAAAGCGGTTATCATCAAATCTACATGAGAGAAGGTGACGAATGGAAGACAACATTCAAAACCAACGAAGGGTTGTATGAATGGCTTGTTATGCCATTTGGCTTAACAAACGTGCCAAGTACCTTCATGAGGTTGATGAACAAAGTCCTAAGGGATTTCATTGAAAAAAAATTCATTGTGTATTTAGATGACATATTGATTTACAGTAAAATAGTGGCAGAGCATCTGAAGCATTTGGCTATAGTGATGCAGAGGCTACAGCAGGAGAAGTTACTGATAAACATGAAGAAATCCTCATTCATGAAGATGGAGCTCATTTATCTGGGTTTTGTTATTTCTGCAGATGAGTTGAGGATGGATCCAGATAAGGTGGAGGTAATAAAGAATTGGCCATCATCGAAGAATATATTTGAGGTGAGAAGTTTTCACGGATTGGCTAGTTTCTACCGAAAATTCATCAAAAATTTCAGTGGAATTAGTGCACCAATGATGGATACAGTGAATAAAAGACACAAGTCTTTTCACTGGACAGAAGAGGCTGAGAAGAGTTTTAATCTGTTAAAGAGGAATATCACAGAACAACCAATTCTTTTGTTCCCTGATTTCCAAAAGACATTTCAAGTGAAATGCGATGCAAGTGGATTTGCAATAGGGGTAGTCTTGAGTCAAGATGACAGGCCGATAGCATACTTCATAAAGAAGCTGAATGAAGCTAAAGTGAAATACTCCACATATGACAAGGAGTTTTATGCTATCATTCAGGCATTGAAAAAATGGAGACATTACTTTATCCCGAAGGAGTTTGTCTTATGCAGTGACAATCATGCACTGCAATTCGTGACTCAAAAGGAAAAGTTGAATCAGAGACATGTTAAATGGGTTGAATATATGTAGAATTTTACTTTTGTGATTAAACATATTTATGGTACTGCTAACAAAGTTGTTGATTCTTTGAGCAGGAAGTGTTTGCTATTGCAGGAGTTTAGAGTCAAAACACTGGGTTTTGATGATCTCAAGGAGATGTACAATGATGACTCAGATTTCAAGGAGGCATACGAAGAAGCTGAGAATCCAATTCTCAGATACAGAAGCCAATGGGAAGAATACATGATCCAGGAAGGATTATTGTTTAAAGGTAATCAGCTGTGTATTCCGAAATGCTCCATGAGGGAGAATTTGCTGAAGGAGAAACACAGTGGAGGATTGACCGGGCACTTTGTTCATGACAAGACGTTCACAAAGTCGAATGAGTCATATTTTTGGCCAGGACTACTAGCATATGTCAAGAGATTCGTGGATAGATGCAGAATTTGCCAGCATTCGAAGGGAAAGAGGCAGAATGCAGGATTTTATCAACCATTGCCCATACCTGAGAAGCTGTGGGATGCAATCAACATGGATTTCATATTGGGGTTGCCAAGAACACAAAGAGGGTTTGACTCAATCTTTGTGGTGGTGGAAAAATTTTCCAATATGGCACACTTTATTCCATGTCAGAAAACTAGTGACGCAACTCACATTGCGAATATGTTTTTCAAAGAAGTCATTCGACTTCATGGCTTACTAAGGAGCATAGTTTTGGATCGAGACACTAAGTTCATGGGACACTTCTGGAGGATGTTATGGAAGAAGATGGGAACTAAATTATCATTCAGTTTAGCTTATCATCCTCAGACAGATGGACAGGAAGAAGTGGTAAACAGAAGTCTGGCAGACTTGCTGAGAAGCCTGGTGACAGAACACCACAGCCAATGGGACAATATATTACCACAGGCGGAATTTGCTTATAATGGCTCAGTTAATAGAATCATAGGAGAGAGTCCATTTCATATTGTCTATGGCATGCGGCCAAGTGGAATTTCTGAATTGAGAGATTCAGAATAGATTGTGACTAGGAGCGCTAGAGAAGAATATTTTGTAGAGGCGATGAAGGAACTTCACAGCCAGGTGAAGGAGCGATTGCAGAATTCAAGCCAGGAATATAAGCATAGAGCAGATTAACACAGGAGACAACTTCAATTTGAGGTTGGTGACTTGATTCTGGCACATTTGAGAAAGGAAAGGTTCTCGAGAGGAACATATAATAAGATGAAGATGAATAAAATCAGACCATGTAAGGTCTTGAAGAAATTTGGGGAAAATTCTTACGAGATTGAATTACCCGATGGGATTGGAATTTCTCCGATATTCAATATCACAAATTTGTACCCAGATAAAGTTGAGGAAGCAGAAGTAGGAAATAAAAAGCTAGAGGTCTAGTAGACAAAACATATGCCAGTTGTAGAGAAGCCACAGATGGGGCGCATACTGGACAAAAGAGTGAACAAAAAGACCAGGCGAAAATAATACTTTGAATATTTGGTCAAGTGGAAAGGCCATCTAGTTGAAGATGCCAGCTGAGAGAATGAAGTAGAAATCCAAAAGCATGGACAAACAGTGTATGAGATCATGGATAGGATCCCATGAAACATTTTCAAGCGAGGGAGTATGATCCAGGAGCATCTCAAGCGAGCCAGAGCGGAGGCAAAAGACAGCTGGACAAGCGCCCAACGCAAATTTTGAAATTGTCTTGAAGTTAATGTGCCAATATTAAATGAGATAATTAAGAAGGAGCGCACTTGTAAAATGTAAACGTACCTTGAAGGATCCACTCTCGTCCTTAGTAGGTAGAAGGCATTTATAGTAGTTAATGCATGTAGATAGAATTGAATGTTAGATTAGACATTTTTAGAGTGCAAGAGGGAAAAAAGATATAGACAACCTCATTGTGTATTGTAAAATTAGCATGAGAGTGATAAGATATCATGAGGCTATGCCAATTGAGAGCATAGATCATAGAGAGGAGAAGAAGAGGGTTGTGTGGAAGAACTCCATGTACAGATGTTCTGAATTAATACAAGAATGTTTTGATTCAGACTCATGGTGTTCAAATATTCTCTGTGTATGCATCTTTGAATGTTGTGCTCATGATTATTTTACTCTTTCTGTTGTACATTTGCTTCTATGCTATGTATTAATGATTTCTTGTTGAATGTCTGAAATCTGAGAGAGAGAGAGAGAGAGAGAGTAAGAGAAATGAGTTTCAATTGTTTCTCTATCTGAACAAGAATTCCAGCGAGGAGTGCAGTTGAATTGTCCGCAAGGAGTGCATTGACAAAGAGTTCAAAGGTTTGTCTCTGAAAGCTCAGATAGAGTATATTTTGTTCTCATTCACTCAGAAGTGCAGTCAGGCACTGGAGCCATGCAAGGAGTGCACAGGCCGGTTAAATTCTCAGGGTTGCGAACCTGAGAAAA
This sequence comes from Picea glauca, assembly GCA_000966675.3. Lineage (NCBI taxonomy): Eukaryota > Viridiplantae > Streptophyta > Pinopsida > Pinales > Pinaceae > Picea > Picea glauca. The sequence continues at coordinate 1,137,749 of JZKD02S1672817.1, forward strand.
GTATTGAGAGACTGTTGTTGTAGGTGTGCGCAGAGTCGAAGGATTCCAACACTTGGAAGTGCTTGAAAGTATTCTGCAAGGAGTGTGTGCAAGAGTTTTCTGAAAGACTCGAAATCGTGAGAAAGTTTAGAAGGATTTGAACATTTGAAGGGGTCAAAGGAAGCACAAGAAGCTTGTGCACTGAAAATAGTGAGAAAGCGTTGCAAGTTGGGTCACAGGTGATTGAGTTTCATGGGAGACCACTTTGGTAAGAAGTTGCAAACATCCTTGAGAGAGGAAAGAGCAAATGGTTGGAATTCTCTGTAGAGAATACGTGAAGTCCTGTGAGCCGTTAGATCTCACGGAGGAGCAGGGGAGTTACAGTGAGTATTCCCAAAGGTTAAGCTCAAGAGGAGTAGAACCGTAGATCCAAGCCATAGGAGCCGTTGGATTTACCATGAACTCTATTTTGGGTTTTCGCAAGTGGAATTCTCGAAATATTTGTAACCAGAATCGAAAAATCATGAAATGCAAAGTCCCAAAGGAACGAGAGGATCGTGTGGGCCACAGAATACAGTAGGGTGGACAGGTGGTGCCTATTGACACAGAAGTCAAATTTTGTTGACCATATTCGGGGTTACGTGGGGTAAAGATCCAGATTCTTGGCATTAGGATTCACGATATCATGAAGTCCGAAGTCCCGATGTAGGGAAGGCCGTTGAAAAGTCAAATCTTGCGAGCGTACCAGAGGTTCGGTAAATCGGGATTTGGGAGTCAAGGAGACGAGTTGCTCGACATCGCGACCACCGAAATTGTGATAAGGAGAAATCCGAACACAGAGATAAAGGGTCATCGTTGACTGTTTTCGGGGTTTCATAGATAGAGAGAGAGATAAGACGCTTGACCACCAGATTCGCGGATGTGCAAAGCCTGATCTCCCGAAGTACAAGGGGGAATTTCTCTGAATTAATTGTGGGTGCAGATTTCCCGAAAGGGAAATAGAGGAGCCATTTTTTAGAGCTCTTTGAGACAGTGTAGGGGAAAGATCTTGTGCATGTGACCTTCTGACCTGCGGGTTGAGGAAGGCTGCGTCACCTTGGGTTTCTGGTTTTTATCTTGGGCAACAGATTTGCCTCTGGGATGACTTTTTCCTCACCCTCTTTGACCCTGTTTTTGGTTCAGCTTCTCTTCAACTTTTAGATCCATCTGATAAGAATCTTCCACCGTTTAGACGGTTACCATGATCATATCATCCTAAAGGTCATATCTCAGACCATTCATGTATCTAGAAACCTTTTCATCATTGCTTTCCTGATGACCTACCCTGATGTTCATCCTGTAGAATTATTCAGTGTATTCTTTCACTGTCATTAGCTTCTGTCTCAAGTTTTGCATTCTTCGAAACAGAGTAATCTGATAATATCTGGGGATGAATTTTTCCTTCATCTTCATGATCATTCTATCCCAACTTTTGATCTTTTGCTTGCCTTTGCAACGTTTGTGATGCAGGAGCATCTCAAGCGAGCTAGTGCGAAGACAACGGATAGCTGGAAAAGTGCCCAACACAAATTTTGAAAATATCTGGAATCATTAATGAGGCCACCAAGTGGAGGCACACTTGTAAAATGTAAATGAACCATGAGTGATTTTCTCTCATCCTTATTAGGTAGAAGGCATTTATGGTATTTAATGCAAGCAGATAGAATTCAATTCTAGATTAGACAGTTTTAGAGCGCAAGAGGGAAACAGGATATAGACACACTCATTGTGAATTGTAACATTAGAATGAAGAGCATGAGATTATGCCAATTGAGAGCATAGAGGAGAAGTAGAGAGCTGTGTAGTAGACTCCATGTACAGAAGTTCTAAATTAATACAAGAAAGTTGCAATTCAGACTCATGGTGTTCCTATATTCTCTGTGTATGCATCTTTGAATTTTATGCTCGTGAATGTTTTACTCTTTCTGTCATGCAATTGATTTTATGCTATGTATGAATGATTTCTTGTTGAATGCCTAAAATCTGAGAGAGAGAGTAAGAGAAATGAGTTTTAATTGTTTCTCTATCTGAGAAAGAGTTCCTACAAGGAGTGAAATTGAATTGTCCGCAAGGAGTGCATCGACAAAGTGTTCAGAGGTTTGTCTCTGAAAGGTCAGGAGAGATAGATTTTGTTCTCATTCCCTCAGAAGTGCAGTTGGGCATAGGAGCCATGCAAGGGGTGTGTAGGCTGAGTTAAGTCTCATAGTTGCGAACCTGATTGAATTCTTGAGGGACTGTTGTTGCAGGTGGGCATAGAGTCGAAGGATTTCAACATTTGGAAGTGCTTGAAAGCCTGCTGCAAGGAGTGCGTGCAAGGGTTTTTATAAAAGGATCAGAGTTGGAGAAAGCTCAGAAGGATTTGGACCCTCGAAGGAGTCAAAGGAAAGGAAGAGACCAAGTACCTTGAAAGTTTGAAGGAAAGGCATAGCGACGTCGGACCGCAGGAGGACGAGTTCTCAGAGGAAGAGACGGATGGTCGAAATTCTCTGTGGAGAATCCGCAAAGTCTCGTGAGCCATTAGATCTCACGGAGGAGCAAGGAAGTTACAATGAGTGCTTCGAAAGGTTCTAAGATCAAGAGGAGTAGAGACGTAGATCCAAGTCAGTCGGGAGTCGTTGGATCACTCGTGAAATCGCCTATCAATATTTCATGAGTGGAAAGGCCGAAGACTTAGTATCAAAGTTCACGACCATGAAATTGGGAAGAGTTAAAAGGACAGTGTGGGGCCAAAGGAGTCAATGAGGCGGACAAGTGGTACACTATTGGCATAGAAGTCAATCGCGTTGACCATTTCAGAGTTTCATGAGTCGAAGTCCTGAAAGCCTAGCAACAGGACTCGCGAACTCGTGAAAGCCGAAAAAATTGGAGTTGACTCTTTCGGAAGTTTAGGATTCGAGGTCATAGTGAGCAGGCGCTCAACCATAGGATTCGTGATATCGCAAAGTCTGATTCCCCGAAGCATGAGGGAGGAAACTCACGAGGTTTCATTGTGGGTGTAGATTTCCTGAAATGGAATTTTAAGAGTGGGTTAGAGTTCTTCGGGCCAAGGAGATAAGAACGATCTTGTGTACGTGGACTTCCCAACCCGCGGGTTGCAGAGGGCTGCGTTAGGTTTGGTATCAGAGCTCAGAAAGGTTCTTTTCTTTCGATAGTAGAGAAAAAGAGAATTCACCATGCCGCCAAGGAGAAGGGACAGACAAACACCCGATCCACTAGAGGATACAGAAATGCCGAGAAGAAGAGGTAGGCAGATGACTGATCCAGCCATGGAAAAAGAAATGCATGATTTACATGCCAGACTTGAAGACATGGAGACAGCACAGAGATGCATAGTCAGTGCTAGGGATCTTAGTGATTCCGAAAGTGAAATTGAGGATGAACATGAGGAAGAAATTGCAGCTGAAGATGCAGCAAACGAACGTTTGATTAAGGCTATTGCAAGAATGGGTGCAAGAGAGAAAATAGACATTCCAATTTATGAGGGAAATCTGGATGCAGAGGAGCTTCTAGAATAGATTAGATATCTGGACACATACTTTGACTATGAAGATGTTGAAGAGGACAAGAAATTCAAGCATGTTGTCACTAGATTGAAGGGACATGCAGCATTGTGGTGGGATGAACTACAGGTTGATAGACGCTGCAAATGCAAGCATAAGATCAAAAGCTGGGACAAGATGATCATGAAGATGAAGGCAAAATTCATCTCCAAGGATTATCAAATTACTCTGTTCAGGAGGATGCAAAACCTGAGACAGAAGCTGATGACAGTGAAATAATATGTTGAAGAATTCTATAGGCTGAACATCAGGGCAGGCCATCGGGAAAGCGATGATGAGAAGGTTTCCAGATACATGAATGGCCTGAGATACGACATTCAGGATGAGATGAGCATGGTAACCATCCGAACGATGGAAGATGCTTATCAAATGGCTCTAAAAGAGGAAGAGAAGTTGAGTCGAAAATAGGGTCAAAGAGGCCTGGGTAGAAGTCAGCCCAAAGGAAAATCAGTTGCCCAGGATAAATATCAGAAGCCCAAGGAGGAATGGAAGAAACCTCAAACTCAAACTGAGAGAGGTGGAATCTCACAGCGAGGGAATCATACTGAACAGAGAGGAGATTATTCTGATAATAATACTTTTCCTCGTAACCAAGGTAGAGGAAGGGGAAGAGGTGGAGTAATAACATGCTTCACATGCAGCAAGAATAGGCACAAGTCTTATGAGTGTCCAGACAAAAGAAAGAAGGAGGAGAAACTCACATCGTCAAAGCACAAAGGCGGGATGTTGAGGCAGAAGATGTTGAAGGTGGAAGATCGTTGATGATGCAAAAATCTCTTTTGACACTAGAGAAGGAGGTGGAAATTTTAGTCTAAAGGAACAGACTTTTCAGGACTGCTTGCAAAACTAAGGACAGGGTATGCAAGGTCATTGTGGATAGTGGTAGCACAGATAATCTCGATTCTACAGAGATGGTAGAAAAGTTGGAGCTAGAGACGATTGATCATCCAAGACCATACAGAGTTTTGTGGCTACAAAAAGGACATCAGGTAACTATCACTAAACAATGTTTAGTTGAATTTAAGATAGGAGGATATAATGACAAGATATTATGTGTTGTTATTCCCATGGATGTTTGTCATCTATTGTTGGGTAGACCATGGCAATATGATAGGAATGTGATTCATGATGGGAGAATGAACACGTACACCCTAGAGAAGAATGGGAGGACACACATGTTGCTTCCAATCAAGGATAAGGAGGTGAAACTGGAAATAAGTAACACCGTACTTCTCATGAGTGGGAAGGAACTTCTTACAGAGGTTAAGAAGAAGGAAGAAGTGTAGTTCATTGTGGTTAGGAAACCGAAGATTTTTTTGACTAGCACAAGAGTAGATAATTTACCAGAAGAAGTTCAGGAACTGTTGGAAGAGTTCACTGACATAGTAGTGGACGAACTACCTCGTTCGTTGCCACTGATCAGAAGTGTGAGTCATCGCATTGACCTCATGCCTGGAGCCAGTTTCCCAAATAAAGCTGCGTACAGATTGATGCCACAAGAGAATGAAGAGGTCAAAAGACAAGTCCAGGAGTTGTTGGACAAAGGATTGGTCAAGGAAAGATTGAGTCGGTGTGTTGTTCCAATAGTACTCAGTCTGAAGAAATCTTTTCACTGGACAGAAGAAGCTAAGAAGAGTTTTAATCTATTGAAGAGGAATATTACGGAACAACCAATTTTGGTGTTGCCGGATTTCCAAAAGACATTTCAAGTGAATTTTGATGCAAGTGTATTTGCAATAGGGGCAGTCTTGAGTCAAGAAGACAGGCCGATAGCATACTTCAGCAAGAAGCTGAATGAAGCGAAAGTGAAATACTCCACTTATGATAAGGCATTCTATGCTATCATCCAGGCATTGAAGAAATGGAGGCATTACTTGATTCTAAAAGAGTTTTTCTTATACGGTGACAATCCTGCATTGCAATTTGTGACTCAAAAGGAAAAGTTGAATCAGAGACATGTTAAATGGGTTGAATATATGCAAAATTTCACTTTTGTGATTAAACATATTTCTGGTACTGCTAACAAAGTTGTTGATGCTTTGAGCAAGAAGTGTTTTCTATTGCAGGAGTTCAGAGTCAAAACGTTGGGTTTTGATGATCTCAGGAACATGTACAGAAATGATCTAGATTTTAAAGAGGCATATGAAGCAGCTGAGATTCCAATTCTTGGGGATAGAATCCAATGGACAGAATACATGATCCAAGAAGGATTACTATTTAAAGGTAATCAGCTTTGTATTCCAAAATGCTCCATGAGGGAGAATTTGCTGAAGGAGAAACACAGTGGAGGATTGGAAGGGCACTTTGGTCATAACAAGACATTGGCAAAGTTGAATGAGTCATATTTTTGGCCAGGAATGTGAGCAGATGTCAAGAGATTCATGGACAGATGCAAAATTTGTCATCGTTCGAAGGGAAGGAAACAGAATGCAGGGTTTTATCAACCATTGCCCATACCTGATAGGTCGTGGGATGCAATCAGCATGTATTTCATATTGGGGTTGCCAAGAACACAAAGAGGTTTTGACTCAATATTTGTGGTGGTGGATATATTTTCCAAGATGGCACACTTCATCCCATGTCATAAGACTAGTGACGCAACTCACATTGAGAATTTTTTTTTCAAAGAAGTCATTCGACTTCACGGCTTACCAAGGAGCATAGTTTCGGATCGAGACACCAAGTTCATAGGACACTTTTGGAGGACGTTATGGAAGAAGCTAGGAACTAACTTTTTGTTTAGTTTATCTTGTCATCCTTAGATGGATGGACAAACAGAAGTGGTAAACAAAAGTCTGGGAGACTTGCTAAGAAGCTTGGTGACAGAACACCACAGCCAGTGGGACAACATATTACCACAGGAAGAATTTTCTTATAACGACTCAGTTAACAGAAGCACAGGGAAGAGTCTGTTTCAGATTGTCTATGGCATGCAGTCGTGAGGAATTTTTGAGTTGAGGGATTCAAAAAATATTGTGACTAGGAGCTCTAGTGCAGAAGATTTCAAAGAGGCGATGAAGGAACTTCATAGCCAAGTGAAGGAACGATTGCATAATTCATGCCAGAAATATAAGCGCAAAGCAGATCAACACAGGAGACAACTTCAATTTGAGGTTGGTGATTTGATTTTGGCACATTTGAGAAAGGAAAGGTTCCCAAGAGGAACATATAATAAGCTAAAGATGTAGAAAATCGGACCATGTAAGGTCTTGAAGAAATTTGGGGTGAATGCTTACGAGATTCAATTACCCGATGGAATCGGAATTTCTCTAATATTCAATATCTCATATTTGTACCCATATAAATATGAGAAAACAAGGATGGAAAATGAACAGCCAGTGGTCCAGTGGACAAAGTAGATGCCAGTTGTAGAAAGGTTGCATATGGAGCGCATACTGGATAAAAGAGTGAGCAAAAAGACCAGGCGAAAGAAATATTTTGAGTATTTGGTCAAGTGGAAGAGCCATCCATTTGAATATGCGAGCTGGAAGAGCGAAGCAAAAATGCAGAGGCATGGTTACACCATACGCAAGCTCATGGACAAGAGCCCGTGAAAAATTTTCAAGCAAGGGAGTATGATGCAGGAGCATCTCAAGCGAGCCAGTGCGGAGACAACAGACAGCTAGAAAAGTGCCCAGCACAAATTTTGAAAATATTTGGAATCATTAATGAGGCCACCAAGTGGAGGCACTCTTGTAAGATGTAAATGGACCTTGAGCAATTTTCTCTCATCCTTAGTAGGTAGAAGGCATTTATGGTAGTTAATGCAAGTAGATAGAATTCAATTCTAGATTAGACAGTTTTAGAGAGCAAGAGGGAAACGGGTTATAGACACCCTCATTGTGCATTATAACATTAGTGTGAAGAGCATGAGATTATGCCAATTGAGAGCATAGAGGAGAAGCATAGAGCTATGTAGTAGACTCCATGTACAGAAGTTCTGAATTAATACAAGAAATTTGTGATTCAGACTCATGGTGTTCCTATATTCTCTTTGTATGCATCTTTGAATGTTATGCTCATGAATGTTTTACTCTTTCTGTCATGCAATTGCTTTTATGCTATGTGTGAATTATTTTTGGTTGAATTTTTGAAATTTGAGAGAGAGAGTAAGAGAAATGAGTTTCAATTGTTTCTCTATCTGAGCAAGAGTTTCTGCAATGAGTGCAGTTGAATTGTCTTCAAGGAGTGCATCGACAAAGTTCAGAGGTTTGTCTCTGAAATCTCAGGAGAGATATCTTTTGTTCTCATTCCCTCGAAAGTGTAGTTGGGCATAGGAGCCATGCAAGGGGTGCGCAGGCTGAGTTAAGTCTCAGAGTTGCGAACCTGAGTGAAGTATTAAGGGACTGTTGTTGCAGGTGGGCGCAGAGTCGAAGGATTTCAACACTTGGAAGTGCTTGAAAGCCTATCGCAAGGAGTGAGTGCAAGGGTTTTTCTAAAAGGCTCAGAGTTGGAGAAAGCTCTGAAGGATTTGGACCTTTGAAGGAGTCGAAGGAAAGGAAGAGACCAAGTACCTTAAAAGTTTGAAGGAAAGGTGTAGAGACGTCGAACCGCAGGAGGATGAGTTCTCAGAGGAAGAGACGGACGGTCGGAATTCTCTGTGTAGAATCCATGAAGTCCCATGAGCCGTTAGATCTCATAGAGGAACAGGGAATTTACAATGAGTGCTTCGAAAGGTTCTAATCTCAGGAGGAGTAGAGCCATAGATCCAAGTCAGTCGGGAGCCGTTGGATCACTCATGAAATCACCTATCGGGATTTTGTGAGTGGAAAGGTCGAAGACTTGGTATCAAAGTTCACGAAACCACGAAACGGGAAATGAGGAAGAGTTAAAAGGATAGTGTGGGGCCAAAGGAGTTAGTGAGGTGGACAGGTGGTGCACTATTGGTGTAGAAGTCAACCACATTGACCATTTCAGAGTTTCGCGAGTCGAAGTCTCGAAATCCTAGCAACAGGACTTGTGAACTCGCAAAAGCTGAAAAAACTGGAGTTGATTGTTTCGTAAGTTTGGGATTCGGGATCATAGTGAGCAGGCACTCGACCATAATATTTGCGACATCGCGAAGTCTTATTCCCCGAAGCGTGATGGAGGAACCTCACGAGGTTTCACTATGGGTGCAGATTTCCCAAAAGGGAATTTGAAGAGTGGGTTAGAGTTCTTTGGGCCAAAGAGAGAAGAACGATCCTGTGTACATGGACTTCCTGACCCACGGGTTGCAGAGGGTTGCGTTAGTCTATCAGCTTGTAGCTCATCCCACCACAATGTTGCATGTCCTTTTAACCTCATGACAGTATGTTTGACCTTATTGTCCTCTTCGACATCTTCATAGTCAAAATATTTGTCCAGAGCTCTAATCCAGTCTAGAAGCTCCTCTGCATCTAGATTTCCCTCATAAACTGGAATGTCAATTTTCGCTCTTGCAACCATTCTTGCAATAGCCTTAATCAAACGTTCGTTTGCTGCATCTTCAGCTGCAACTTCCTCCCCTTCATGTTCAGCCTCAATTTCACTTTCAAAATCACTAAGATCCCCAACATTGATTGTGCGCCACTGTGTTGTCTCCATGTCTTTGAGTCTGGCGCGTAGGTCACACATCTCTCTCTCCATGGCTGGATCAGGCATCTGCCTACCTCTTCTTCTCATCATTTCCCTCTCCTCTAGTGGATCAGGTATTTTCCTGTCCCTTCTCCTTGGCGGCATGGTGAATTCTCCTTTTCCCTGCTACAGAAAGAAAAGAATCCTTTATGGGCTATGATACCAAACCTGATGCAACCCTTCCTCAACCCACTGGTTGGAAGGTCAAATGCACAAGAAAGTTCTTCTCTCCTTGACCCGAAGAGCTCTCAACAACTGCTCTTCTAATTACCTTCAATAAATCTACAGCCACAGTGAAACCTCATGATATTCCTCCCTCACGCTTCAGGGAATCAAACTTCACAATATCACAAAGCTTATGGTTGAGAACCTGGTCACTCAGACCCCCGAATCCCAAAACTCTGAAACTCTGATATCAACTCTGGATTTTCGACTTTCACGAGTTCACGAGTTACGGTGACATACAACTCTACTCCACGAACCCCAAAATCCTGATGTTATTTTTACCAAAATCCTGAAATGTCAAATTCCGACACAAATCCCGGCACTAGCCCCACAACTAGACTTTTCGTTGTTTCAGGACTTCCACTCATGAAACTCCAAAGTGGTTAGCAAAATTGACTTCTACGTCAGCAATTCACCACCTGTCCGCCACACTGGCTTCTATGCCCCCCGCACTGTCCTTTCAACTCTTCGCGACTTCACGTTTCGCAAGTTCGAGAACCTTGATGCCAAGACTTCGACCCTTCAACTCACGAGACTCTGAGAAGCGATTTCATGAGTGATCCACCGTCTCATAACTAGCTTGGATCGACAACTCAACTTCTCCTGAGCTTGAACCTGGTATCACCCCATAAAATATGGGAATCAACTTATGACTTGGATATTATTGATATTATTTGTATCTAGTGTTCTTATTGGAAATTTATTTTTCATTTTGCAAAAAGAAAAAGAAGAAAAGAAAAATAAAAAGAAGAAAGAGGGCATAAAAGAATGGAAACAAAAGCCCCATGCAATAATAGCAACTTGGTCATACCTTTCAAGCATGACCAAGTTCTTTTAAATTTTCAATGTTGATAGAGCTAGTGAATGCATATGATCAGACTGTCTAATCCTGGTCAGATACCTCATAGGTTAGAGCTAGTGAATACATCTGATCAGACCATCTAATCCCGTTTAGATAGACCCTAGGGTAGAATTAGTGAATAATTCTAACCATACTATCTAATCCTGGTCAGATATCCCTTAGGAAAAATAATGTCTTAACCCAACAGTCTAACCTGGGTTATTCGTCTTGTGAAATTAGGTTAGAACATAGACTAATTTCTTTGCTTGCCTTTCCCAAATAAAATCCATTTGAAAATTTGGTACATCAAGTCTTTCCTTGCCTTAGGATAGTTGGAACAAGGTCCCCTTGGTGGTGTCTATGACAAAATTGAATAAAACCCATGAGAAAGCGCTAATCCTAAGTTTTTCCTGCACATGACATTTGCTGCTCTCAACCTATGCTTCGTTCACCTTTCAATGGTCCAGATCACAGCGCTTGGATCAATGGTTCATATATCTTTCTGAACCCCCCCCCCCACCCGTTCTTCCTTTAACGAAGGGGGGGGGGCCCAGAATCGGCGATAATCTTTGCGCAAATCTGGACGGCTCTAAACTGAGCGCGCAAATCCACGGCTCACATTGGATTTCGGACCCCCCCCTCCATTCTGCCTTTAACGGAGGGGGGGGGTCCGGAATTGATAATAACGCAGGTGCACATCTGGACGAATCTAAGAGGAGTTCTCCAATTGACAATCCACATTGAATTTCGGACCCCCCCCCTCCGTTCTGCCTTTAATGGAGGGGGGGGGTCCGGAATTGGTATTAAAGAGAGAGCCAAGATCTGCGGTCAGAAATCAAGCGCTCAAATAAACGGATCATGATGGATTCCAGACCCCCCTGGGTGTTCTTCTTTTAATCAAAGGGGGGGGGCGCGGAAGGAATATTCCTTACAGAGGGCCCCCTTGGTACTTGTGTCATTGTTCTATTGGTCCATAGGTCCCATCCTCCACATGTTGTCTGACACCCTGTCGCCCCTGCACGTCATCCTCCACTAAGTCCACTTGTCCCACTTGCTCTTGGGTCGAAGTCCCATCCCGTAACTACTGTCAGTCCACGTTTTCAGTACCATAACCCCCTTCATTCATGGACAGCCTCCTTTGGCGACTTTTACCCCCAATCACAAACCTCCACGTCAGTCATCTGTATACCCTGGTCACCGTCACCTGCCATATCACCCCAAGTGGCCCGTTATCCATTAATAATGGGATAACATACCCGTTGTCACGCTGACCATTTTCCCGCGTCCGACCGACCCATTTTTGAATAAAACTACCGTTTCCCTTTGTAGTCGTTATTCATCCATCGCGCCAGAAACCTCCTATTCCTCCATTGCTCCCACATCGCTTTCACCTACAGTCATTCGACCCCACTAACGTATTGTTTATTGCAGGTACAGTTGTCGAAATGGTGTCTAAGACGAAGCAAGATGAAGAGGAAGAGAATCTGTTCGTTCCTCCTCTGGTTGACCTGGATAAAATTCCCCTGGTTGATAAAGACTGTTTGATAACTGATACTATATGCAATTTCAACTTTTCTGATCTCCGGTCGTGGCTCCGGGAGGTTTTCCTGGACCAGAGTGACAAAATTGGACTCTGGGAGTCCAATTTGCCTCTGTATCTTTTCCCCCAGATTCATAATTTCCCCAAGTTTTCCCTCCACTTCCAGACCCACTACGTCCCCAACCAAAAAGCCATCATTTCTTCATCTAGAGATGTCCTTTTCTTCATCACCCCTGAAGATATCGACTAGATGTTAAAAATTACCCAAGTGGAATCTATGTCTCCCTTTATTCTAGAAATCCTCACCGAGTTGTACCAGAAAATGAAGTTCCCACAGAGAGCTCAGATTTTCGATCTTTTTCTTCCCACTTCCGCCTCACTCCCAACCACCAATCCCCCGTATCCTTCTTCCATGTTTTCCACCAGAGGAAATCAAATTATTTCTTCTCTGTGTGCTCTGCTTGGATATTATTCTGATCAGTGGGTAGATGAGCCCATCCTGGGTTTTCTGTCCATCTTATCAAATGATGAACAACCGACCACACAGTTTGACTACAGCACCTTCCCGGCCAATAATATCCATGAGCAGTTCGTCAATTTCGTCACCGAAGGCATGTTTAGGTACTCGTCCATTCTGGCTTACATGTTCCTCTATTTCCAAGCCAACAGGTTCAATTTCTCCATGCAAAAGATGGATGCCGATGGGAAGCCCCAGCCAGTCACAGTGTGGACTTCTCTCCTGAAACACAATTCTGTCGAATACGACTTCACAGCGTTCATTGACCAGTTTTACCACCCTATGGTAAGTATGTTGCGTGGCATGCCTGAGCCACGAATAAATGATGAAGTCTAGAGGATCCTGCATCTCTCGAACAACGTTCAGATAGGGGACTGGTATTTATGCCAGAATCACACAGAAATCAGAGTCTTTGGGTGCAAACTGGCGCCTTATAAACTGCCTCGATACGTACCGGTAATAGTTTTTGCATTAGAATACATAAGGCATATTATGAATTCTGATGATATTCATTTTGTTTCCCTTAAGAAAAAGAAACAATTGAGAATCAAAGGAAAAATTGGTCCTTTCATCTGCAATAACCGAGGCGCAGGGGAAGAAGCAGACCGAATTTTGAAGGAAATGAAATTCTCTACGAGTTTCATCTGGCGCTATGATCCGCACGGGATCATTTCAGATATGAGGGTGAAAAACAAAAATGCTCTGTATGCTCACGATCCCAAGCCAGAGATCGAAAAATTTGTGAATCAGATAGTCTAGCTTCCTGACACTTTGCTGGACTTGGAACAGAAGGAGCCTTCAACAAGTACACTACCCGCTACCACACCTCAGGTCCTCAAGGAGAAGAGACCCCGACAGGATTCATCTCCTCCTGTAACAGAGGTGTCATCGGAGGAATTCCAATTTCACTCCAAGAATCTGAAGACAGTCTCAACACTCGGCACAACAGTAGAAGCTACCACAGTGACTACCACAGTGACCACCACTGGAGCCAAGCAATTCAGTTTTCCTTTCGGCTCCAGTCAGCTTAAGGAAGTGAAAAAAGAATTAAAATCCATAGATTCTCCCTTGGATACTCCGCCAAGCAAGACTGGGCCCAAGTTGGGCATTCTTGAAAAATATGACATGATCAAAAAGAAGAACTAGATGCTCACCAGCAGCACTTATGCACAGTTCCAGAAGCAGTCATCCACATCCCAGCATAGACTTCTTTCAGCATTTGATATAGAGAAGGGTAGGATGCATATGGCGTTCCTCCAAGAACAAGTGTCTTATCCCAAGGTGATATCTGATTACAAGAGGGCCACGTTTGAGTTTCAAGCAAAAGATGTGCATCCGGCAGATCAGATGGATCTGCATAAGAAAACTGGGGAGATGATTTTCCACACTTTAGCCCACGCTTCAACTTCTGCATCAAAGTTTTGGGTAGCTTTGATCAATGCCCAGACCCAACTGAAGCTAGAAAATATATCTTCCTTCACGAAAGACAACAGGATAAAGACGTTGGAGGAGCTGGTCCTCAAGATTGGTTATGACCCGGCGAACGTCAAGGCTGCCAAAGAGATGATTAAAAAGAAAAATGTTGACATCGCCTCATTGAGAAAATAGCTAAAGCTACCCCCAACAGAGGACCCACGGGCAAAGGAAATAGCCGAAAAGGAAGGTGAAAAAGATGAGATGCTGAAATTACTCCTGGAGAAGAATGCGTAGTTAAAGGAGATGGAGGCAGAGATGGAGAGACTGCTTAAGGAGAAAGAGCAAGAAAAGCCAATGGAAGGCATTCCATTGAGTGCTATCCCAATTTCCACAGCGACAGTGACAGCCATTCCATCTATTGCATCAGTACCACTACCAGAGGGAGCAACAGACTTGGCCAAGTCTATGGAGAGAATGAACCTGCAAGAGTCTAAAATCAGCAGGCTTAAGAAAGAAGTGGAGAATCTCCAAGAGCTAAAAACTTCTTTCCAGACAAGTCTGTCCAAAGAGAAGTAGGTGAATGAGCAAATCAGGAAGGAGTTACAGCAGCTCCAGAAACAGAAAATGGCAGGAAAAACTTTGGCTCGGGTCAAAGAGATCGTGTGGACTGATATTTCCAAGTCCATAAATGAAATCTGGCCAATGGTTCAAATTATGTTTGAACAAAATGAGTTACTCAAGAGGAGAAAACAGGTTGTGGAGAAAATCAGAGCCGCGTTGGGAGACATGCCAGCACAAGCTAATGAAATCATAAGATTCTTGAATTCCAAGACCCGGGAGGAACTCGAAGAATTAAAAATTGAGGACAGGACAGAGACTATACTAGAAGTCAAAAGAGTTCTGAGCAAAAGAGGCCTCGTGCTTCAGCTTGAGGAGAAAATCCAAGTTATGGATCAAGGAGTGCAGAAGTTTTTCCACAAGATAGATGCTCTGCAAAGGAAGGGCATGCTTGGTATGAAGGTCATTAATGACAAATTAATGACACTCCCTGATTATAAGAAAAGGTTGGTTGAAGTGTCTAAGGACAATTCTAAGTTTGCAGGCATACAGGGAAGCATCACAGGAAAATCATTCATGGATTCCTTGCAGTTGGATATTAGTATCCAGCACGAGATTAAGCACATATTCGTCGTCAAGCCCACATTTGCTAAGTACACGGACATGGATGAAGTGTACCGGATATTGCTTAAAGTCACAGTGCCAGGTCATATCAAATGGGAAGAACTGTGTGATCTGCCAGATTAGCAGACGAGTTGTCACATCCAGTCACCTGTCCAGTCAGAAGAGGTTGCGATGGCACCTCGCCAATGGCCTACCCCAGAAATTCAGCATACAGTTGTAATGAGTCATCAAAACAGTTTTGATTAGTTAAGTTAGTTAGTCTAAGGATAGCATGAGCACGTCCTGTTCAGTTATGACAGGAGCGTTTGTATTTCGTATTATAAATACTTCAGTTTCCAAAGTATTGAGGGTTGTTGTTGATTCACGCACCCTATTACTGTCAAACTGTATCATTTTTTAAGAGATCCACCATTAATAAAGAAGGGGCATTTCACAGGATTCTTGCATATGTTCACCGGTGATGTGATTTTCTAGGTTAAATGTTTTCTTTCTCTGTATTCATTTTGTTTTCTGAATCTAATCTTTATGAATAGAGTTATGTTGCAGGATTTATCTCTGATACCCTATTTCCGATTGTAAAGATTTAAATGTTTATCTTCTAATATCTTCAATTAATAAATTCTTAACTGCTTGTTAATTGAAGTTATTTTCCTCACCTTTTCTTCCATTCATCATTTTAATTACTAAAAGATCCAGTGAATGTATTACCTTGCCTTGTGAAAATCTTCTTTGGCATTTCTGGTTGTATCTCAGATTTGATTAAATGCAGACCCCATAGCCCAATGGATGTGTAGTTTGTCTCAACCAACTTAAAAAACCCTTTTACAACAAAACCAACAATTCTTTTAACTAGCCTAATATCTGAAATTAAACAAAGCTAAATCATATAGAGAGATCCCTCTCTAAAGCTGGAAGGGCTAGATCCCATCTTTAAAAGCGGTTGGTTAAGGTTACCTTTGTGAATTTCTTCTTTTCAACCTCTAGGGAATTTACCAAGTGCTAACAGAACCTTTAGAATAATATCCATAACTCCCCTACTACTCTACGAGATCTATCGGCTTTCGGGACTTCACGAATCCTCCACGGAGAATTTCGACTGTTTGGTTCCTTTCCTTCTCAAGGATTTCTGTAACTTCTAAACAAAGTATTCCTATGTGTGGAATTTGTCTCCTTGCAATATGACGTCACTACGCCCTCTTTCGATTCTTCCAGACACTTGGTCTCTTGCCTTCCTTCAATCCCTTGGAAGGTTCAAATCCTTCTGAGCTTTCCCACAACTTCGAGTCTTTCAGAAAACCCCTGCTCACACTCCTTGCAGTAGACTTTCAAACACTTCCAAGTGTTGAACTTCCTTCAAATCTGCGCACACCCTGCAACAGTAGTCTCTCACTACTTGGCTTAGGTCCGCAACTCTGAGACTTTACACGGCCTGCGCACTCCTTGCACGGCTCCTATGCCTAACTGCACTTCTAAGTGAATGAGAACAAAAGCTATCTAGTTTGATCTTTCAAAGACAAACCTCTGAAACCTTTGTCAACACACTCCTTACAGACAATTTAACTGCACTCCTTGTAGGAACTCTTTCTCAGATAGAGAAACAATTGAAACTCATTTTATTTACTCGCTCTCGCTCTCGCTCAGATTTCATACATTCAACAAGAAATCATTCATACATAGCATAAAATCAAATGTACAGTAGAAAGAGTAAAATAACCATGAGCATAACATTTAGCATACATACATGGAGAACCAACACAACGCCATGAATTTGAATCAAAGTTACTTTCTTATTAATTCAAATCTTCTGTACATGGGTGTCTTCAAATTACAGTTCTTCCTTCTCAGCTCTATATGCTCTTTCTCATAATCTTCATGCTAATGTTACAATACACAATGAGGGTGTCTATATCACGTTTCCCTCTTACGCTCTAAAACCATCTAATCTAACATTCAATTCTATCTACCTTCATTAACTACTATAAATGCCTTCTACCTACTATGGATGAGAGCGGATCACTCAAGGTCCTTTACAATATCACAAGTGCACTCCTTCTTAATTATCTCATTTAATATTGGCACATTAACTTCAGGAGAATTTCAAAATTGGCGTTGGGCGCTTGTCCAGTTGTCTGTTGTCTCCATGCTGGCTCGCTTGAGATGCTCCTGCATCATACTCCCTCGCTTGAAAATTTTCATGGGCTCCTATCCATGAGCTCATGCACTTTCTGTCCATGCCTCTGGATCTCTACTTCATTCTCCCAGCTGGCATCTTCAACTAGACGGCCCTTCCACTTGAACAAATAATCAAAGTATTGCTTTCACCTGGTCTTCTTGCTGACTCTTTTGTCCAGAATGTGCTCCATCTGTGAATTTTTTGCAACTGGCATCTATTTTTTCCACTGGACCTATGGCTGTTCATTTTCCATCCCTATTTCCTTAGCTTTATATGGGTACAAATCTGAGATATTGAATATCGGAGAAATTTTGATCCCATCGAGTAATTCAATCTCGTAAGCATTTGCCCCAAATTTTTTTAAGACCTTACATGGTCTGATTTTCTTCATCTTCAGTTTATTATATGTTCCTCTCGCTAACCTTTCCTTTCTCAAATGTGTCAAAATCATATCACCAACTTCAAATTGAAGTTGTCTCCTGTGTTGATCTGCTCTACGCTTATATTCTTGGCTCAAATTCTACAATCGCTCCTTCACTTGGTTGTGAAGTTCCTTCATCGCCTCTACGAAATCTTTTGCACTAGCGCTCCTAGTCGAAATTTGTTCTGAATCTATCAATTCATAAATTCCTCTCGGCTGCATGCCATAAACAATCTGAAATGGAATCTTCCCTGTGCTTCTGTTAACTGATTCATTATAAGAAAATTCTGCCTGTGGTAATATGTTTTCCCACTAGCTGTGGTGTTCTATCACTAGGCTTCTTAGCAAGTCCCCCAGACTTCTATTCATCACTTATGTCTGTCCATCCATCTGAGGATGATAAGCTGAACTAAATGAAAATTTAGTTCCCAGCTTGTTCCATAAGGTCCTCCAAAAGTGTCCTAGGAACTTAGTGTCTCGATCCGAAACTATTCTCCTTGGCAAGCCATGAAGTCGAATGACTTCTTTGAAAAACAGATTCGCAATGTGAGTTGCGTCATTGGTTTTCTGACATGGAATGAAGTGTGCCATCTTGGAAAATCTATCCACCACCACAAAGATTGAGTCAAACCCTCTTTGTGTTCTTGGCAACTCCAATATGAAATCCATGTTGACTGCATCCCATGGCCTCTCAGGTATTGGCAATGGTTGATAAAACCCTTCATTATGTTTCCTTCCCTTCGAATGCTGGCAAATTCTGCATCTGTCCATGAATCTCTTGATGTTTGCTCGCATTCCTGGCCAAAAATACGACCTATTCAACTTTGCGAACATCTTGTCATGACCAAAGTGCCTTTCCAATCCTCCACTATGTTTCTCCTTCAACAAATTCTCCCTCATGGAGCATTTTGGAATACACAGTTGATTGCCTTTAAACAGTAATCCTTCCTGGATCATGTATTCTAGCCATTGGCTTCTATCTATGAGAATTGGATTCTTAGCTGCTTCATACGCCTCTTTAAAATCTGGATCAGCTTGATACATGTCCCTAAGATCATCAAAACCCAACATTTTGACTTTAAACTCCTGCAATAGCAAACACTTCCTGCTCAAAGTGTCAACAACTTTGTTTGCAGTACCAGAAATATGTTTAATCACAAAAGTAAAATTATGCATATATTCAACCCATTTAACATGTCTTTGATTCAAATTTTCCTGTTGAGTCACAAATTGCAGTGCATGGTTGTCACTTTATAAGGCAAAATCCTTTGGGATCAAGTAATGTCTCCATTTCTTCAATGCCTGAATGATAGCATAAAAATCCTTGTCATATGTGGAGTATTTCACTTTCTCTTCATTCATCTTCTCATTGAAGTATGCTATCGGCGTGTCATATTGACTCAAGACTACCCCTACTGCAAATCCACTTGCATCGCATTTTACTTGAAATGTCTTCTGGAAATCAGGCAACACCAAAATTGGTTGTTCTGTGATCTTCCTCTTCAACAAATTAAAACTCTTCTCAGCCTCTTATGTCCAGTGAAAAGACTTATGTCTCTTCTTCACTGTGTCCATCATCGGTGCACTAATTCCACTGAAATTTCTGATGAATTTTCGGTAGAAACTAGCCAATCCGTGAAAACTTCTCACCTCAAATATGCTCTTCGATGATGGCCGATTCTTTATTACCTCCACCTTATCTGGATCCATCCTCAATTTATCTTCAAAAATAACAAGCCCCAGATAAATGATCTTTGTCTTCATGAATGAGGACTTCTTCATATTTATCAACAGCTTCTCCTACTATAACTTCTGCATGACTGTAGCCAAATGTTTCAGATGTTCCACCACTGTTTTACTGAAAATCAGTGTGTCATCTAGATACACAATGAAAAATTTTCCGATGAACTCCCTCAGGACTTCGTTCATCAACCTCATGAAAGTACTTGGCGCATTTGTTAAGCCAAACAGCATAACAAGCCATTCATACAACCCTTCATTGGTTTTGAATGTTGTCTTCTAATGCAGGAGCATCCCTCACATCAAGCGAGCCAGCGCGGAAGAGGAAGACAGCTAGAAGGCGTCATGCACAAATTTTTGAAAACACCTTGAAACTGTTGCACGAACATTAATGAGGAAATTTAATGAAGCGCACTTTGTATATTGTATTGGACCTTGAGTGATTCGCTCTCATCCTTAGTAGATAGGAGGATTTTAAACTAGTTAATGCAGGTAGGTAGAATTGAATTCATAGATTAGACAGTTTTAGAAAGAAGGAGGGAAAACAAATATAGACACCCTCATTGTACATTGTAGCATTAGCATGATTATTGAAGCAGGAAGAGCACAGGAGAACAACAGAGAGTTGTAGAAGAACATCCATGTATAGATCTTGAATTAATAGAAGAAGTTGATTCAAATCCATGGTTTTGTGTCTGTTCTCTGTGTGTTGATGTTAAATGATGTGCTCATGAGTGTTTGTTTTCCTGTTATGCATTTGCTTTATTGCAGTGTATGTGATTTCATGTTTGATTTTGAAATATGAGGGGAAGAAGAAATGAGTTTCAATTGTTTCTCTATTTGATTCAGAGAATTCCTGCAAGGAGTGTAGTTGAAGTTTCCGCGAGGAGTGCATTGACAGAAGGTACAGATAGAGATAACTTTTGTTCTCATTCACCCACAAGTGCAGTTGGGCATCAGAGCCGTGTAAGGAGTGCACAGGCCGAGTGAAACTTTAGGGTTGCAAACCTGAGGAAAGTGTTTAAAGACTTTTGTTGCAAGTGTGCGCAGAGTCGATGGTTTTCAACATGAAGACGTGGTTGAAGGTTGCTGCAAGGAGTGCGTGCAAGGGACTTCTGAAAGACTTGGAAGTCATGGAAAATATCAGGAGGGATAAGGCCTCAGATTTTTTGAAGGACAGTGGGTCAAAGTTGCGTTTTGAAGTTTGGTAAGAAGCATTTCAAGATTGTGTACAGGTGAATGAGTTCCGTGGAGGAACACTCAGTCATTCCGCAGATTTCTTAAAGGAGGAACGGACGGTCAGGATCTCGTGGAGGGGATTCATGAAAAATCTGCCAGTTGTCAGATCCACCAGAGTAACGTGGAGGTTATGGCCACACCAGGAGGTTAAGCTCAGGAGGATCGTGAGTCGTAGGATCGTTGTTGGGTTTCCCGTCAGCCATTCGATTAGGCAGAAGTTGCACTGGGGTTAAGTCCTAGTGAGCATAGGAAAGTCCCAGAGAGGCATCGAGATATTGAATCATCGGGGTTTCATAAGTCAAGAGACTCGATACCTTTCGAGTATTGAAACACCGAGGAATTCCTACCCGTGGATCTCAGGGTGGACACACGTCAGAAGATCTGAGAGGAGTCGGGGTTCGACACTTCGTGAACCTCGTGGACAAAGAAAATGTTGCATCAGAAATCGCAATCTCGTGATTTTCAAAAAGGTGATGAAGGGATAGTGACGTCGAAGAGTCGACCCTTACATGCATCAGGAATCGGCATTTTGTGATTCTTGGGAACCATAGCAGCGGGAATCACAAAACTCCAAAACGCGATTTCGTAACAGGCTAAAAGAGTGGGCCACAGAGGAGTCGACGTGGAGGACAGGTCACATACCGTATCGGGGGTCGGGAAAAGGTAAGTCTCGAGAATGCATGTGTCAGGATTTTTGAATTCATGAATTCTGATATAACGATGGGGTACAGCTGTTGAAGAGTTGACCTACACGTGTGTCAGCACAACGACATATCGGGAATCGGGGGTCAGTGAAGCAAGTTATTTGAAATGTCACAGGCATTGAAATATCGACAGAAGAGATCATGATAGGAGTAGGAAAGAGTCATCATTTGCCCATATCGGGTTTTGAGGGATCGCAAGACACAAACCACGCGACCACAGGACTCGTGAAACTGCGAAGTCTAATTTCTCGATCATTAAGGGAGATCTTTTGGAGAACCGTTGTGGGCGTGGAAAATTATCGATAGGGAATTAGAAGAGATTTTTAGTTCTTTAGGTCAAGGAAGGAGGAAGATCCTGTGAGCAGACATGCCTGGGTGGTGCGACTGCGTCAAGTGGTATCAGAGCAAGAAAATTTCTTTGCTTTCTGTAGCAAAGAAGAAGGAAATTCACCATGCCACTAAGGAGACAGGATATATAGTCACTTGATCCAAAGGAAAGAGAAAACCCGAGGAGAAGAGGTAGGCAGATGGCAAATCCAGCCATAGAAATATAGATGCGTGATCTCCGAGCTAGACTCGAAGGCATGGAGACAGCGCAAAGACACACAACCAGTGCAAGGGATATTAGTGATTCCGAGAGCGAAGTTGAGGTTAAACGAGAGGAATAAGTTGAAGCCAAAGATGCAGCCAATGAACATCTAATCAAAGCTATTGCACAGTTGGGTGCAAAAATGAAGACGGACATTCCAGTTTATGAGGGGAATCTGGATGCGGAAGAGCTTCTATATTGGATTAGAGCTCTGGATACATACTTTGATTATGAAGATGTCGAAGAGGATAAGAAAGTCAGGCATGTTGTCACGAGATTGAAGGGACACGCAGCATTATGGTGGGACGAGATACAAGCAAATAGACGCTGCAAGGGCAAGAAGAAAATTAAAATTTGGGATCGAATGATTGCAAAGATGAAGGCAAAGTTCATCCCAATAGATTATCAAATCACTCTGTTCAGGAGGAAACAAAACCTGAGACAGAAGATGATGACAATAAAAGAATACACAGAGGAATTCTATCGACTGAACATTAGGGCAGGTCATTAGGAGAGTGATGATGAGAAAGTTTCCATTTATATGAATGGCCTGAGATACGATATCCAGGATGAGATGAGTATGGAAACCATCCGAACGGTGGAGGATTCCTATCAAATAGCTTTGAAAGTTGAAGATAATTTGAGTTGTAAGCAAGGTCAGCGAGGCCGAGGTAGGAGTCAGCCCAAAGGAAAATCGGTTGCCCAAGATAAATACCAGAAGCCCAAGGACGACTAGAAAAAGGCTCAGAATAGAACCAAGAGAGGTGAAAGTTCACAGTGAGGCCAGCATGCTGAACATAGAGGGCAGCATATAGAGTAGAGCGGAGGATATGTTGATAATAACATGTTTCCTCATACCAGAGGTAGAGGAAGAGGAAGAGGTGGAGTAATCACATGCTTCACGTGTGGAAAAAATGGGCACAAGTCCTATGACTGTCCAGATAAAAAGAAGGATGGAGGAGAAGCTTACATCACCGAGGCACAGAGGTGAGATTTTGAAGTGGAAGATGCAGAAGTTGGAAGGTCATTGATGATGCGTAAGGTTCTCTTAACACCTGAGAAGGAGGTGGAGGACTCAGCTCAAAGAAACATACTTTTCATAATTGCTTGCAAAACCAAGGATAGGGTATGCAAGGTTATCGTGGATAGCGGTAGCACAGATAATCTAGTTTCAACCGAGATGGTAGAGAAGTTGGATCTGGAGACAACTGATCACCCGAGTCCATACAAAGTTTCATGGCTACAGAAGGGACATCAGGTAAATGTCACTAAACGGTGTTTAGTTGAATTCAAAATAAGAGGGTATAATGATAAAATACTCTGTGATGTTATTCCTATGGATGTATGTCATTTATTGCTAGGAAGACCATGGAAATATGATAGGAACATAATTCATGATGGGAAGATGAATATGTATACTCTAGAGAAGAATGGGAGGACACACATGTTTCTTCCAATAAAAGATAAGGAGGTAAAACCAGAAGGGAGAAATAATGTACTCCTCATGAGTGGGAAGGAGCTTCTTATGGAAGTGAAGAAGAAAGAAGATCCACAATTCTTTGTGGTCAGGAAACCAAGGATCGTTTTGACTAGCACGAGAGTAGATGATTTGCTAGGAGAAATTCAGGAACTACTGGAAGAGTTTGCTAACATCGTGGTGGACGAATTACCTCATTCATTACCACCGATGAGGAGTGTGAGTCATTATATAGACCTCATACCAGGAGCTAGTTTTCCGAATAAGGCCGCGTACAGGTTGACACCACAAGAAAATGAAGAGGTCAAGAAGCAGGTCCAGGAGATGCTAGACAAAGGATTGGTTAGAGAAAGTTTGAGCCCGTTTGCAGTTCCAACGGTATTTAGTCCAAAAAAAGATGGAGGTTGGAGAATGTGTACCGACTCAAGGGCCATCAACAAGATAACCATCACATACAGGTTTCCATTGCTGCAGATGGACGATTTAATATATTGCTTGAGAGGAGCAAAATACTTTTCAAAGATTGATCTGAAAAGAGGATATCACCAGATTCGCATGAGGGAAGGCGATGAGTAGAAGACGGCCTTCAAAACCAACGAAGGACTGTATGAATGGCTTGTCATGCCATTTGGCTTGAAAAATGTGCCAAGTACCTTTATGAGGTTGATGAATGAAGTCCTGAAGGATTTCATCAGAAAATTTTTTATTGTATATCTGGATGATATACTGATTTTCAGTAAAATGGAAGCTGAACACCTAAAGCATTTATCCATTGTGATGAAGAGATTACAGCAAGAGAAGTTGTTGATAAACATAAAGAATTCCTCATTCATGAAGACAGAGCTCATTTATTTGGGATTTGTTATTTCGGAAAATTAATTGAAGATGGATCCAGATAAGGTGGAGGTAATTAAAAATTGGCCATCACCGAGAAATGTTTTTGAGGTGAGGATTTTTCATGGACTGGCTAGTTTCTACCAGAAGTTCATCAGAAATTTCAGTGGGATTAGCACAGCGATGATGGATACAATCAAGAAAAGACATAAATCTTTTCACTGGACTGAAGAGGTGGAGAAAAGTTTCAAACTATTGAAATGGAAGATCACGGAACAACCAGTTATGGTGTTGTCGGATTTTCAAAAGACATTTCAAGTAAAATGTGACGCAAGTGGGTTTTCCATAGGAGTGGTATTGATTCAGGAGGAAAGATCGATTGTGTATTTCAGTGAGAAGTTGAATGAGGAGAAAGAAAAGTACTCCATGTATGATAAGGAATTCTATGCCATCATACAGGCATTGAAAAAATGGAGGAACTATGTGATTCCAAGGGAATTTATTTTATATAGTGATAACGATGCATTACAATTTGTGACTCAATAGGAGAAGTTGAATCAGAGGCATGTTAAGTGGGTCGAATACATGTAGAATTTCAATTTTGTAATTAATCATATTTCGGGTACTGCTAACAAAGTGGTTGATGCTTTGAGCAGGAAATGTTTGTTGATGCAGGAGTTCAAAGTCAGGATGTTAGGCTTTGATGATCTCAGGGACATGTATGCAGATGATTATGATTTTAAATAAGCGTATGGAGAATCTGAGAACCCAATTCTCAAAGACAAAAGCCATTGGATAGAGTATGTGATCTAGGAAGGATTGTTGTTCAAGGGAAATCAATTGTGTATTCCAAATTAATCCATGAGGGAGAATCTGTTAAAGGAGAAACACAGCGGAGGCCTAACAGGGCATTTTCGTCACGAAAAGACATTTGCAAAGCTGAGAAAGTCATACTTTTGGCCAGGGATGCGGTCAGAGGTCAAGCAATTTGTAAACAGATGCAGAATTTTCCAGCATTCAAAGGGAAGGAAGCAGAATGCAGGATTCTATCAACCATTACCCATACCCAAGAGGCCGTGGGATGAAATCAGCATGGATTTTGTATTGGGATTTCCAAGGACACAAAGAGGATTTGATTCAGTCTTTGTGGTAGTAGATAGTTTTTCCAAGATGGCACATTTTATCCCATGCTAGAAAACCAGTGATGTGACTCACATCGCAAATCTATTTTTCAAAGAGGTCGTTCGACTTCACAGCTTACCCAGAAGTATAGTTTCAGACAGAGATACAAAGTTCATGGGACATTTCTAGAGGAAACTGTGGAAGAATATGGGGAGTAACTTGATGTTTAGTTCTACCTATCATCCTTAGACAGATGGGCAAACAGAAGTGGTGAACAGAAGTCTGGGAGACTTGCTAATAATCTTGGTGACAGAGCACCATAGCCAGTGGGATAGTATATTGCCGCAGGCAGAGTTCGCATATAATGACTCGGTGAATAGGAGCACAGGCCAAAGTCCATTTCAGATTGTGTATGGCATGCAGCCAAGAGGAGTTTCTAAATTAAGGGATTCATAATAGACTACGACTAGGAGCGCAAGTGCCGAAGAGTTCGCAGAGGCGATGAAAGAACTTCACGGCCAGGTGAAGCAGCGACTGCTAGATTCAAGTCATGAATATAAGCGCAGAGACGACCAGTAGAAGTGACAAATTTAGTTCGAGGTTGGTGAATTAGTTATGGCACATTTGAGGAAGGAGAGGTTCCCGAGGGGAACATACAATAAATTGAAAATGAAGAAAATCGGGCCATGTAAGGTCTTGAAGAAATTGGGGGAAAATGCTTATGAGATCGAGTTACCAGATGGGATCAGAATATCTCTCATATTCAATGTCTCAGATTTATACCCATATAAACTTGAGGAGACAGGAACAAGTGATGAATAGCCAGAGGTTCAGTGGCAGAAGTAGATGCCAGTCGCAGAGAAGGCACAGATGGAATAGATACTGGATAAACAAGTGAGTAAGAAGACTAGGAGGAAAGAATACTATGAGTATCTGGTCAAATGGAAGGGCCATCCAGTGGAAGATGTCAGCTGGGAGAATGAAGAAGAGATACAGAAGCATGGATATACCATGCAAGAGCTCATGGACAAGAGCCCATGAAATTTTTCAAGCAAGGGAGTATGATGCAGGAGCATCCCTCACACTAAGCGAGCCAGTGCAGAAGTGGAAGACAGCTGGAAGGCGTCATGCACAAATTTTTTAAAACAGCTTGAAACTGTTGCGTGAACATTAATGAGGAAATTTAATGAAGAGCACTTTGTATATTGTATTGGACCTTGAGCGATTCGCTCTCGTCCTTAGTAGATAGGAGGCTTTTAAACTAGTTAATGCAGGTAGGTAGACTTGAATTCATAGATTAGACAGTTTTAGAAAGAAGGAGGGAAAACGAATATAGACACCCTCATTGTACATTGTAGCATTAGCATGATTATTGAAGTAGGAAGAGCACAGGAGAATAGCAGAGAGATGTAGAAGAACATCCATGTATAGATCTTGAATTAATAGAAGAAGTTGATTCAAATCCATGGTTTTGTGTATGTTCTCTGTGTGTTGATGTTAAATGATGTGCTCATGAGTGTTTGTTTTCCTGTTATGCATTTTCTTTATTGCGGTGTATGTGATTTCATGTTTCAGTTTGAAATCAGAGGGGAAGAAGAAATGAGTTTCAATTTTTTCTCTATTTGAGTCAGAGAATTCCTGCAAGGAGTGCAGTTGAAGTGTCTGCAAGGAGTGCATTGATAGAAGGTACAGATAGAGATAAAAAAAATTATCATTCACCCACAAGTGCAGTTGGGCATCAGAGTCGTGCAAGGAGTGCACAGGCCGAGTGAAACTTCAGGGTTGCAAACCTAAGGAAAGTGTTTAAAGACTGTTGTTGTAGGTGTGCACAGAGTCAAGGGTTTTCAACACGAAGATGTGGTTGAAGGTTGTCGCAAGGAGTGCGTGTAAGGGACTTCTGAAGGACTTGGAAGTCGTGGAAAATCTTAAGAGGGATAAGGCCTCAAATTTGTTGAAGGACAGTGGGTCAATGTTCCATTTTGAAGGTTGGTAAGAAGCATTTCAATCTTGTGTACAGGTGAACGAGTTCCGTGGAGGAACACTCAGTCATTCCGCAGATTTCTCAAAGGAGGAACGGACGGTCAGGATCTTGTGGAGGGGATTCGAGAAAAATCCGCCAGCCGTCAGATCCACCAGAGTAACGAGGAGGTTACAGCCACACTAGGAGATTAAGCTCAGGAGGATTGTGAGTCATAGGATCATTGTTGGGTTTCCTGTCAGCCATTCGATCAAGCAGAAGTTACACTGGGGTTAAGTCCTAGTGAGCAGAGGAAAGTCCCGGAGAGGCATAAATATATTGAAGCATCGGGGTTCAGAAGTCAAGAGACCCGAGACCTTTTGAGTCTTGAAACACCGAGGAAGTCCTAGCCATGGATGTCAGGGTGGACACGCGTCAGAAGATCCGAGAGGAGTCAGGGTTCGACACTTCATGAACCTCGGGGACAAAGAAAACATTGCATCAGAAATCGCAATCTCACAATGTTTGAAAAGGAGATGAACGGATAGTGATGTGGAAGAGTCAACCCTTATGTGTATCGGGAATTGGCGTTTCGTGATTCTTGGGAACCATAGCAACGAGAATTGCGAAACTCTGAAACGTGATTTCCCGACAGGCTAAAAGAGTGGGCGATGGAGGAGTTGACGTGGAGGAAAGGTGTCGTACCGTATCGAGGTTTAGGAAAAGGTAAGTCCTGAGAACGCATGCATCAGGATTTGAAAATTTGTGAACTCTAAAATAACGATGGGGTATAGTTGTTAAAGAGTTGACCCGTGCGTGTGTCAACGCAACAACATATCAGGAATCGGGGGTCGGTGAAGCAAGTTATTTGAAACGTCGCGAGTGCCAAAATCCCGACAGAAGATATCCTGATAGGAGCAGGAAAGAGTCGGCATTTGCCCATATCAGGTTTTGAGGGATCACGAGACACAAACCACACGACCATAGGACTCATGAAACTGTGAAGTCTGATTTCCCGATCGTTAAGGGAGATCTTTTGGAGAACCGTTGTGAGTGTGGAAAATTCCTGATAGGGAATTAGAAGAGATTTTCAGTTCTTCGAGCTGAGGAAGGAGGAAGATCCTGTGAGCAGACGTGCCTAGGTGGCGTGACTGCATCATCTTCCATTCATCACCTTCTCTCATGCAGATTTGATGATAACCACTTTTCAAATCAATCTTTGAAAAGAATTTTTCTCCACTCAAGCAATCCATCAGATCATCCATCCTGGGCAATGGAAATCTGTACCTGATGGTTATCTTGTTGATCGCCCTCGAGTCAGTAAACATCCTCCAGCCTCTGTCTTTATTCGGACTAAGTACTATCGAAAAAACACATGGACTCAAGCTTTCCTTGACCAATCCTTTGTCCAACAAATCCTGGACTTGTCTTTTGACCTCTTCATTCTCTTGCGGCGTCAATTTGTATGCGGCTTTGTTTGGCAAACTGGATCCTAGTATGAGATCAATATGATGACACACACTTCTAATCGATGGAAACGAATGATATAGTTCATCCACTACTATGTCAGCGAACTCTTCCAGTAGTTCCTCAACCTCTTCTGGTAAATCATCTACCCTTGTGCTGGTCAAAAAAAAATTTGGTTTCCTGACCACAATAAATTGTGGTTCTTCCTTCTTCTTAACCTCTGTAAGAAGTTCCTTCCCACTCATGAGAAGCACAGTGTTTGTTCCCTCTATTGGGGGAGGGGGGGGCATTAATAGAAAAATTTT
>JZKD02S1672817.1:1206312-1248031 GCA_000966675.3 Picea glauca
TTATAACATATATGATATAATATATGTTATATTATTTAATATAACATATCATATATATATTATCAGATATGTTATAACATATATGATATATTAAATAATATAACATATATATGTTATATTATTTAATATATCATATATGTTATAACATATATGATATAATATTTAATATATCATATATGTTATAACATATCACATAACATATATGTGATATCGCACATGTTATAACATATATGATATATGTTATCACATATATCATATAACATAACATATATATGATATCAAATATATGTTATAACATATATTTGATATCATATGTGTTATAACATATATGTGATATCATATATGCTATCACATATGTTATATCACATATGTTATATCATATGTATTTTAACATATATGATATAACATATGTTATATCATATATGTTATACTATATATGATATAACATATGTGATATCAGATATATGATAATACATATGTTATAACATATATGTTATATCATATGTTATATATGATAAGATATATATCATATGATATATAACATATGTTATTGTATGATATATCATATATGTTATAACATATATGATATCATTATATAATATATGTTATAATATAATATATAACATATTATATAATATATGTTATCATATGATATATTATATATGTTATATAACATATATGACATATAGGTTTTTAAAGAATTTTTTTTCATAGTCAGGGTTTTGTTGGTGTGTTGTTAAGCGTTGAACCCTGGGTCTGCTCCTGTGTCAATAAATGGTTCGGTTGTCAGGCCCTGAAACTGTTATTGCTAGGAACTAGAGTAAAGAAAAATAAAAGCTATGTGAATAGGTCTATTGTTGAAGTGTGCAGTACTCTACTTGACTTGTGAAGCTTTGTGCCAAGAAAGTAAGTCGTTCTGAAGAAAAGTGGTAATATTCTAAAATAGGCAAGATTTGTGCTTTGGTAAGAAAATGATAAGTGAAAAAAAATTGTTCTGAAAGCATGCATTTAAGTATGTTTAATAGATTATGTCCTAGTCTGAAGGTTAGGGCACAATTCAAAGAAAGAGTTGATTTGAGTAAATTTAATAGAAATGAAGAAAGATATGTTATTCCTATGCATAGAAAGAATTTTTGGACTAATAAGTGGATGCAGGAACCTAGAAAGATTTTTTTGCAGATTACAGGTCCAGCACTATGATGCTAGGGGAATTGCGCAGTACAAAAAAGATTAGGGAACATTTAAGAGAAAAATAGGATTGACTTTGTGTTATAATTGTAGAAGGTCGGGACATATTGCTAAGGAATTCCCTAGTGTAGGCCCTATCTGTCTTTGTTGTAAGGTTGTTGGTCATGGGGTTGAGGATTGTCCAAGGATTATTGCTAAAGGTGAAGGGAGGGACATAAGACAAGAAAATTGTGAAAAGAGTCAAGAGACTAAGGGTATGTTAGAAATTCATAAAGAGAAAAGGTCAGAGGAAGTTTAGACTATGTTATTACAGTTGAAAGAAATGATGGATGTTCATAAAGATGTCATTTTACCAGAAATCTTGAAATCAAAACAACACATAAGTGAAAGAATAAAAGACTTCGACAAGATTGTATAGTCTTGAATGAAGAAACACAAGTGAACATTATGACAAAAAAAACTTGGGAATTTTTGGGAAATCCTACGGTGGTACCTTCTTTAGGAAGGATAGGCTTGTTTAAGGGAAACATGATAACTTTATGTGGAAGAGTAAATACTGTACCTATTATTGTCCATGGAACATTGACTGAAGAAGAATTTGAATTCATTAGGTTTGTTGAGGACAGTGCCCCTTTCCCACTTTTGTTAGGTAAGACTTGGATTGAGACGGATCAAATCAGAAGGAAAGCAGAGGAAGAAGCTACAGAAAAGAAAAAGCAAGAATTAAGGTATTTCATAGCTAGGAAAATAGACCAACTAAGAGAAGAATGAGAGGATAAGTCAAAGAAACAGAGCAAAGTAACAATGCGGGAGGGACAAAAAGAAAAATAATTAGTTGTCAAGGTTGAAAGAATGCAAGAAGGCTTGAAGGACATATTTATCCAAGAGACAAGTGTACCCACTCAGGAAGTGTTAAGAAAAGAGATATTAACTTCAGAACATTTGAGGGTACCTCAATAGTACGAAGCCACTACGCTAGGGGAAGATAAGAATGAAAATGGAGAGAGGATTCTAGAAACTGTTAAAGAGACTCAAATAACAGGAAAGAAGGCAAGGAAGCTCAATAAAAAGAAGGCTAAGTTGGAAAATCTACAGAAGTTAAGGAAACCAAATGGAAGACTTTGCAGACCGGAACCTCGCAGGAGGCAGGCTCGTATGGTTTGAACCTCATTGGAACAACAGGTCCACGCAGATTTGGACTTCGCCTTGGAAAAGTTATATGACCATTGGAGGTGCCCTGACCGTTAGAATGACGCTCTAGAATGGTTAGGAAATTCATTTATGGGTTTGTAGACTGATTTTTTACATTAATACCATGCCATAATTGCTATATTGACATTAATGGAATCATTTCCTGTCCATTGGAAGATCCATCACACCACCCCTCTTATTTAACTTATCGGTCGTGGTGCTGGGACCACTTTTTTCTACCCATGACTGAGTAAGCTAAGTCAATAATTGTCCAAGAGTCAAACTGTGTTTCCTATCATTATCTAAAAGTATACCCCGCCTGTCTGTTTGTCTATCCGTTGTCTGTTAAAATCTAGAATGTTGGACGAACCCAGTGATCTTGAGAGTATGTCGAGGAAGTTCTTAGGAAACTCCTGGCCAACAGACCTGTATCTAAAGGTATTCAAGAGTTGTCGACTAGGGGACTGCAGGCTTCCCCTTTGACCGGACGTCGTTCCACCCACATCAACCCCATAATTGAACAGAGAAGCAAGCACCACAGTGATCTAGCTAACACAGAGAAGATCCTGTCAATCCTTCCTGTGTATATTCTACCTCTGGTTGGCACTATTAACCGCGAAAGTATCCCTCATGATTTTGAGTACTTTGTGTTCACTACATACATTCCAAAAGGAATTTGCATAGTAGGAAGTCAGTTAGGGAATATCTCGTTGTTGAAGCACAGTGACTTCAACTTAGGAAACTGGAAGAACTACGCCACGCTAGTTGATGCAGGAGCATCTCAAGAGAGCCAATGTGGAGACAACGGATAGCTGAGAAATCACCCAGCACAAATTTTGAAATATCCTGAAACATTAATGAAGCCATCAAGTGGAAGCACACTTGTAAAATGTAAACGGACATTGAGCGATCCTCTCTCATCCTTAGTAGGTAGAAGGCATTTATAATAGTTAATGCAAGTAGATAGAAATTAATGGGCAGATTAGACAGTTTAGAAGGAAGGAAGGAAACAGGATATAGACACCCTCACTTATATTATTGTAACATTGGTGAGAGCACAGAGAAGAAGCAGAGAGTTGCATAGTGAGAATTCCATGTATAGAAGTTCTGGATTAATACAAAAAGGTTTTGATTTAGACTCATGGTGTTCAAATATTCTTTGTGTATGACTTTTTGAATGTTATGCTCATGAATGTTTTACTCTTTCTGTCATGCAATTGCTTTTATGCTATGTATGAATGATTTCTCATTTAATGTCTGAAATCTGTGAGAGAGAGAGAGTAAGGAAAATGAGTTTCAATTGTTTCTCTATATGAGAAAGAGTTCCTGCAAGGAGTGCAGTTGAATTGTCTGCAAGGAGTGCGTTGACAAAGGGTTCAGAGGGTTGTCTCTAAAAGCTCAGACTAGATAGCTTTTGTTCTCATTTCCATAGAAGTGAAGCTAGGCACCAGAGTCGTGCAAGGTGTGCGCAAGCCGAGTAGAGTTCTAGATTTTTTAACCCAGATAAAGTATTGAGAGACTGTTGTAGCGGAGT
Organism: Picea glauca; assembly: GCA_000966675.3. Taxonomy (NCBI): domain Eukaryota; kingdom Viridiplantae; phylum Streptophyta; class Pinopsida; order Pinales; family Pinaceae; genus Picea; species Picea glauca. The sequence continues at coordinate 1,210,226 of JZKD02S1672817.1, forward strand.
GTGCGCAAAGTTGAAAGGAGTTCAGCACTTGGAAGTGCTTGAAGGTCTATCGTAGGGAGTGCGAGCAGGATTTTTTTGAAAGAATCGAAGTCATGGGAAAGCTCAGAAGGATTTGAACCTTCGAAGGGGTCGAAGGAAGGGAAGAAGACAAAGCACCTTGAAAATTTGAAGGAAGGCATAGCGACGTCGGACCACCGGAGGACAAGTTCCATGGATAGAGATACTTTATTTAATTCATGCAGAAGTTCTCAAGGAAAGAGATGAATGGTCGAAATTCTCCATGGAGAATCTGTGAAGTCCCATGAGCCGTTAGATCTCACGGACGATCAGGGGAGTTACGGCGAGTATTCCCAAAGGTTAAGCTCGGAAGGAGCAGAGCCATAGATTCAAGCCACAAGAGCCATTGGATTTACCCGTGGAATCCTATTTCGAGGTTTCGCAGATTGAAGTCCGGAAATTTGTGCAACAGGACTCGCGATATCACGAAACACGAAGTCCCAAAGGCACGAAGGGATCATGTGGGCCATATAATCAGCAAGGTGGACAGGTGGTGCACTATCGACATGAAATTCAAAACTTCATTGACCATTTTGGGGTTTCTTGGGGTGAAGACCCGAGTTCTTTTCATCAAGAGTTGCGAAATCGTAAAGTCCAAAGTCCCGACGGAATTGAGGGCTGTTGAAAAGTCAAAGTGTGTGAGCACATCAAAGGTTCACTAAATCGAGTTTCGAGAGTCAAGGGGGCGAGTGGCTTGACATCACAAATCCCAAAATCACGATAAGACGAAACCCGAAATAGAGAAGGAAAGGTCAAGCGTTGACTGTTTTCGGGTTTTCAGAGATTGAGAGACAAGGCACTTGACCACTGGATTTGCGAAAGTGTGAAGTCTAATCTCCCAAAGTATAAGGGGGAATTCCTCAAAGTTAATTGTGGGTGCATATTTCCTGAAAGGGAAATAGAGGAGTCATTTCCGAGGACTCTTCGGGCCAGCGAAAGAGGAAAGATCCTGTGTACGTGACCCTCTGACATGTGGGTTAAGGAGGGTTGCGTCAGGTTTGGTATCAAAGCTTAGAAAGGTTCTTTGCTTTCTGTAGCAGAGAAAAAGAGAATTCACCATGCCGCCGAGAAGAAGGGACAGACAAACACCCGATCCACCAGAGGAGAGGGAAGTACCAAGAAGAAGGGGTAGGCAGATGCCTGATCCAGCCATGGAAAAATAAATGCGTGACTTACATGCTAGAATCGAAGACATGGAAACAACACAAAGACGTACAGTTGGTGCTGGGGATCTTAGTGATTCTAAAAGTGAAATTGAAGCTGAACATGAAGGGGAAGAAGTTGTAGTCGAAGATGCAGCAAACGAATGTTTGATTAGAGCTATTGCAAGAATGGGTGCAAGAGAGAAAATGGAAATTCCAGTTTATGAGGGAAATCTGGATGCAGAGGAGCTTCTAGACTAGATTAGAGCTCTGGACACATATTTTGACTATGAATATGTCAAAGAGGACAAGAAGGTCAAACATTTTGTCACGAGATTAAAGGGGCATGCAGCATTGTGGTGGTATGAACTACAAGCTGATAGATGTTGCAAAGGCAAGCAGAAGATCAAGAGCTGGGACAGGATGATCACGAATATGAAGTTGAAATTCATCCCCAGAGATTACCAGATCACCCTGTTTCGAAGAATGAAAAACTTGAGACAGAAGCTGATGACAGTGAAAGAATACACTGAAGAATTCTACAGGCTGAACATCAGGGTAGGTCATCGGGAAAGTGATGATGAAAAGGTTGCCAGATACATGAATGGCCTGAGATATGACATTTAGGATGAGATGAGCATGGTAACCATCTGAACGGTGGAAGATTCTTATCAGATGGCTCTAAAATCTTAAGAGAGGCTGAGCCAAAAACAGGGTCAAAGAGGGCGAGGAAGAAGTCAACCCAAAAGAAAATCAGTTGCCCAGGATAAAAATCAGAAACCCAAGGAGGCTTGGAAGAAACCTCAAACTTGAACTGAGAGAGGTGGAAGCTCACAGTGAGGGAAATATGTTGAACAGAGAGGGCAGCATACCAAACAGAGAGGATATTATGTTGATAATCATATTTTTCCTCGTACTAGAGGTAGAGGAAGAGGAAGAGGTGGAGTAATAACCTGCTTCACATGTGGGAAGAATGGGCACAAGTCTTATGAGTGTCCATACAAAAAGAAAGAGAGTGGAGAGACTCACATCACCGAAGCACAGAGGCAAGATGTTGAGACAGAAGATGCTAAAGGCAGAAGATCGTTGATGATGCGAAAATCTCTTCTGACACCAGAGAAGGAGGTGGAGAGTTCAGTCCAAAGAAACAAACTTCTGGACTGCTTGCAAGACCAAAGACAGGGTATGCAAGGTCATTGTGGATAGTGGTAGCACAGATAATCTCATTTCTACAGAGATGGTAGAAAAGTTGGAGCTGGAGACGATTGATCATCCAAGCCCATACCAAGTTTCGAGGCTACAAAAAGGACATCAGGTAACTGTCACTAAACAGTGTTTAGTTGAATTTAAGATAGGGGGATATAATGATAAGATACTTTTTGATGTCATTCCCATGGATGTTTATCATATATTGCTGGGTAGACCGTGGCAATATGACAAGAATGTGATTCATGATGGGAGAATGAACAAATACACCCTAGAGAATAATGGGAGGACTCACATGTTGCTTCCAATCAAGGATAAGAAGGTGAAACCAGAAGTAAGCAACACTATACTTCTCATGAGTGGAAAGGAACTTCTTATAGAGGTTAAGAAGAAGGAGGAACCACAATTCATTATGGTCAGGAAGCCTAGAATTATTTTGACCAGCACAAGAGTGGATGATTTACCCGAAAAGGTTCAGGAATTGTTGGAAGAGTTCGCTGACATAGTAGTGGATGAACTACCTCGTTCATTACCACCGATTAGAAGTGTGAGTCATCATATTTATCTCATACCAGGAGCCATTTTTCTAAACAAAGCCACATACAGATTGACGCCACAGGAGAATGAAGAGGTCAAAAGACAAGTCCAAGATTTGTTGGATAAAGGATTGGTCAGGGAAAGCTTGAGTCCATGTGTTGTTCCAACAGTACTCAGTCCGAATAAAGAAGAAGGTTGGACGATGTGTATTGAATTGAGGGAAATCAACAAGATAACCATCAGGTACAGATTTCCATTGCCAAGGATGGATGATTTGATGGATTGCTTAAGTGGAGAAAAATTATTTTCAAAGATTGATTTGAAAAGCGGTTATCATCAAATCCGCATGAGAGAAGGTGATGAATGGAAGACAGCATTCAAAACCAATGAAGGGTTGTATGAATGGATTTTTATGTCATTTGGCTTAAAAAATGCACCAAGTACCTTCATGAGGCTAATGAACGAATTCATGAGGGAGTTCATCGGAAAATTTGTTATCGTAAATCTGGATGACATACTGATTTTTAGTAAAACGGTGGCGAAACATATGAAACATTTGGCTATAGTCATGCAGAAGTTACAGCAGGAGAAGCTATTGATAAACATGAAGAAATACTCATTCATGAAGACAGAGCTCATTTATTTGGGTTTTTTTATTTCCACAGATAAATTGAGGATGGATCCAGATACGGTGGAGGTAATCAAGAATTGACCATCACCGAAGAATATTTTTGAGGTGAGAAGTTTTCATGGATTGACAATCATGCACTGCAATTTGTGACTCAATAGGAGAAGTTGAATCAGAGACATTTTAAATGGGTTGAGTATATGCAAAATTTCACTTTTGTGATTAAACATATTTCTGGTACTGCTAACAAGGTTGTTGATGCTTTGAGCAGGAAGTGTTTGCTATTGCAGGAGTTCAAAGTCAAAACATTAGGTTTTGATGATCTCAGGGACATGTACAGGGATGATCCAGATTTTAAGGAGGCATATGAAGCAACTGAGAATCCAATTCTCAGAGATATATGCCAATGGGAAGAATACATGATCCAGGAAGGATTACTATTTAAAGGTAATCAACTTTGTATTCCAAAATGCTCCATGAAGGAGAATTTGTTGAAGGAGAAACATAGTGGAGGATTGGCAGGACACTTTGGCCACGACAAGACGTTCACAAAGTTGAATGAGTCATATTTTTGGTCGGGAATGCGAGCAGATGTCGAGAGATTCATGGACAGATGCAAAATTTTCCAACATTTGAAGGGAAAGAGGTAGAATGTCAGGTTTTATCAACAATTTCCCATACCTGAGAAACCATGGGATGCAGTTAGTATGGATTTCATATTGGGCTTTCCAAGAACACAAAGAGGGTTTGATTCAATCTTTGTGGTGGTGGATAGATTTTCCAAGATGGCACACTTCATTCCATGTCAGAAAACCAGTGACGCAACTCACATTGCGAATCTATTTTTCAAAGAAGTCATTCGACTTCACGGCTTACCAAGGAGCATAGTTTCGGATCGAGAGACTAAGTTCGTAGGAAAATTTTGGAGGACCTTATGGAAGAATCTGGGAACTAACTTGTCATTTAGTTTGGATTATCATCCTTAGACGGATGGACAAACAGAAGTGGTGAATAGAAGTCTGGGGGACTTGCTGAGAAGCCTGGTGACAGAACACCACAGCTAGTGGGACAACATATTACCACAGGCGGAGTTTTCTTATAACGACTCAGTTAATAGAAGCACAGGATAGAGTGCATTTTAGATTATCTATAGCATGTAGCCAAGAGGAATTTCTGAATTGAGATATTCAGAACAGATTGTGACTAGGAGCACTAGTGCAAAATATTTCGCAGAGGTGATGAAAGAACTTCACGGCCAAGTGAAGGAACGATTGCAGAATTCGAGCCAGGAATATAAGCGGAGAGCAGATCAACACAGTAGAAAACTTCAATTTGAGGTTGGTGATTTGATTATGGAACATTTGAGAAAGGAAAGGTTCCTAAGGGGAACATATAATAAACTGAAAATGAAGAAAATCGGACCATGTAAGATCTTAAAGAAATTTGGGGCAAATGCTTACGAGATTGAATTACCCGATGGGATCGAAATTTCTTCGATATTCAATATCTCATATTTTTACCCATATAAAGCTAAGGAAGTAGGAATGGGAAATGAACAGCCAAAATTCCAGTGGACAAAACAGATGCCAGTTGCAGAAAAGTCACAGATGGAGCGCATATTGGACAAAAGAGTGAGAAAAAAGACCAAACGAAAGCAATACTTTGAATATTTGGTCAAGTGGAAGGGCCATCCAGTTGAATATGCCAGCTGGGAGAATGAAGCAGAGATCCAGAAGCATGGATAGACCGTGCGTGAGCTCATGGATAGGAGCCCATGAAAATTTTCAAGCGAGGGAGTATGATGCAGGAGCATCTCAAGCAAACCAACGCAGAGACAATGGACAGTTGAAAAAGTGCCCAGCACGAATTTTGAAATATCTTGAAACATTAATGAAGCCATCAAGTGGAAGCACACTTGTAAAATGTAAATGGACCTTGATCAATCCGCTCTCGTTCTTAGTAGGTAGAAGGCATTTATAATAGTTAATGCAAGTAGATAGAAATTAATGGGCAGATTAGATAGTTTAGAAGGAAGGAGGGAAACGGGATATAGACACCCTCACTTGTATTATTGTAACATTAGTGAGAGCACATAGAAGAAGCAGAGAGTTGCGTAGTGAGAATTCCATGTATAGAAGTTATGGATTAATACAAAAAGGTTTTGATTCAGACTCATGGTGTTCAAATATTCTCTGTGTATGCCTTTTTGAATGTTATTCTCATGAATGTTTTACTCTTTCTGTCATGCAATTGATTTTATGCTATGTATGAATGATTTCTTGTTGAATGTCTAAAATCTGTGAGAGAGAGAGAGTAAGGAAAATGAGTTTCAATTGTTTCTCTATCTGAGCAAGAGTTCCTACAAGGAGTGCAGTTGAATTGTTCGCAAGGAGTGCATTGACAAAGGGTTCAGAGGGTTGTCTCTGAAAGCTCAGACTAGATAGATTTTGTTCTCATTTCCATAGAAGTGCAGCTAGGCACTAGAGTCATGCAAGGTGTGCGCAGGCCGAGTAGAGTTCCAGGTTTTGTAACCTGAATAAAGTATTGAGAGACTGTGATGCAGGAGCATCTCTCCACATCATCCAGCCATGTCAATGCATGCATTCAAGGCTGAAGAGAGGCACAACCCTCATCTTCAATTTTGAATTTGAATGTAATTAACATTGTAGGTTGTTGATCCATGGAGACATGCCTTTGTGCAGGCATTAGAGTAGGTATATACCTTTAATGTTTGTAAGGCTGAGATCTAGATCCAGATGGTGGACTAGACAGCCCATTCAATGCTATTGAATAGGATAGGTAGGTTGGAGAGAAGTGCTCTAAGAGCCTCCTCATGTAAAATATCTTAGGATGGTAATTGTATCTCATGGTAGAGAGAGTCTGCGAGTAGAGAGCAGAAGAGAAGGAGTCAAGACCTTGTTACAGGCCATGCTCAGGAATACCATTGTAAATAGGCATTTTCCATTTTAATACAAACAATAGTTTTTCCTACATATTTCATGTGTTAAATGAATGTCTGTGTGTGTTCTTATTATGATGTTAATGTATGATGTAGTTTTGCATTTGCAGGAGGGTGTATGATTTCAGGTGAAGGTCTTTGAGGTTTCATGCCAGGAGGACGTGACAGAGTACTGCGGTCTCTGGATACCGATGCATAGATGCACTTCTGAATTATGTGGGTTCAGACAAAGGCGTGTCAGGTGGGAACAAGAACTGAAGTCAACAACTCGAAGAAGGCCATGAGGTTGTTGAATACCTCAGGAGGTGAGGCTGTATATGAGAACACAATCGTAGACAGAACTTATGTGGTGAGTTATGTGAAGGTCTACCATGTGGGCATTGAGTAGGTGTAAGGAGTTCATAGAAGAACTCTGTTGTGAGTTTTGTATAACTCTGCTAGGTGGGCATTGAGTAGGTGTGCAAATAAGCACAGGAGAAAAGAACTCTTTGAGTTCTGAATTTGAAGAAGAGTCCAAGGAAAGGGACCTTCACAGGGTTTTTGAACACCCTACATATTTAGCAATAGGTTGCTTGAGTGAAGGATAGCTAGGAGGGCATTCCAATTCTCCATTTGAGGGAGAAAGGAAAAATGCGAGTTTCCTTAGAGGTCGAAGCTATAGGAAATCTTAAGACAGATAGCACTTTGTGTGCGTGAAGACTCTGCAGAGGCACAGAAGTCAAAGAATCCCTTGAGGATTCAGAGGATAAGCTCGAGAGGAGTAGTGTTTTCAGCGCACGAAGTCGTAGCTGCAAGGAGTGCAGAGGCCACAGAACTCTTTGACAAGTTCAGAGTAACCAAACCTCATAAGAGACAGTGTTTTCATACGTGCAGACGAGGACTCGAAATTGTGGAACTCACAGAGGAAAGGCAAAGGTCAAGGCCTTTAGTCTTGGAGAAATCTTCCAAGTGTAGAAAGAAAGCACTGAAGCTCAGGGGGAGGCACAGTAGTTGTCCGATCATACTGCAGAGAGATATCTGGACTGTTGAGAGTTTCACGTCCAGGGAGCAGCAGGAGGAGCGTACAAGGAGGACGGATCTGGACCGTCGGATCTTGATCCAAAATACCTGTCAGCCGTTGGATTTGATAGGAGCTGCGAGGAGTTCAAATATTTCGTGAATAGAGAGAAGGAAGTCTCAAAAGAGTTGTCATAGGGATTTCAGTATTCAAAATATTGAAAGTCCTCAGGACAGGAGTTCGGGAATTTCCAGGATGAAAACCCCAAAACAGATCTGAGCCATCCATCAGTTGGGACACGTGTCGAAGATCGGGAGCATTGGAATTTCAGAGATCAAAGGGACAAGATGCCGGGACATTTTGGTATTTGATTTCATGAAATCATGAAATGGATGTGGATCATCCATCTTGAGGGGACGCATGGCAACAATCTAGACTTTCAGGGAAAATGCTGAAAGGGAAGCCATTTCGGGAAATCGGGATTCAGAGGATTGGGAATTCTGAGGACAAAGTGTCCATGCATTTCAGAATTTGAAATCCTGAAATCATGAAAGACATAGGACTGCGGTCATATGGAATAGTGGTCACATGGACCAGGAGATAGCCATGGGGGCTAAACGCTATTAAAGCCATTTCGGGATTTCGGGATTACGGTGATCGGGGAATCGAGAGAATAGGGGTCTTGTGACATCAGGAATTAGGAAACCCCGAAGCCAGAAATCACATTTCCTATGGGGAAATTGTTCATGGTAGTGTGCAGGGCCGTGAGGGAAAAGAAAGGACCTGTGGATCGATTCATGCACCATTCTAGTAGGAGTCGAAAGAATCGCTTCAGCTCACAAACTAGATAGAACGATCCTGTGAGTGGATGTAGTCAGTGTGTCTGCATCAAACTGCTATAGTAGGGTGTGTGCAGAGTCGAAAGGAGTTCAGCACTTGGAAGTGTTTGAAGGTCTGTCGCAGGGAGTGCGAGCAGGAGTTTTCTGAAAGACTCAAATTCGTGGGAAAGATCAGAAGTATTTGAACCTTCGAAGGGGTCGAAGGAAGGGAAGAAGACCAAGCACCTTAAAAGTTTGAAGGAAGGCGTAGCGATGTCGGACCACCAGAGGACAAGTTCTGTGGATGGAGATACTTTGTTTAATTCATGCAGAAGTTCTCAAGGAAAGAGACAAATGGTCGGAATTCTCCATGTAGAATCCGTGAAGTCCCGTGAGTCGTTAGATCTCACAGACGAGCAGGGGAGTTATGGCGAGTATTCCCAAAGGTTAAGCTCAGAAGGAGCAGAGCCATAGATTCAAGCCACAAGAGTCATTGGATTTACCCGTGAAATCTTATTTCGAGGTTTCACAGATTGAAGTCCCGAAATTTGTGCAACAGGACTCGCGAAATCATGAAACGCGAAGTCCCGAAGGCACAAAGGGATCGTGTGGGCCACAGAATCGGCAAGGTGGACAGGTGGCGCACTATCGACACGGAAGTCAAAACTTTGTTGACCATTTTGGGGTTTCATGGGGTGAAGACCCGAATTCTTTGCATCAGGAGTCGCGAAATTGCGAAGTCCGAAGCCCGACAGAATTGAGGGTTGTTGAAAAGTCAAAGTGTGTGAGCACATCAAAGGTTCAGTAAATCGGGTTTCGAGAGTTGAGGGGGCGAGTGGCTTGACATCACAAATTCCAAAATCGTGATAAGACCAAACCCGAAATAGAGAAGGAAAGCTCAAGAATTGACTGTTTTCAGGTTTTCAAAGATTGATAGACAAGGCGCTTGACCACCGGATTCACGAAAGGGCAAAGTCCAATCTCTCAAAGTATAAGGGGAAATTCCTCGAAGTTAATTGTGGGTGCAGATTTCCCAAAAGGGAAATATAGGAGTCATTTCTGAGGACTCTTTGGGCCAGCGAAAGAGGAAAGATCCTGTGTACGTGACCCTCCGACCTGCGGGTTGAGGAGGGTTACGTCACTATCTCCTCATCGTTACTTATTGAAGACAATCAGGAAAGAAACCTTGCCTCTTCTAGTAACCATGGATCAAGCGGTTGGCGCAGTCAACCATATTAAATGTAATGAATATTTCACATTTTGGCCGCCACCAATAGGTTAACGCTTGTGTTAAACTCCTTCTTCCATGCTATCATGGTTGTTGGCATAGGGGCAGACCTAGGGTTCAACGCTTAATAGTGCACCAAAAAAACTCCGACCACTAGCCCTTTTGGCAACACCTACGAAGTAGTCGAGGTCTCACCTAAGGCATAAGAAGGGAGGTTTATAGGACGTAGGTGTCTATAACCAAGCTGGGACATAGATATGTGATATAAACACTTTGCACAATAGTCTGTTAAGACTTAGAATTAACATGCATTAGTTTCTTATCTTAATTAACATCACATAACATAACCTAAGATAGATCGGCGCAGTAAAAATAAATTATTATATATCCTGAGCACGTAGCACTGAGTTAGATCTAACATTCATTTACCCTTAGCACAAGTAAAGTACTTAAGCAATAACAGATCTATCTATCATACATAATAATCAAAGCACTGAGAAGATTCATAACATAAATAACACAGCACAAAGAAAACCCAAGACACAAGATATACGTGGTTCACCCTAGTGTGGGGCTACGTCCACCAAATGCTTTGCCTTATTATGTGCTCGAATATTACATTCATTTTCTCCTATGCACTAAGACACAGAGTCAAGCTTCACACCAAACTAGAGATCTGTGCACTGAGCACCAAATCCTCCTTCCAAAACTAGGTCAAGGCATAGACCCAACTCTCTATAAAGCACAAATCCTTAGCACACATACATTCCCTTGCACAAAGCCTCTCGGACCAATTGCACATAGCTCACAAAGATACTTCTCACTATACATTCTTACTTATTTATACTTTTATGATCCCTTACAATAACGCCTAAACATGGGAGAACCCATGGGCCGACATCCTATTACAAAAACCCTAGAGGACCCCTTAATAGGTCCACATAGCCCACAAAATTGGTGAGATCCGCGATCTCAGCTCCACGAGGGCGCTCCTTCTTCGAACAAGTGTCAAATTCCAAAAGTGGTCAAAACCTGACCAAGGTTTCTTCAAAACTTGTTAGAGGGCCAACAAGCCCCCAACACTAACCAGTGACTCGTCCTGAGTCAATTAGATCTAGATAATGTTTCTTCAAAGGCATCGAGCTTAACTCGAGTTTCCTCGACTTGTTTCTTCGCCTGAGCCTCCTGCTCAACGGGCTCCTGGATCATCTACTCTGTAACAAGCCCTTCCAGGCACTGTTCTACTCATGCAACTACTTGGTCCAATTGCCAGCCATGTCCATCAATCTCTTCGAACACCTTATAGGATTCATCATGCACAGTTTGAAGCTTCTGCGTGACTTCCATTACCTTTCCCTGGAGGGAATTGATCTGTTTTTGTACTACGTGATGCTCCTGGGATCTCTTCATTCTTTCTAGGGTGGTGAGTAGCTTCATCTGCACCTGCATGGAAAATGCCTATTGTTGCACCTCCTGTAACTACGCTTCCAGCTTCCTTAGCTCTGGATCCTCGACGAGGTGTTCATATGTTTGTGTTATTCTATCACTCAGTTGTTTTCATTCTGAGGCAAGGGCTCTTATTATTACTACTATTTTCTTATTGGTTTCCCCCCTCTGGTCACGCACCTCCTGTAGAGTGATCGGTACTGTTTGGACCTCCAATTCAGCTATCATGGCTTGAAGATATTGGATGATATAAGTGATCTTCACTACCTGAGCCTCGACTGACTCATGATCCTCCTATGCCAAGCCTGGCACAGAGTAACATGCTTTACTCACCGCTTCTTTGACCATGGCCCTCTCTAGAAGAAACTACTCCTTTTCTCTCTATAGTTGGGCTTTTTCCTCCTGGAGCTTCACCCAAAGCTCTGCTTTCTAACTTTCCTGGGCTTCTATAGTTTCCTGTGCTACTCTTAATTGTGCTAGGAATCCATATTTCTCCTATTTCAAGGCTTATGTACCCTTTCCCTTCTCTTCCTTGACTCTCTGAAGTTGAGCTTCGGTCACATCCACAAGTCTTCTCAATTGGGCTAGTTCATCCCCCAATTCTACAATCAAGGAAGGTGCAGTAGGTATTGTGTGGACCAAATGAATAGCTTGTTGTACTTCTTTCAATTCCTTCTCAATCCTTCCATATAGCTCCTCCTTCTTCTCTTCATATCTATGCAATATGTCCTCGAAAGCATCCTCCATAGCTCTGTGGACCAAACTGATATCGTCCTCCATGAGCGTGGCCTCCAACTGGGGCTTATTAGCGTGTGTATTCTTCCTTGCTGAGGGTTTCTTTGGAGAAAACTTCCTCTTATGCGGTGTTACTGTCCCAACAGGGGGATCCTCAAGTGGAGGGGTGGTATCTTCGCCTCCCCCATCTCCTTCATTTCCTCCTCCTTGTCCTTTTTCTTTGTCTTCTCCTCCTCCTATGAGCAAGCCAGACTCGTTATCTTTAGAGGCATTGTCCTCCTCATCAGTATCTATATCCTAGACTTCTTCCTGAATTTTCGTCTTCATCGTCCCACTAGACTGATTGACATGCTCAACTCAGGTGACTATGGCGCTTCCTATGGTGTCAGTGTCAGAGAGTTCTGCATTAATGACAGGTACAAGAAATTCCTCTGGCCATTCCTTTGTAATCCGCTCTGTGTCTTCATCTGTTAGCTTGTAGTATGACTGTAACTCTTCCTAGTTCTCATCTCAATGTGCAGTGATGTAGATGAAATGTGCATCTACATAGAACTTTGCTATCGGTCGGTTCTGGTGAAGGGTGTGCAGTGTCATGCATGAAAATGATTCAATGGCATCCTTTAATTGTTGATAGTATGCATGAAACATAGGGTTGGACTGCCACTGCTTCGTCATGTCGTTGGTGTACCACAATGTTGAAAACCGAGTGGTCAACGGCTCTAAGGGATGGATTTATGGAAAGGTGGTTCCTTCAGGCATTTTCCAAATGACAAATGTGATCAAAATGATCATCCAGCTGTAGTGGAATTCATATCCCAAATCATGGGCTTCAAGGCAATCCTTCTCCAACTCATTGACGAGGTAGTTCACCCAATTCATCTGCGTGCCCTCCACACATTTTCCTGCGAGGTCCACCACAAACCTGGTGACCTGTGTGGGGCGGTTCTTTTGTACAAGATTTCTAGCAAGGAGCTGGAAAGTGAGGCACATTGCACCATCCTTTATAGAGGCTACCTTGTAACCTCGCTTTCCTTTTCCTACTTCTTTGTAAGCTTCCTTGATGTATTATGCCAATGAATGGTCTAAAGCCTTCCCTGGATAAAATTGCTTAGGGTCAGGACCATTTACACTTAATCTTGTAATCTGGTGGATCAACATCAGATCCATAGTAATCCTTCAGTTGAGCCACATGTATCCACAATGATAGCTTGACAGGAGGATTTTAACGCAAGTGTTAACCTCCTGGTGGCGGATTTTAACGCAAGTGTTAACCTCCTGGTGGCGTCCAAAATGCAGTATCTTCATCATATTCATCACGGTGGACTGCGCCAGCCCCTTAATCCATGGTTTTGAGATGAAGCAAGGCTTATTCCCATATGACTTTGTCAAGTAGCGATAGGATGATATCATAGCATAGTTCTTCCTGTCTCCTAAATTGAAGTCGTTGTTCTTCAATAGCAGAATCTATCCTAACTGACTCCTGACTACACATATTCCTTTCGGAATGTATGTGGTGAACAGGGTGTACTCATAATCTCGTGGGATTTTTCTGTGGTTAACAATGCCAGCCAAAGGTGGGATATAGTCTGGTAGGATCGACGGGATCTGCTTTACATTAGCCAGATCGTCATAGTGCTTACTTTACTGCTCATTCACAGGGTTAACACGGCCAGAACGATGTCCAGTCAAAGGGGAGGCTTGCAGTCCCCTAGTCAACGATGCCTGGACACCTTCATATATCATTCTTTCGACCATTATCTTCTTGAGGAATTCCTCGACAGACTTCTCTAATTCACTAGGTTCACCCAACATTCTCACTTTTAAACAAACAAGTCGGGGTAGACAAACAGACAGGTCGGGTAGACAAGTAGACAGGCAGGGTCTCATTTCAAATAGCATAGCTTGACACTTAGACAATTCTTTGTTTAGCTTATCCAATCATGGGTGGAAAAAGTGGTCCTTACGTAGCGGTCGACGAGTTAAGTAAGTGGGGTGTTGTAACGGATTCTTCCAATGACTAGGAATGCTTCTATCAATGTGAATTTGTCTGTTATGGCATGGTCTCAACGTCTAAAAGCGGTCCATCGGCCCATAAATGTGTTTTCTAACCATTCTAGAGAATCGTTCTAATGGTCGAGACACCTCCAACAGTCATATAACTTTGTCAGGGTGAAGTCCCATTCTGCGTGGTCCTATTGTTCCAGCGAGGTTCAAATCCTGTGAACCTGCCTCCTATGAGGTTCCAGTCTACAAAGTTTTCCATCTGGTTTATGTATCTTCTTGAAACTTTTCCAAGCTAGATTTATTTTTACTGAGCTTCCTTGCCTTCTTCCCTATGATCTGAGTCTCTCTAAATATTTCTAGAATCATCTTTCCATTTTTATTCTTATCTTATCCTAGCGCAGTGGCTTTGTACTGTTGTGGTGACCTCAAAGGGTCTGAAGTTAATATCCCTTCTCTTAATACTTCCTGGGTGGATATACTTCTTTCTTGCATAGATAGGGTCTTCAAGCCTTCTTGCATTCTTTCAACCTTGAAAGCTAATTTTCTTGCCTTATTTTCCTCCTGTGTTGTTACTTTGTTATGTTTCTTCAACTTATCCTCTCTTTCTTCTATTAGTCAGTATATTTTTCTAGCTATGAAATCCCTCAGTTCTTTCTTTTTCTTTTTTGTATCTTCTTCCTATGCTTTCCTTCTGATTTGATCCTTCTCAATCCAAGTATTACCTAGCAAAAGTTGGAAAGGGGTGTTGTCCCTAACAAAATTAATGACTTCAAATTCCTCTTCAGTCGATGTTCCATGAACAATAATAGGTGCATTAGTAACTCTTCCACATAGGGTTATCAGGTTACCCTTAAACAAGCCTATCCTTCCCAATGAAGGTACCATAGTATTCTTTCCCAAAATTTCCCAAGTTTCTTTTGTCATAACATTCACTTGTGTTTCCTCATCCAAGACACAATCTATGTCGAAGTCTTTATTTCTTTCACTTATGTGTTGTTTTACTTTCATGATCTGTGGTAAATTGACATATTTGTGAACATTCATTGTTCCTTTCAACTGTACTAATGTAGTCTAAACTTCCTCTGACCTTTTTTCTTTATGACTTTCTAACATTCTCTTAGTCTCTTGACTTCCTTCATAATTTTCTTGTCCCATGTTCATCCTTTCAACTTTAGCATTCATCCTTGGAAAATCCTCAACTTCATGACCAACAATCTTACAACAAAGACAAATAGGACCTGTGGCAAGGAATTCCTTAGCAAGATGTCTCGATCTTCTGTAGTTGTAACACAAATTTAATCCTTTTTTTCTTTTAAACGTTCCCCAACCTTTTATGTACTACGCACTAGGATCATAGTGTTGGACCTGAAATCTGCAAAAAAAAATTATAGGTTTCTACATCCACTTATTAGTCCAAAAACTCTTTTTATGCATAGGAATAACATATATTTCTTCATTTCCATTAAATTTTCTCAAATCAGCTCTTTCTTTCAACTGCGCTCTTGTTACACATGATTTTGGTCACTCTAGTGATGTCTCTACTAGTGATGTACTCAGGCTCCCACAAGGACATTTTGCCTGAGAAAAGTGACTGCTATCTTCTTCCAAAAACACATTTTTAAGATGAGTTTGTAGTTTGTCTATATTACAAGGTGCGAAAATGCCCCATTCTCACAGGCAACCCACACTTGGGGTGTGAACTGTTCGCAGTCTGCTCTATAGATAGGGTGTGAACCTGTTTTTTGGCTTGAAAAGGAGAAGAGGTCACGAAGATTCTAAAAGGGGATCTTCAAGAAAATGAGTTGGCATTCGCATGGTTGGAATCCTACTGGCTTCTCAGATTTAGTGGGATCATCCTCATCCATGTAACCATCTCTCATTCTCCTATATATTGAGAGGATTCTCATGGAAAAGGTTAAGCAAGATCGAATGGAGGATTAGTGAAAGGATTGTGTGAAGAACCCTGCTTGGATAGAAGCTTGGAGACTCTTTTTGGTCTGTCAAGTTTCATCAGACGTTCTTCATGCAAAGATAGAGCAAGTGTGTGTGTTGGAACCAAGGGTCACTGAAAGGAAGCTTGCAACATCAAGGTGATCCGGTTGATCTTCTACTTTCAATTAATATAATATAGCGACATGTCCCTTTCCCATAAAATTACTCTTATTTTATTGCATAACTCCTTGATCATATGCATAGGTTGACATTGAATATACTTTGCTATCTTCACTTTGGTTGGTTTGTGTTTTCTTGGACTTGATTTCACAAGAGCACTGGAGTGAAGCGGGAACAACAGAGACCTAAGGAAGCGATATAAAGGTATGTCACCCATCCCTTCTTATTAGTAGATTCAATGACAACAACTTAGGGAAAGAGTCGTGTCCTGTCCTATTTTGTTTTATATCCAGATGGATCTAGGGAGATCTAATAGTGTCTGCACCTACCAAATTATCTGATAACAAAATTGGCGACTCCACTGGGGATACAACCCATTTTGGTGGTTTTTTCTTGGCCAAATTCTCTTAACCTACCATTTTTCATTCCCAATGAATCTCTGAGTCTTAAGGAGACCCTTATAGACTCCCTGGATCTAGAAGTTCCCTTAGAAGTTTTGTCTTTTTTACAAAATTTGCTTGATTACAGACCTTCTTGCACTGCACCCTTCTTTAGCCTGCGAGAATCACTAAAGTTTTCACCCTGGTGTTCAGTTCAGTGTGAACTTCTTGTAGTCTTCCTGTGTTTATCCTACGAGAATCCTTGATTCTCACACTATGCCCCACTCCCAGCCTGCGAACTCACTTGTGAAAATTTTGGAATAAGTCTTTTGTGTCCTCAGATGCCCAAATTTGTTTGTGTGTCTAGGAAGAACTTCTCTGGCTAGTGATTGAATTTTTCTTGACTTCAAATCTCTTGAATGATTAGTTTTCGTAAATTGAAAGCTCTTCTTGATCATTTTGCTCAATTTTTACCTCTTAACCTTTTCTTAACAAGGGTATAATCTCTAGTTTTGAAATCCAAGTGCTTGTTTGGTCGGGAGCCTTTGATTGGTTTAAAATTTGAGATCAATTGTCCTTTTCAATTTCTTATTACTTGGAAAATCGTTACCCATGTGCATTTGAAGAGACTAGTCTTGTCAGTTTGTTATTTTTATCTTCATTGAAAGATTGGTTTGGGTGTTTGTTGTGTATTTCTTTTTCATTGGTTGCTTGTTTTTTCTTAGTTCCATCCTTGTTGTTTGGTTTCTAATGAAAAATTAAAGACATTTTCTTTTTTAAAAGAACCCTTGTATTAGAAAAATATTGGCATTCAAGTATTGAAAGATAGCGAATAGAGAATTTTCATTGTTCGCGATTGTTTGATATTGAATTTCAGAGAAGATCATACATCATAGTTCGCATTGTTCCAGAAAACTCCTCTTTCCCTCCTGTAAATAGGATTCATCGAACAAAAAATTTGTATCATTCATCCTTATTTATGCATTGTTGGGTTAGAGTCTCACACAACATTGGTTTCATTTCCGTCTCCTTTTGAGTAACAACAGCCTTTAATAATATTGCGCAATTTTAAAATTCAACTAGTAACTTTTTCTAGGGATATTTTACACCAACACTAGCTAGGATAGAGCTTTGGAATAGGCAGTGAGGCACACTCTCCAAAGAATGAAACACACAATAGCATCTTTTGATAAGGAGTGTCAAATTCCATTTGCAATATTTTGTCCTGGGAAGTCCTTCTCACACAAGGGTCAAGCCTGAGATCGCATCGATATTGACAGAGTTACTCACCCTGTTTTGTTGATATCGGTGTATATATTGCACGTATTACGGGGGTCACTTGAAGGTATACCCAAAATGATGAGTGGAAGCCTCTCAAGTTTATTTTTGGCTAGATACCCTACCCTTGCGTGTGGATCAGATTGTCTATTGTTTTCCTAGGCATCATTGTTGTTGGTGGTAACTTTAGTAGCCTATATTCTTAGGGTCTTACACAAGGTGACTGTGAAGGGGTAAGTCTTCACGGTACCTAGAATCGACGTTGTCCAAACTCACTCAGGATCCTTGGAGGGTATACCCATGATTATGTGTGGGATCTTGCACCAAGGTGTATGTCTGTTAACAAATTCGTCAATGTAAATTTTCCACCCTAGCCCAGCCCCTTCTTGTCTCATTATCACGACGTTGGATTTCATCACCAACTAGTGACTTCGGAATTGGAAGGTCTTGTTTGTTTGGTTTTGCTTCCTAGATTTTACTAGCACATGTTGTTTGTTTACCCAAGTTGGCCATATAATTTCTTTCGTAAGATTCTAACTCGATCACAATTGACCCTCCACGTCGTTCACATGGAATGCAAGGCTTATCCCCAGAAGATCTAGAAGGTTCTCAACCCTTTCCTACCAACTCACCGGAGGGCTCTCCTCAACAAAGTGAAGTCCAAGACGTTTCCTCTCTACAAGTGGAAAGAACTAACTCTGTAGAATGGTTCTGAATTACCAATTCTCAAGAGGACTTTCAACTTCCTCCTGACTCTGAGAGACATATTGTGCAAGTGAATTCTTCCAGAGATTTAGTTGTTCAGTCTTCTAGATCACTAACTGGACCTTTCATAGGACCTGAGGGTCAAGATCCTTTTTGGACTACTGGCATTTTTAGATGGGATCTCTTTGGCTCAGGAGTAGGCATTGATATCACTGTCGCACCTGAGCTGCTTGAAACATATGATCCAGACACAGTACCTTTTACTACTGCCTATTATTTTCCTAGTACAAACACTCCGTCGGCCAACCACATCTTGACTATCCCCCTACAAATGGTCCATCACACTATGGTCCCAGATACTATGAATCCTCGCACCGAGAATATAGCGCCTAGCCAAGCTCCCATTGGCATGTCGCTTTCAACTAGATTCACCCCAACGCTTCCGCCTGGATATCATGCGTTGAATGCTTCTATTCCCGCTCCTACACAAATCACATCTAGGACTCCTGGAATTTCCACTCCTTCTGGGCACCATCTCATTCCCAATTTCATTCTGGCACTTCCTCCACCCCCTTTCAGAGGACCTATTCCATCCTCTATCAGAGGCACTGATCCTAGTGACACCATCCCGTCTTTCACACCTAATTACCAAGTTCCTGTTGGTGGACAATTTCACCAAAGAGGCCAAACCCAATCCCCTTTTGCAAGACAAATCCCAATCGGGACTCAACGCCCGATTGGGGGGAGACCCCCACCTACCCCACCCTATGGAAAAAACATACCTCCATCCTTGGCCCAGTATTGGAATTATCTTATTCAACATAATCCTCACTCGATTGGGGGCCAATAGCCTCAAGTTAGCTCCAACATACCCCCTAGTACAGGTCAACCCTATCCAAGTATGTCTAATCCTATTCGGGGCTTGAACGCTCAACCCCATGCCCGTGTTTAAGGGTACAATCCTATGAATTACTTGCCTCCACACCAACAACTGAATCTGCCTGGATCTTCGCATTATATGAAAATTGCTTATGGTCCTACTAGTCTACCGATGGGACTCCCTGCCTAAAGTCACCAGTACCCACATGTGAATAGACAATTACCCTTCTTATCCGCCCTGAACCTCCCTAATCTGTCGATAATTTTAAATGATCTGATCTGTCACTCTCCTCAATGGACCACCATACCGGCCAAACTACCATCGGACATACCTAAATTTGATGGTAAACCAGGAGAGGATCTGAACAATCATGTAATGAATTTTCACCTCTGGTTCTCATCCAACTCCTTGATGGATGACTCTATTCATTTATGCCTTTTTCAGTGAACCCTCACAGGTTTTTCCATGAAGTGGTATATAGAATTACCACAAGGCTTCTTCACCGACTTCAACACCCTTGCTATGGATTTCCTCACCCACTACCAGTTACTGATCTGCTATGAAACAAGAACCAAAATTTTGAGTTCTTTCAAACAAAAAAAATCCACTCATATCTCTGATCACATTCATGAGTGGCGAGGGAGACGACGTCTCATCAAACTAGAACTTCCCGATTAGTTGTTGGAAGATTGGTTCACGAAATCATTTGTGAACAACATCGCTCATGACATTTCCATGGGTGGAGTTGTCACAGAAGAACAGGCAATCATTCATGCCCAATACCTAGACCTCGTTTACTCACAAATGGGTACTCTTTATGACTTACTCCCTGATGCACCTCGTCCTTCTACTTCTGCTACTTCAACCACTCCCACTACTTCTCATGCAGCTGACAGTGTGATTGGCACTTTCCATGCCCAACCACATTATGTCCAGACCTCTAGCAACAACCCCAAATACATTTCTTCTAATGTTCAAAATGCTCTGTCTCCTACCCCTCCCACCGGAAATACTTCTGAGGTAAACTCTATTCAATCTACCCCTGCTGGAAAAAATAAATCCAAAAAAGGAAAGGGTAAGAATAAGGAGGATAAAAATAATCTGCAAACTGAGAAAACCAAAACACCACCTATTGATGATAGCGATAAGTGTAAACCCCAATACCCTTGTCTTATCTATGGTGATGATCACTACACTAAGAATTGTCCAAGACGAGCCGAGGTTACTAAGTTCCTTCAAGGGACCCAAAAACCTCCCACTCTGGCCGTGTTGTCTCAACCCTTCCCTTCCTAACAACAAGCCCAATTGGTCATTCATGACCAACCTTCCCCCTCCAATACATCCTATGTCTTAATGTGTACAGGTGATTCAAAGAATAATGACATCACACTTACCACTCGAGCCAAATATTATTCTTCCTCCAAAGAGAAGGTTGATGTAATACCTCCTTCATTAGTCCAACCATCTACCACGACTCCACCTACCAACAGTCCTCTTCATCTCAAACGACCGAGCCTAGATACATTCCTTTTCCCTCCTCCAAAGGGTGTTGTTTGAAAATCGTCTTTCAACCCTCATGCGCATGCTGCCTAGAACTATAGCATTGTCAAAGATCTATCCCAAGCATCGTCCGTGATGTCAGCCCTCGAAGTCCTTAAGAGTTGTCCTATACAACGGAAGGCACTGTTGAAAGTTATTAGTGGAATCAACCCTATGGATACAAATTTAATCATTTTTTACTTGGAAGATCACATTCCAAGGTTACCCCCTCAACTTGCATTCCAAATACAAGTTATTGTCTCTGACAAAAACATTTGTAGAACAGTTATTGATGAGGGTTCCTCGACGTGTGTCATGTCTATTACCTGCTGGAAAGCCATCGACTCTCCTCCTTTGACTGAATCCCACAACACACTCAAAGCCTTCAATGGCTCTGGTTTTAAGCCTTACAGAGTACTCCCTTCATTGCCCATTATGTTAGAAGGCAAAATGGTCAACGTTGAAGTGGAGTTCTTTGACGCTCCTCTCGATTACAACCTTCTACTTGGTCGTAGCTAGATCGATTCCATGCATGCAGTTGTGTCCACTCTTTTCCATGTCATGCATTTCCCACATCAAGGAAAAGTATTTATCGTAGACCAATTGGCCTTCTTTCACTCGGATTCATGTACTAGCAATGTACCATTCATTGCAAAAACCCCCCCTAGATATGAGAACATCGATGTGGGTCTTCTTAAAGATTCCTCATTGATGGGCACTTTCCCCATACAACCATCCGATGTTCCACATCCGTTTTTCGCCTCGATCAACATGATATCCACCTCTATTCACGGAACCCCTGTGTATTATGACCCATGGATGGTACCCAACCTCGGAAATCATCTTCGTTATGGTGATGAAATGCCTTTGAGTCTGATCGAATCTGCTTATCAAGCCATTCAATCAGCAACCCCTTCTACACCCTCTCTTGGTGAGTTATCTCTACATCCATTCCACGTCATTTTTTCCACATACAAGATGATTATGTATGTTATGTCCATGGAAGACACCCCTTGGGATGATGGACACCATCGTTCCATCCTCTTCCTGGAACAATACACCATCGAGGGTTACCAACGGATCTCAACCTTGTCAACCGTTGTCATCATTTCTACCGTTCCTGAGTCTACACACGATCTGTTCTACGAAGGGAACTTAAGTAACATCTCACCCACCCTCCCCCTCGACATATCCATAAAACCTGGAATTGTCGAAAATATGCATATCGGAGCTTCGTGTTCCCATGACAAAGTGGTCACCTACAAGTCTCTATTCCAAGAATTTTGTGACATCTTCGCATGGAGCTATGAAGAAATGTTAGGTATTGACCCCGACATTGTTGTACATGAAATTAAGACATACCTGGGCGCTAAACTCATCTGGCAAAGACTTTTTCCGGTCCACCCACGTAAAGCAGCTACTATCAAGCTTGAAGTTGAGAAATTTATTAAGGTTGGCTTCATTTACCCGATGGCTCTAACTAACTGGGTTTTCGATATTGTTCTGATTGACAAGAAACAAGGCACAATCCATGTGTGCATTGATTATAGGGACATTAACAAATCTTGTCCTAAAGACAACTTTCCTACCCCCTTCATTGACTAGATCGTCGATGATTGTACCAAAAGTGAAATCTTCTCTCTGATGGATGGTTTCTTCGGATATAATCAAATCAATATCATACCAGTGGACCAACACAAGACCGCTTTTATTTATCCTTGGGGCACTTTCTCCTATTGGAAACTCCCATTCAGTTTAAAGAATGTCGGTGCAACTTTTCAACATGCTATTTCTTACGCCTTTCATGACATAAAGCACATTGTGCAGCCATATCTCGATGACTTACCCGCAAATTCCATGCATCGTGTACATCATCCAATACACCTCCATGCCATTTTCCTTTGATGTTGGTTTTACCATATACGCTTGAATCCCCACAAATGTGTTTTCTGCATAAAATCCCGGTGACTTCTGGGCTTTATTATTTCACATCAAGGGATCAGGGTAGATTCATTGAAGGTCAAGGTGATTCTCAATCTCCCTCCTCCTTCCTCACTTTGCCAATTACAAAGTTTGCAAGGGAAGGAAAACTTTCTTCATCGTTTCATCCCGAACTATGCAGAGCTAACTCTTGGATTTACGCGACTACTCAAGAAGGGTTCTGAGTTTTTATGGGATACCACTACCAACAAATCTTTTGAATCTTTGAAACCATCTTTGACACGTACCCCCCTACTCTTCCCACCTAATTACAGTCAGGATTATTTCCTTTACCTCGCAGCCTCGGACTATACCATCGCTATGGTTCTCGTCCAGGAGGATGATTCTCATGACGAACATGTCATCTATTACTTGAGTCAAAGTCTCATGACTACCGAAACCAAATATTTACATGTGGAAAAACTGGCCTTGGCAGTCGTCCAAGAAGTTCAACATTTCCGACACTATATCCTTTTACGCAAAACTACGGTGATTTCTAACTACAACCCTATGCAACACATTCTTACATGTCAATTGCTAGGGAGAAAATACTCCAAATGGATCGTAATACTCCAGGAGTTTGACTTAGAATTCAAACGCGCTAAGTCCAATAAATCTTTGGTGTTTTCTGAATTGATATGCGACCTTCCCTGCTCTGAGACAGAAAATGTAGCAAAAGATTCATTACCCGATGAATCCCTTTTCCTTATCAGTTCCAATGACCTTTGGTATGAAGATATCATCATATATCTCCAGACCCAGAATTTCCAGCCCAATTTGTCTAGCACTAACCTTCGTTGAATACGCTACCAATCCCGTCAATATATTATCCTTGGTGATACTCTTTATCATTGTGGGATTGACTCCTTTTTTCAATGCTGCCTCACACTTGACGAAGCCGAGAAAGCCCCGAATGACTGCCATTCTAGAGCCTATGGTGGTCACATGTCTGGGTATGCTATTGCCCAGAAAATCTTACAGGTAGGGTAATTTTGGCCTTCTTTATTCAACAATTGTATAATTGTCGTCCAAAAATGACACGCTTGCCAAACCTACAACAATAAAATACGATCACACCCCGCTCCTCTACACCCTATGGTCTCTATTGGTCCTTTTGTGAAATGGGGTATTGATTTCATGACATGTCACCCTCACTCGATCGAGGGGCATGGATACATTATTGTAGCCATAGATTATTTTACGAAATGGGTCGAGGTGATGCCAACATTCGACAATATCGGAAGGACTGCAACATTATTCATATTCAATCACATCATTGTTCATTTTGGTGTTCCTCGGGCTATCGTTACTGATCACGGTAGCCAATTTAGAAACTTCATGATGTTCGAACTCACTAAAAATTTGGGTCTTTGCCATGAAAACGCAACACCCTATTACCCACAAGCCAATGACCAAGCAATAAACAAGGTCCTCATTACCATGCTTCGACGAATATTAGGGATTCACAAAATGATTTGGCACACGATGTTGTTTTCAGCATTGTGGGCTTACTAAACATTCGTTAAGTCTACTACCAAGTTTACACCATTCCAGTTAGTCTATAGACTAGAAGCCATATTGCCAATTGAATGTGAGATACCCTCCTTAAAACTAGCCATCGAACTTCTCCCGTACACTTCTGTCGAAGAAAAACGTCTGTTGTATCTTATGAAATTAGATGAAACCCGTCGTGATGCCACTCTGGTTATAGAATCCCAGAAGAAATGTGTCAAATCCCAATACAAAAAACATGTCAGGCCACACATTCTCTGAGAAGGTGATCTGGTTCTTCTTTACGAACAAGATCGGGATATGCTAGGAGCTGAAAAATTTGAAGCTATGTGGCGAGGTCCTTATATCATCAGATGAGTTTTGGAGAAAGGAGATTACGAGTTGGTAGACTATGATGGTATCCCTTTGAGTGAACCCAGAAATGGGTTGTACTTAAAGAATTACTATGCCTAAGATCACCTATGCATGAGTGCTTGTATTTTATTGTATCATACTTTTTGTGTGTTACTTTGGTATGTTTTTTTTTCGTTATTTGGTCTCTACCCCCGACCACTTATCTTAATTTGTGCTTGGTTTCCAGATGTCAGAGTCTTCGCTACCCTACATTGGCTTCGTCGATGGCGCTAGTCGTAGTACTCGAAATTTTGCTTCTGCTACATGGGTAATTTATGCACCTACAAACGAACTTATCAGTCTGTGAGGTGTGTGCCTTGGTTGTGTGACCAATAATATTGTGGAATATAGCGTCATCATCGAATTGTTGATTGATGTTATTTCTCTTGGTATATTCCACTTAGTTATACGACTTGATTCGCAGCTAGTAGTACTATAGCTAAGTAATGTCTTTGCTATTCGAAGTCCTACTTTATTATGGGTATATTTACGAATTCACCTATTGGAACGTTATTTTGATTATATTGAGTATCAGCACATTCCTAGATGTCTAAATAAATTTACTAATGCTTTAGCTAACTATGTGTTAGACAAACATTTGGGACATTTATAAACCAATCACACATTACATGTATAACACAACACAAGATAATCCAGTAGAATCCATATATATGTATATAACGATCAAAATTTTTTACAGAAAGTTTATGTCCAAGGACCAAAATCTCAAAAATATGAAGCCCATAGCTTCTACAAAATAGCATCATGGATGATGCTCATGATAACACACAACTGCTCGGGCCACCCTACGAAGCAGTCGACTGAGGGACTCGGACACGCCCATAGTATGGCGTTGATAACGTCTTGGAATCTCCCCAATAGAAATATCTAGGATGTCCATGGTCAACCCCTCTAAGTTCTGCTCCACTGCCTTATAGTCTTCAGCATCCCATCTTGCCACTGGAGCTACTTCTCCTCATCATTGAATAAGAGACATTCCTGGAGGTCTATATGGCCCCACATATGTGTCATCAAAAAGAGATTTTTTTATTGGTTCTTGGATAAACACAAAAACATTTCATATGACAAAAATTACAAAAACATTTAAAAAGAACAAAATGTGTACTTCTTACCTAGGTCACCCCACTGAGCATCCTCAGGCAGGGCCAAATCTGGATCCCCTCGAAAATCCAAACCAGTGTATGCGTAGTCATCAATCATCAGCTTATAGGGCTGCAACCAGTCAAAAAATGAATCATTATACTTGATGATAGGCCTTGCTACATTTCGAGCCATGAGGTTGCACCACCTCAGCATCCTCAGATCCTGTGGGGCTGGTAAACCCCAATCAACCTATAATCACAACAATGGGACCCTCTCGAGGAAGAAGGACACCAAAAGTGATCTATACCCAAATTTCTTCAAGTTACCCTTTCTGCACTTCGTCAATTGCCTCTTCATATTGTGGAGAACTGCATCCGACCAGTTAAAGACCTAAGGCTCTATGCACTCTATGGCGTATTGGAAGTAGCTCTGGAGAGCCATGTGTGGAGCCACGCTCCTATCCATACATGCAATAGTAAACAAAATGGTGTGTAGGGTCAAGTCTTGGACCCCCCAAATAGAAACCTTACCCTTGCTTCTCTCTACCTTGGGAACACAGTACTGGCAACAATACTCACTCATAGGGAGGTTGCTGCCTCTGCCACCGATCAAAGTAGCATGGTATTCACGTCATGACAACCTCATTAGAAAATAGATATCCTCAATATCTAGGGTCATCGTGTGGACTCCCATGTGAAATAACTATTGGTCCACATCCCACATATGGACCAGGTATTCCAACAACCTAATTTGGCTCTCATGCCTGGAATCCTGAATAATTTCAAGAGCCCACAGTCCCAGAGGGCAGCGACTATACCCGGATCATTCCCGGCAATGGCATCATCTTCCTCATGTTCTCTTTCTTGCCACTCCAACATTGTGATGGTCAAACACCTACACAAGAGCCAAGAGAGAAGAGTCAACAACTTGTTTCAAACATTTGCATAATTTTTATTGAGTAAAACTTAACTTTAAAATCCATGTTTCGGCCCTCACAGGTGAGCCTTTGGCACAATGAGAGATTCTCGCAAGTTCCCTAAAGTCCACTTGTGAGAATATTAGATTCTCGTAGGTCCTGCAAGGCCCACCTGCGAGAATGCTTGAGCATATGGTTCGGCCCTAAAATGGACTTAAAACCCAAGAAATTGCCAATAAAAACTAAAAATGAACCATGGAAAAGTTGAAGGATCGAGAGC
This sequence comes from Picea glauca, assembly GCA_000966675.3. NCBI lineage: Eukaryota > Viridiplantae > Streptophyta > Pinopsida > Pinales > Pinaceae > Picea > Picea glauca. The sequence continues at coordinate 1,237,062 of JZKD02S1672817.1, forward strand.
TTACCTCGTTGGCAGAAATGGTTCGTCGAATGATCGCTTGTGCCTCCCGCAATTGAGGAAAGAAATTTGGGGGAAAATGAGGTATGTTGGACAAGTTTTTGGCAAAATCACAATGAAATGATAAAAAGCCCTTTTTACCCATATTTATTCACTTTTTACTATTTTTTATTGATTTTTTATATTATTTTTATTGTTTTGCTTATAAAACCTAATGCCCTAATAGCCTTGTGAGTATGGTTTTATGCAGATATGGCAACTTCGAAGTCTGAACGAGGGGGTACAGGTGTTTTTTCTTTTTGTTGCATGTACAACTACTTTATTAGGGTTTTTGTAGAAAAAAATCTCGAGCTTAGTCTTCATTCGTTCTCGCGCTCGAAAATATATGAGAATGTAACCGAGTATACTTTTTCTCATCTTTTCATACTCGTCATGGTAACACAAAAATGAAAAACCTAAGGGAGTATCGTTTAAGCTCTTTTCACACTCCATAAAGATGAAAAGATTTTTGAGCGATCTTGTTCTCTTCACGCTCGTTAAAGTATTTGAAGAAAACGTTCGATGAGCGATAGTTTATCACTTTTTCGGTCTCGTCGAACTCATTTACAAAAAAGGAACTGGGAGAGTTCTCTTTAAGTATTTTTCAGACTCTCAAAACATGAAAAACACCCAAGTTTTCTTTCTTTGGACTCGTAAAACAAACATCGAAAGGCCCATATGGGACCGAGCCTTCCTAGGGTTCATTAAATATACTCTGAGGGACTTATCTAAAGGATGAGATTGCATTGAAAAGAATATGTTTTTCTCCTTAATATTGTGTAAAAATAAAGAGGTACTCACCAGAAATGGTGGGGAGAATTTTGGGAAAGGGATGTGTTTTCGTATTCATATTAATGGCAGTAAACGTCGCTCTTAAACATGACATCCCCTATTCGTCATTTGAATCCGGTTTGGAAAATCCACTTGTCTCTCGTTCGACTTACTACAAGGTCATATATTGGGTCATCTTTGAGTCAGTGTTGCCAAGTCCTTGGTCGTGTCATTCATATGTTCAAGAGAATTTTAAACAAGCCCTCTATTAAGTCAGCCATCTGCAGTTTTCCATTCTTACCATGTCGGCCTTCCCTATGTTTGTTTCAACCCTTGTTCATACTTTGATTTGCCCTCAAAATCTATTACTTATTTTGTTTCATTGATGGGGGATACATCAAGGCCCTCCTGTGACGATTCTTGTTCTGTCGACTCCAACTCATTATCTGGAAATAAGACTTAGAAATCATTTAGTACCTTGGAACCTGCATGCCTTAATGGTAGGTCTCTTCGCTTTCGACAAGGGTTTCACATTATCGATCCCTGATCGAGAGATTCTGCCAAGTGCTCAACTTTATCTCATTCATTTGAATTCATTCGGATTGTACTTTGGTACCTTGGGAGTCATCAACATCAATGGTGATTTCACTTGCACTTGTTAACGGTTCTCATCAATGACCGATAATCAAGTGGTTTCTACCATGTTTGACTTCGACACATGTAATAACATGGCTAGATTCATACTTTTAGGTGACAGGATTGAAGACCCCGGGTCTCATCTTTTGATCCAGGTTGTGATGGAGTATTTATGATTTGTATCGGCACATATATCCACTTTGTATGTCTCATGGCTATGTCATTATTCAATTCTTCTCACATAGATCCACAATGTATTCCTGGTGGCTATGTAGCATTTTGATGACATGGATCCACAGTGTATGATTGGTGGCCATGACATACGTTTATGATTCCATTCATTTATGATCTGAGTATGGGAATGCCTACCTCAGAATTGGTATTATATTCTATAGATGCTTAATTGTTTACAAGTTTCTGATTAAGTGCGCTCCTTGTTTCTGATACACACACGCATTTTTACAAAGTATTTCAGCGGTCACAAGTTTCGGCCTCATACTTTGGGGGGAATTATGTTACACATGATTTTGGTCACTCTAGTGATGTCTCTAATAGTGATGTACTTAGGCTCCCACAAGGACTTTGTGCCTCAGAAAAGTGATTGTTATCTTCTTCCAAAAACACATTTTTAAGATGAGTTCGTAGGCTGTCTATATTACAGGGTGAGAAAATCCCCCATTCTCACAGGCAACCCACACTTGGGGTGTGAACTGTTCACAATCTTCTCTATAGATAGGGTGTGAACCTGTTTTTTGGCTTGAAAAGGAGAAGAGGTCACGAAGGTTCTAGAAGGGGATCTTCTAGAAAATGAGTTTGCATTCACATGGTTGGCATCCTACTGACTTCTAAGATTTAGTGGGATAATCCTCATCCATGTAACCATCTCTCCTTCTCCTATATATTGAGAGGATTCTCATGGAAAAGGTTAAGAAATATCGAATGGAGAATTGGTGAAAGGATTGTGTGAAGAACCCTGCTTGGATAGAAGCTTGGAGACTCTTTTTTGTCTGTCAAGTTGTATCAGACCTTCTTCATGAAAAGGTCTCACTCGATGTAGAAGTAAGGGGGGTTACAGGATGCAGGTGTCTGTAACCAAGTTGGGACACATATCTGTGATATAAACACTTCGCACAATAGTTTGTTAACACTTAGAATTAACATGCATTAGTTTCTTATCTTAATTAACATCACAGAACATAACCTAAGATATATCAGTGCAGTAAAAATAAATGATTATATATCCTGATCACTTAGCACTGAGTTAGATCTAACATTAATTTACCCTTAGCACAAGTAAATCTCTTAAGAAATAACAGATCTATCTATCATACATAATAATCAAAGCATTGAGTAGATTCATAACATAAGAAACACAGCACAAATCAAACCCAAGACACAAGATATATGTGGTTCACCCCAGTGTGGGGCTACGTCCACCAACCACTTCACCTTATTTATTATGTGCTCGAATCTTACATTCATTCACTCCTGTGCACTAAGCCACAAATTAGTCAAGCTTTGCACCGGACAGAAGATCTATGCACTGAGCACCAGGCCCTCCGTCCAAAACTAGGTGAAGGCACAGATCCAACTCTCTATCAAGCACAAAGCCTTAACACACATGCATTCCCTTGCACAAAGCCTCTTGAACCACTTGCACTTAGATCACAAGACTAATTCTCACTATAAATTCTTACTTGTTTATACTTTTATGATCCCTTACAATAAGGCCTAAACATGGGAGAACCCATGGGTCGACATCCTATTAAAAAAACCCTAGAGGACCCATTACTGGGTCCACATAGCCCATAAAATCGGTGAGATCCATGATCTTAGATCCGCTAGGGCGCTCCTTCTTCGAACAATGTGTCGAAGTCCAAAAGTGGTTCAAACTTGACCAAGTTTTCCTCAAAACTTGGTTGAGGGCCAACAATGGCAGATATTTATGGCTTGATAGAAGAATTATTGTGGATCCGACATTGATCCACTAGATCACAGGTTTAAGTTTGAAGTGTCTTGAACCATGGAATTTTTATCTAGGGAAGACCTCAGCACATTCTTTAGCGCAGCACATCAAAGAAGCTTATGGAGAGGTAGAAAAAGGGAAGTGAGGTTACAAGGTAGCCTCCATACATGATGGCATAGTGCACCTTGCTTGTCAACTCTTAGATGGAAAGCTAGTGAGGAAGAACTGCCCCACATAGGTCACTGGGTTCATGTTGGACCTCGCAGGAAAGTGTGTGGAGGGCCTGCAGATGAACTAGGTGAACTACCTCATCAACAAGTTAGAAAAAGATTTTCACAAAGCCCATGACTTAGGATATGAATTTCACTACAGTTGGTTGATCATCCTGATCACATTTGTGGCTTGGCCGCTCAGTTTTCCACCCTGTGGTATACCAAAGACATGACGAAGCAGTGGCAGTCTAATGTCATATTTCACAAATATTATCAGCAGTTGAAAGTCACCATTGAAGAATTCCCTCGTATGACACCACACACCCTGCATCAGTACTGGACCATAGAAAAGTTCTACACTGATCCCCACTTCATTTACATCACTACACAAAGATATGAGCACCAGGAAATTTTGCAGTCATACTATAATCTCGCAGATGAAGATATGGAACAGATTATGAAGGAATGGCCAAAAGAATTTATTGTACCTGTCGTCTATGTAGAGTTATATGACACTGATAATATAGGAACCCCAATGGTTACGTGAGCTAAACACATCGAACAGTCCAGTGGGATGAAGAAGTAATGCAAAAAGAAGGTTGAAGTCCAGAACATAGAGAGTGAGGAAGAGGATGAAGAGGAAGCCTCGGGAGATAACGGGTCTATCTTGCTAGGAGGAGGAGGAGGAGATGAAGTAGAAGAATAGGGAGGAGGATATTATGGAGAAGAAGAGAAAGGAGGAGGCAAAGATACAGTTGACCTCCCTCCATAACCAGTCATAGGAGATAGCACCCCACCACCTGAAGATCCCCCTATTAGGACAGTAATCCCACAAAAGAGGAAAGTTAATCTAAAGAAACCTCCAACAAGGAAGAAAATGTGCGCCAATAAGCCATAGTTGGAAGCCACTCTCACTGAAGATGACATTAGTCTAGTCCATGTAGCTATGGAGGCTGCCTTTGAAGACATGTTGCAGAGATACAGAGAGAAACAGATGGAGTTATATGAAAGTATTGAGAGGGAGTTGAAGGAAGTGAAGCATGATGTTCACTTGTTCCATGCAGTGCCTATTGCGTCATTTGTGACTTCCTCATCATGGACCATAGAATTGGGGGATGAACCAGCCCAACTAAGAAGGCTTGTTGATGCAATATAAGCTCGGCTCCAAAGAGCTCAAGAAGAGAAGGAGAAGGCTACAGCAACCTTGAAAAAGGAGAAAGATGAAGTCCTAGTACAGTTATGAGCAGCGCAGGACAGTGTAGCTTCCTATGAAAGTGAGAAATCAAAACTTTAGGTGAAGCTTCAGGAGGAAAAGAAAGTTGGTGAAGCCTAGCTACAGAAGGAAAAAGAGAAGTTGCTCATAGAGTAGATCATGGTCAAAGAAGCAGTAAGCAAATAATGTCGCTCTGTGCTAGGATTGGTACAGAAGCTCGCAGAGACCCTCCAGCAGTTTCATGCTAGGATAGATTAACTGGAGGCCTGAACAGTGTCGAACACCCTACAGGATGTGTGTGACTAGAGGTAGGATTCCACCAAGAACATAGTAGCAGGTATAAAATCCCTCACCTCGACATGTAAATAGTTGAGTGATAGAAGCGCCCAGAGGTATGAACACCTCATTGAGGATCCATAGTTAAAGAATCTAGAGGCCCAATTATAGGAGGTGAAATAGTAAGAATTTTCATTGCAGGCACAAATGAAGCTTCTCATAGCAGTGGAAAGGATGAATAGATCCCAGGAGAAGCACACAGTATAGAAGCAGATCATTTCCCTCCAGGGTAAGGTGATGGAAGTAACATATAATTTACAACTTGTGCAGGACAAAGATTGCAAGGTGCTCGAGGAGATCGATGGCTAGGGTTCACAGTTAGATCAAGTAGTTGCGGCAGTAGAATAGTGCCTGGAAGGGCCTGTTACAGAGAATATATTCCAGGAGGCTCAGTCAAGGCTTTTGAAGCAGCATTTTTCAGACCTGAGTAACTCGAGATGAGTCACAGGTGAGTGTTGGGGGCATGTTGGCCCTTGACAAAGTTTTGGGGAAACTTTGGTTAGTTTTGGAGGTTTTGGCCCACTTTTGGGACTTTGACACGTTGGTCAAAGTAGGAGTTCCCCGGGGGAGATGAGATCAAGGATCTCACCTATTTTGAGGGTTATGTGGACCCAGTAAGGGGCCCTCTATGGTTTTGTAACAGGTTTATGGGATGTCAACCCATGGGTTTTCCCCATGTTTAGGCCTTATTGTAAAGTTTTTTAAAGTATAAATAAAGAGGAATGTATAGTAGTTCACATAGTTTTGTGTGAGAAGTGTTATGTGCAAAGGAATGTATGTGGTCAAGGCTTTGTGCTCGACTATGATTTTGTAGAAGGTGCTAAGTGATGTGATAATATATTTTGGCTCTGTGCATTTGACCTATTTTTGGAAGGAAAAAAAGGAGGATCTAGTGCTTAGTGTGTAGATCTCATGTCTTGTGTGAATTTCGACTTTGTGGATTAGTGCACAGGAGTGACTGGATGTAATATTTTGGTGAATAATAAAGAGGCGAAGCGGTTTGTGGACGTAGCCCCACCCTGGGGTGAACCATGTATATCTAGTGTCTCATGGTTTTATTTGTCCAGTGTCTTTTATGTTATGCATTTGCTTAGTGTTTTGATTATGATATGTAATGAATGTATATTTTATTGCTTAAGTATTTTACTTATGATTAAGGGTAAATGAATGCTATATTTAACTCACAGTGTTAAGTGCTAAGTGTTCAGGGTGTATAATCACATGTTTTCACTACACTTATTTGTCTTTGATTATACTATGCGGTGTTAATGAGGTTAATAAACTAATGCATGTTCACTTCCTAAGCGTTAACAGAATATTTTGTGAAGCGCTCTTATCACAGATTCATGTCCAGCCTGGTTACAGACACATGTGTCCTGTAACACCCATGCTTCTACCTCGGGTGAGACTTTGCATGCTTAGTGGGTGTTTTCGAAAGGGCTGGTAGTCGGGGTTGTTTTCGTGCATTGTAAAGCGTTGAACCATGGGTCTACCCCTGTGCCAACAAAACACATGCACATGGACAACCTGCATCAATTGAGAAGATTCACACTTCACCTGGAGAGGGTGAGAAAACTATCAAATGGCTGAACAAGAAATTAAGGGAGGCTCAAGACCTAATTATTCCGTTGAGGGAAGAGAAAATAATATCAGAACTAAAAACTGAGAGACACTTTAAGGAATGTGAACTTGCCACCAAAAATGCATGTGCATCTCTCTAAAATTCCCAGTCAAAGTGGGGAAGAAATGCACTTTTATTTAGGCAAGTGGGAAACTTGAAGAGACAAAATTTGTCATTGAGAAAGGAAAATAGGTCTTTTAAACAAAGGATAAAGGTTGATGATGAAGCTAGGGGAAAGTTGGACCTACTGGCAGAGGTGGTTGAGATGTAAATGGCATAATTTTACAAAAAAAAAAATTGTTAAACCAAGGTTTAAATCTGTTTTGAGTTTTGACTGGAAAAAGAAACATTGTACAGAACTTGTGTAGAGATCTCACATTATGCAAGTGATTTAAGTACATAGAGGGTAAAATGATAAGGGGAAATGTTTGATGGATGATATAGCAATTATTTCCATCATCCAGTAGTATTGCATCCACCACCTAAACAAATATTTTTGAAGAAGAGCAGCACATTGTGTAAACTCGCTACGCAACTGTTATAGTTTGCAGTTACACATCAAGCTACAAAAATACATTATGAAAAGGTGAAAGGGAGCCTTGTTAGCACTCAGATCAGTCCAAGATTCATCTCCAACTGTCCCTGATGACTCACATCAGCTTTAAACTCAAAAATATGCTAGAGAATCTCTATTGTCATGAATATTGTTATGCATTTAATATGGTCAAAGCGAATTTTTTTTTAGCAAGTAGTTTAGAGTTGTTCCATTTTTTATGTGATCATATTCAGAATTATAGGACAATAGAGAAGTTCGACTTCTCTAGCCTAAGGATGTAAGTTTGCTTATATATTTGAGAATTTTGAATGTGCAAAAGGTTGGCAGAAGCACAAAGGGCATTTTGTCTTGAACATTGTAGAGATTTTATGAATTTGAATGGAATACTAGTGTAAAAGTCCAGAACTTTTCATACCAAACATTCTAGTGGTGGTGACATGAAGTCTGTGTTCCCTTTCATGTATTTAATTCTTGTTTTCATTATCTTTCATCTACAAATTCATATATGTTTAAATTCAAGAATGAATGGTCTAAAATTTATCTGAAAATGATGCTTTAGATTCAAGCAATTTAAACATTGTCATTTCTTCCTAAATCTATCATAATTCATCTTTATTGGTGCTCTAAATGTTTTTATGTGTTTTTCTCCTTCTTCCATCCTATAACAACAAATTTAAAAACTAAAAGATTATCACCTACCTAGCCTTTGCTTCCTTGATAGTTCTACCTACCAACCACTTATTCCATTTGATTTCAGAGTTGACTCCATTGCCCAATAAATTCATTTCCTTCTTGTCAGAAAAACTTTAAAAACCCCTTCACCTAATCAAAAACATAGAGACCGGTCCTCAACAGAAAACCTATCTTTAGAGATCAAGTGACAAGAGAGATCCCTCTCTAAATTGAAAGGGCTAGTTTCATTTCTTAAGTGGTTTTGTGGTTACCTTTGTGATTTGCTTCTTCATCCAAGCAATTTACATAGTGCTAACAGGTTCTAAGTTTCTATGTAGTTTGGCCTATCATCCCCAAACATATGGGAATAGTGAGGTGGTGAACCAAAGTTTAGGAAACTTATTGAGAAGTTTAAGTGGTGAAAATCCTAGTGAGCAGGATTTAGTTTTGGCACAAGATGAATTCGATTGCAATGATTCAGTGAATAGATCTATAGGGAAGAGAACATTTCAAATTTTTTATGGCAGGTCACCAAAATAGGTGGTATATTTGGTTGATTTACCGGATCTAGGAGATAAAAGAAGTTTTGATGCCAATTATTTTGCAGACAGTATGCAGAAATTGCATGAGCAGGTGATGTCAAAACTATAGGAAAGAAATAACCAATATAAATAGAGGATAGATTTGTGGCGAAGGAAAAAAATCTTTAAAGAAGGTGAGTTATTCATTGCTCAATTGAGAAAGGAATGATTTCCTAAAAGTACTTATAATAAACTTAAATATAAGAAAATAAGACTGTGCAAAATATTGAGGAAAATTTTGGATAATGTTTATCAATTGGAGATCCTTGAACAAGTTCGATATATATCCAACATTCAATGTTGTTTATCTGTATGAGTTTCATGAAGGAAAAAAAGGTGATGATGAAGGTACTCTGGATGGATGAGAACAACAATTACTAGTAAAGAAAGTTGTGGAAGTTGAGGAAGTGGAAGAATTTTTGGCCACAAGGATTGGTAGAAAAACTCGCAAAAAGGAATATCTTGATTATTTAGTTGAATGGAAAAAGAGAGGATCTGAGGATGCATCGTGGGTTTTCGAAGAAGAAATGGTATGCCTATGAAACTCTTCATCCTCTAGAACAATCACCACATGAACTAGGAGCTCATGTTTTTCTTACCAAGGGTGTCTGATGTAGGAGCATCTTTGGTTCTGGGCAATCCGCATCACCCAAAAACATTTCAATTAAGTACAAATTCAATTAGGATGAATAAAGATGGTTGCAACTCTATTTTTCATCCCGTTTTGAAACTCCTTGTCACAAATAGGAATGTTGTGACTCATGCATAAATGGTGTATGACATTATTGTGACTCCTATGCTGCAACTCCACAATATAGGAAATATGTTGTAACTACACACTATAGGAAATATGCTACAACTCCACGCTACAAAGAATATGTTGCAATTCCACTCCACGCATCTCGGGAAGATAAAACACCAAGTGAAAATCCCTAGTGAAAGAATAGGGAATGAAATTTGAATTAGGAAACAGTTGGGAAATGAACAATCATGACTATTCATCTCCTCAAAAGATGGAAAAAGATCGACAAGAGAAGAATTGGGAATAAAAAGGGAGAGGAAAGGAGTTGAAGGGATGGATCATCTACTAAAGAATTCAATTGAGATTTATTGGAGGTTGATTTGAGTGGTTCATATCACCATAGAGGATGAGATCAAGAAAGACCATGTGATACACTGAGGAACAACACAGTGAACATGTTATAGTCTCACAATGAAGGATATATTTATTGATCACATTGTAATCAAAGGAATTTCTGCAATAAATTATAAAGGATAGGATTTATAGTCTATTTGTGTTCTTGTGTGTGAATTTAATTTATTCTATTTCGGTCTTATTAAAAGCAATTGAATTTTATGTTAATTGTCCAAATATGAGTTTTGTTGTGCATTCTGAAGGAAAATAATAATCTTGTAGGTGATAGACTCGCTATAGGGCCTTTGTTGTTGCATCATGTAGTAAATAACAAAGGTGGCTTTAGGAATAGAATAAAGTTTCAAGAGTAAGTAATGGGAGAGAACTTGAAAAATGGTTACTTATCGAATCAAGTGCATCATTTTTTGTATTAATGTTAGGAACCTCTTAGTAAGTATGGCATATTTTGTAACATAACTACATAATATATCAAATAAATAGGTGATCCTTAAGAAAATCCACCAATATTTTGTAAGTAAATGAATTGTGAGTCCTACTTTCGAAATAGGTCATTATGTGGCATGTTGTCATTGGTTCATTCCTAGTATATTTGTCACTTTCCTTGGTGGATATGATGACCTCATCCTACCATGTGGGATGCTAGGTGAAATGTGGTAGGCTATTTACGAGATTTGATCCCCATCATTTACTAACTAGATGTTTGTGGGGGTTGTTATCTCTCAGACACTCCCTAAGGAAAATTCCAACCTTACTAAAGGGAAATCCCAAGGACATTGTCAAGTGAATCACTACCTGTCACCTATGTGATTCACTCCACTCTTTAGGCAAGGAGAACCCTGTGAACCAATATATGCTAGGTATTGTTGAAATAATGTAACTGCGAAGAGCATTCTTATTATTTTTGTTATTGGATTAAATCCCCATTGTGGATTTAATCATGTCATTATTATTTTTATTTTTAGATTAATCCCCATTGAGGATTAATCAAGTTCGTAATTGTATAAGGACCAAATCCCCTTTTGCGGATTGGTCATCGGACAGTTATAATGTAAAGAATAAGAAGTCGGCCCCAGCAGTTATAATGAAAGGTCGGCCCCAACCAGATTTAATTAAAGGTGGATTTACCCACCCAGTATGAGAGGTCGGCCCTGCCATAATGGTGACTCTTCACACGTGCCAGATTAGTATAAATAAGAGGCTAGCGCCTCACTTCT
>JZKD02S1672817.1:1260364-1287323 GCA_000966675.3 Picea glauca
AAGGAGGTTGCCCCCTCGAAGAGGATTATTATCTGAAATTATCTCTTTTTCAAGGCGTTGAGTACTTTTTCTGAGGTTTTTCTATGCTATATTGATATTTGGTTCTTAACATATTTTCTCTTAGGTGGGATCTATATAAGATGTAAGCCAGTATAAACCAACTTGGAAACAAAACAGGATTAAGTTTAACTACTGGAGAAGATGATGAGCTTGGGATAACCCACTACTCAAGCATGCAGATGACAATTTTATACCACATGCCTAGTACTAATACGTTAACCATGTGAGCATCCAATTACTGTCTAAGATACTAATTATCAGAAAGAAAACACATATGCGATAAGATAATGGCAAGCAAAATAATTCACCTACACTAATCATCCATCACATGATAACACAACAATTCATCTTCATCATTAAAGTAAAGAACAACAAAGCATTGCACCATATAACTTGATAATAGATTAAATAGCTCTTACTCATTACAGCATCATTCTCTAGTCTAGAAGGACTTCTCTATTAATGGTAGCTTGGAAATAATTCTTGACAACCAAAAAAAAAGAGTTTCTTGCAACAACCATCAACCCTTAACTAATTGGTTGATGTTATTATTTATAACATAAAATTCAACTGAAAATAATGGCTAAGTGTAGATAAGTAAACAAATTTTGCCACGTGGCGTTCTCTTCTAATAGTCAACTCAAGATATCACTCAAAAGGGTGACTTTTCTCATATTCCGACCAACTAATGAACAGCTATTCGCAGGCATGGGTGCATGGAAATATGTGATGTTCCATTGGAGCCATGTAAATTCCTCTGATCTCCACCACATGCACCTGATACTTGACCAAACTGGTGTTTAACTGTTATAGCACAGTCTGAGATTTGATCGGATGTTCCATAAATCGTTGCACTTGTCTCAGCATTGTGTTGGTCACCTTCTCTATCTCTTCGGCCCATAATGAATCTTGCTTGGTGTGCAATTTGACTATGTCGCACAAGTTGATGAAGTCATCAGGTGTGTCGAACTCGGGAAATTTCATATCCTTCATCACCTTGTTGATCTCCAGACCCAATTTCTCTCAGATTCCTTAGTGAGGTTACGGAGCCAATTTTGCTCGATAGTCAGAGGGATCTTTCCTACAACCAGAATTAAAATCGTTTAGAAATGGATTACAGAACAATATGCAGAAAAATATATCTAAAGACACAAGCGTGAAGAATTTAGACCGGTGCATACTTGTAAAGCTCGCTAAGCCTGATTGTTTGATACTTACATGATCTCTACAACCTTTCGAATTACCTGCACCATCTTTTTTAGCGCCATATTTTTTCTTCAGTTAGGGTGGGTTACATCCACATGCCATAGCATTAACGATCCGGTATGGAAAACATGAGATTCAAATTCACGCCAGTGGTCGGTTGGCCTTTGGGGTCGAGAAAGGATGTTAGAGCTGAACATGTGCTAAAAGTATGAGAAAGTTCCAAAAGAGATGGATATTGTCATAAGGGAAGTTGTTAAATGCTTCAGGTTGAGGAAATTTTCTCAAACAAGAGTTGCATCAGCAATTGCATCAACCATCATCAGCTCATTATGGAGGCTAGGGAATTTAAAAAGAAATCAATGCGATCATACCACACATTCTCTGCAACTCCTATCGGTTGCATCTCACATGCCCTGGATCATACCCATTGCACAGACATGACACGGAAATTATTTAAAACATCCCATCGCAAGTCATTCATTGTTATGTGGCATGTTTCAACTCACTTCCCTCTCCGTTATAAATTCTAGATGTTTTGTATGTGTTCTACTTACCAGTCGAGGTTATGCACTGACTCATCTTGTGAGCCCATCTCAATCAAATTATTTTCTTTGTTCCTTTGTCAAGCCGCCCACACATAAGGTAGATACTCAAAACTCAATACGAGGCCTTTGAGGCAGTCGAAGCACCAGGATTGAGCCACAAAATGCTTGGGACTCATTCTTGTTTGCAGCGGGTGTTCTCGGGGCTTCAAAGGGAGATTCCTACCTTCGCGCGGAAAGGATAGTATCACCTCATGTGGAGGCCGAAGTGGAAGAAGTTATGTGAGAAGGGCATAGGTTGGAAGCCACTCTTCCTCAACAACAGATACAACAAAGGAGAGAAAGGCCCAGAAAAAATAAGGAATTCGAGGGGGAAACCAAATCTTGATTGAGTCATGTGCAAGATAAGTCGTCGATGAGCTTCTAATGTGCTTTATCTAGCTAGATCATGTTGGAACCACAAGTAAAGGAAGCGGGAGCCGAACGAGAAATACAAAAGCCTCAGGTTCTAATGTTCGAGGACCTAATCTATTGTTGGAGCAGGCACAACTCGCCATAGTTGAACTTTACCAGGAGAATAGAGAATTACGTTGGCAATTGGTAGCAAAGAACCTTGAGGTGTCATCACCATAGGGTCATGAAGGGAATGCAACCTGGCTCAAGCGGCAGCTTCGGGAAGCACAAGATACGATTGTGCAGTTGTGTAAAGGGTGTAGGAAGAACAAAAGATGACAACACCTTTGTGAGCACAAGGTAGCCAGGGAGAAAGTCTGCATGCAGAAGAGGCATGATGGGTAGATTTTCTTTTGTATTCTCAGACGTGATGCAGAATTTTGATAGTCTTCCCTTTTTCTTGTGAAAGTTTTCATGTTCTTAATGTAACTGGGTTGGTTGGCCAAAAGGTGTATACAGTGTCTATTGGCATAGGGGCATACCTAGGGTTCAGCTCCAAGAGCGCACCAACAAGCCCTAGATATTAGCCTTTTCAACAACACCTACAAAGCAGATGCAGTCTCACCCGAAGCAACTATGAGGGGGTTGCATGACAGAGATTTCTACAAGTAGGGGAATATAAAGTGGATCTATTACAACAGCAATACATCATGCATCTATCACTCAACTAGCTATATATATCCTTCATAGCTATAGACTTTTTCTAATACAATAAGGCAGGTAACAATATAATAGCGACAGAGATCAAAGCATCAATCACACACACAACAATAGATGTATGTGGTTCACCCTCTCTCTAGAGCTACATCCATAGAACTATGCTTATGATTTATTAAGGTAAAGCATACAATTCTTATCTATGCTCTCAGTGAGAAAATCCACTTTCTTCTCTCTCTTTCTCTCCCCTTCCTGTGCACCCAGCTGTAGGACTTGACCTTCACACAGAGTAGAAGATCTTACAATACTAAAAGGACTCCTCTCTCTCAGCACTTCTCTCTCTCAATGCAATGATCCCTCACACAATGCTATATCTAGATCAACAACAACATTGTACTGTAGAATTACCAACCAAACCTAGGCCCTTTAGACCTCTATTTATACATTACAACACCTCACCGACAGCCTTAGGCTGAAACCTAGGTGCCAAAACCATAAAATACCAAAACCCTAGGTGTCTAAAATCCTAGGTCAAATTGACCTGCTTTTTTTGGGCTTCGTCGACTTGTCTTTCCTTCCTTCTCAGGTAGTGCTCCAAAGCATACAATCGTGGCTTTTTCCGCTTGTTGAGTTGTCCTCAATCCCTCTTCCTTTCTTATCTACCAAACTTGGTCTTCTCATCATACGACTTGCATTTCCTCACTTCGCTCTATCTTTTCTGCTCTTTTGCTCACTTCGACCCAGTGACAGTCACTATGTCTCCCGTGAAGTTCACTTTTTAGATTTTTTTCCTTCTTCTTCGCCTCCTTCCATAACCAAGGGCCAAAAGGCCCCCAACACTCACTTGTGACTCATCCTAAGGCACTTCAGATCTGATCCTTCTATGTTTTTCTTCGACGTTGAACTGCGTAGTGCAGTCTCTGCTTTCTGCTCTATGCCTCCATCACATCCTTGTGAAAACTGTCTTTTTTGTGTCTGGTTCCCATTTTCAACTGAACCTGGTACCTAGACCCTTTTTCTCATGATTTTACTAAGATTTGTGAGGCAATTGGTTGTCATAGTACAACTTCAGCTGACTCCCATTCACTAATCCTTCCTTCCACTCTATGTTCAATGTCTTTAGCTACGCAACTCCTCCTTCTGTAACATAGGTGATCTCATATGGTCCAAGCCAATGTGTTATAAACTTCCCTGGGTGTTTTATAAACTTATTGTCATACACAAGTACTAAATCACCTTGTTTGAATGCCTTCTTCTTGATGTGCCTGTCATGATATGCCTTCTCTCGTTCCTTCTGAACCTGTTGGTGGAAAACTGCAATGAATTTGTCTTCTTCCAGTTCAACCAACTGTGTGAGCCTTTCCTGAACAGCACCAATGTCATCCATACCTGTAAAAGAAGCAATTATTAAGATTGGTACCAAGTATTCCATCAAGACAATATCTTCAAGACCATAAACCAACTTGAAAGGGATCTGCATTGTTAATTTCTTGCAAGTGGTTCGATAGGACCATAGTACTACAAGTACTCTTAATTCCCAGTCATCCCTATGCACAATGCAAATCTTCCTTAATGTTGTCTCCAAGATCTTGTCGAATGCTTCAACTGTTCCATTTGCTTGTGGATGGTAAGGTGTACTCTTCTGATGGTGGACTATAAATTCTTCATTCAGGGCTTCAACTGTCTTATTAATGAAGTGTGTACCTTGATCACTCATAAGGATCTTGGGGCATCCAAACTCGGTTATTATGTCATCAAATATAAAATGTGCAATGGTAGTTGCACTACAGTCTTTGACTGCTCTGGCTTCATCCCATCTGGTTAAGTATTATGTCGCAATAATGATATACCTTGCTCTTATTTTCTTTCCTGGTGGGTTTATAGGTCCCACGAAGTCAATGGCGCACTTTTCAAATGCTTGTAGGGTCATCTGTGGTGCTAATGGAGTTTCATCACTTTTGGACAGTTTCCCAACTCTCTGGCATACATCGCAGGCTTTGTCATAATCTTTAGCATCTCTGTGTAAGGTGGGCCACCAAAGGCCAGCTCTTAGGACCTTCTATGTAGTTTCTCTTTCTGCTTAGTGTCCTCCTGTGATGCCTTCATGAGCTTCTGCAAGGATCAATTTTCACTTTGTCTCCATAACACATCTTCTTAGTATCTCATCAGGTCCCAGTTTGTATAGCTGACCAGCTATAAGTGAAAAGTCTGCAATGTGCACCACTAGTTGTTTCTTCTCAGGAATTGTATACTCACTAGGTGCCATTCCTGTTGACAGGAACTGGAATACATCTATGAAGTGGTCATCAATATTTCTAATGTGAGCAGTTGTGCATCCGGCAGTGTATCCTCCAAACTAGTGGGTTCTTTGCCATGTTCCAGCCTCGACAAGTGGTCAAGACCCTTATTCATTCTTCCTAGCTTAACTATGATTTCAAAATCATATTCTTGAAATAGAAAAATCCATCTGCATATTCACCCCCCCAACATTGGCTTGTTGACTAGATATTTTAGCATGGAGTGATCTGTAAACATTTTAAAGTGTCCTCCCAACAAGTAGTGGCAGAATTTTTTCAACGCATACACCATGGCTAATCCTTCTCTCTCGATAGTGGTGTAATTAATTTCATCTATAGATAGCTTCCTACTAGAAAAATCTAATGGTTGGTCGATCTCCCCTTCTCTCGGTTGTGCCAGTACTGCTCCTAGTGAAATAGAATATGCATCGACGTGTACATGAAACTCTTTGCTCCAATCTAGAAAAACTAGAATGGGTGCAGTGACCATCTTATGTTTCATCATGTCGAAGCTCTGTTGGCATTCGTCTGTCTAGCCAAACTGAAAATCCTTCTTCAACAGCTTCTCCATCGGTTTTATGATTTTGGCATAGCCTTTAATGAATTTCCCATAATAGCCAGTATGTCCTAGCTCAGTGCGCAGTTGTTTGACTGAAGTAGGAGGTGGCAAATCAACTATAATTGCAATTTTAGATGGATCAACCAGCAATCCCTGCTTGCATACAATATGGCCTAATAGTACTCCAAATGGTGAGAAGAAGATGCACTTCTTTATATTTAAAGAAATTTGACACTACCTGCATTTATCCAACATTAACCTTAGACATTCAATATGGTTTTTCAACAAACTAAACACAGTCCAGTCATCAAAATATGCTTCTAAAAATTTATGCAAAAACTCTTTGAAGGCTTTGACCACCACCCTGGAAAGGATGGTTGGGGCATTCTTCAGTCCAAATGGCATCAATGTATATTGGTAGGATCCTTACTCTGTAGAAAACGTGGTCTTGTAGTGGTCCTCCTTAGCAATCTGGATTTGATGGTATCCTGAAAATCCATCTGTAAAAGAATATACCTCCTGGCCTCCCACGTTGTCTAATACTTCATCAGTGAATGGTGTAGGCAAAGGGTCATGCAGACAGGCATCATTCAACTTCTTATGGTCTACATATATCATGATTTCTCCTATATTCTTGTCTTACACAACCATAGGGCTAATCCACTCTGACTCTTCAACAGGTTCAATAATCCCTGCTTCCAGCATTCTGTCGAGCTCAATCTTCAATTTTTCCTTGTATTTTGGGTTCAATCTGTAGGGTCTTTTCTTGATTGGCTTTGCACCTGGCTTCAAAGGGATCCTCATTTCTCCCATAGGACCTTTGATACCCTTCATATCAGTGAACTTGGTCAGAAACAATTCCTGATACTCGTGTAGTAACTTTGTAATCTTGTCAATGGTAGCAGCATCCCAATAATCTCCAACATTGGCAAGATTCAGTGTCTCCTTTGTCCCAATGTTGAATTTTTTAATCTTGATTAGTTGACCAATAAAGGGTATCTCAACTCCTGGTCCTTCCACATTTAATTGGCCTTCTATTTCAGTTATTTTTACCTTCTTGGGATCATCGTCATCATCGACATTGATGTTGTAGCAACTTTGCAATTTCTGGATAGGTGCAGTCCATTCATCCTCTTCTTGTTCCATAGGGAGGCTAGATGCTTCCTTGAATACCTTCTTTATCACAATCTGTAATGCTTGGTCTACTGAAGGATATTCACTTTCAAATAAAAAGGTGGTTACAAAGTTTTGAATCATACCTTCCCAATATGTAGTGATGAGGAACAGCTCTGCTTGAAGGTACCATTTGATAGGGGTCGTGTCTAGTGTGTTAATGAATCTGTCCACCCATTGTTCTCGAGGAATGTCACTCTGGGCCTCTTCGCAGCTTTGCACGTGACCCTTTGGGAAACTTCAATCGGTATATCTTACTTTGCAACTTACTGCTTGTGCTGAGAACCGCGTTGTCATCAAGGTTCGACATTGGGTTCAATCTGTGATATTATTTTGTGTCTCCCCCACCATCTTGTTGGTGTGGATTTCAGGGCCTCATCCATTTCCAACAATATATGTTGTATTGGTACACTTGTTTCAAAATCTATTAGGAAGGTTTCTAAAGGGTTCAGACCATCAAATGTGGGTAATTTACTCACTGTTGTGTCAATCCAGCGAACTTCTCTAGTTAATCTGGCACATCTTATGGTAGATACTTCGTACATCTGTTTATGCTAGTTCTTCAGCACTTCTTATGAATCTTATGAGAATGCCCTGTCACTTTGCCAACTTAGATTCCCATTGGTTGTAGGGTTGATGTAATCTTGTTTTATAGCTGTTAGTTTGTAGATGTTTTCCAATTCGTATGAATGATCTTCATCTCTGATGAGCTCTGTGTATCGTGGACCTTCATATGGATCTAAGGGTGCAATGACTCTAAGGCCATCCCTTTCAAATTTCATACGTCTTTTCTTCATATCAACTACATTGGAATTGTTAAAGGCCCAGTCGATTCCTAACAGCGCAGGGTAAGGGAAACTGTCATCAACAATTTCAATTACCTCAAAATATACAAAGGTTCTAACTCCATCGATGTCCACGGGAACATGCTCTAATTGTCCAAATGGGCTGACATATTGATGATTATCCATCCTAATTCTGATAGGGGAATAGATCAACCTCGTTTTTCCCATTAGTGCCCAAGTTTTCTTCGTCATGACATTGACCACCGACCCTAAGTTGAGGAACACATAGTCTATATCATACTCTCCTATTTGAGCATTCAAATGTAATTCTTTACTTGTCCTTCTCTTCTTACCAATTTGGTGTACTGCCCTATTCAGTAAGGGGTCTATCTTCCCTAGCTCATACTGTCTGATTAATTTCAATAGTTCTTGCATAGCATTCTCATCCTGAATTAACTTAATACAAGTGTATAAAAATTCAATGATATTACTAACCTCTTTTCCTCCTTTTGGCAAAGCCGACTGATCAAATTCCTGAGGCATCCCATATTCTTTGATTTATGGTCATGTTTTGGAGGAAGAACCTTGATCTACTTTGAACTCTTGCCTTGCTTCCTCAAAGATTTGTCTTTCTTTCTTCGCATCAAAATTTTGGGTCTTCTCTGTAGCTTTCATGATGCCTTAGTCTTCTGTGATATTTCTTTGGGTCATTCTATCTGCTCTTGTGGTAGCACCTCCTCGAGTAATAACAGTGACTCTAGGGTCTACTCCACGAGGTTCAGCATAGATCAATTACACTTGTGGGTTATGTTGGGGTCCTCGTCTTTTTTGAAGCTTGGATAGCAGCACAGGGGAGTCCTCAATGACATGCTCGAAGGAGTTGCAATAACTGCAAGTGGTACAAGGGTTCTAATAGCCCCTTGCTAGATGTCCTGGCTGCGTGCAGTTATAAAAAATTATTTTTTCTTGGCCTTGGCCCATTCCTCCTCCTCATCCTCGTCCTTTGTATACACTACGAGGATTGAAGTTTCATCTTCCTGGAGAGTTATATTGCGCATTGTTTCCTTCTTTATGTACTTCGCCTTGGATCTTGTATAAGTCTCTTTATATTTCATGCATGAGATCATAAGCTCTACAATATCTATCGTCATGCCCTACTAATTTACAAAATGTGCAATACAAGTTTGTGGGTGTCTAAACGTATCTATGCATGTAATAGCACTCACCAGGGCGATGTCGAATTATGCATACTTCTCACCAAGGTAAGGTGACTTGCTTCAAGGGGCTCGGAGCTCCAGAATCCAAGTATTCATTGAATAGAGGGCAGTGTTCCTTGTCATTTCCTTCTGATATGCATCTTACACACCAGATATCTTCTCTTTTTTCCTTCCCCTTGTCCTTCTTCATGTCTTCAACCTGTAGAGACAAACTAGTTAGTTGACTCAAGATCTAACTCATACATGAGCTGGATTCTCCCATAGGGGATGATTCAAGCTTCATGGTGATCTCCAATGCTTCTTCCTGGGAAGAAATATTATGTTGCATCAGGGGGACTCTGATATGTGGTAAGAGAGCAGGGATGAACCACTCTTTGTTCTGCTTGTCTAGGATCTTAAAGGTCAATCTTCCTATAAGGGTTTGAATCTTTGATCGAACTCCAAAATAGGTTCGACTACCTTTTGTTTGATCTCTTTCAGCTCTGTAATACATTGGGATTCTGAATTAGGATTCTTAAACTCTGCAATCAGTGTGTTCTTGATCTCATTCAATGGCTTAGGCTGCACAAGTCCTTGGACAATCTTCATGTACCAGCTCAACGTACGGTCTCTTAGTGTAGTGCTAAAATGATTTCTTTTAACAACTTTGTCGGTAATATTTTTAATGTTCCATACAGCCTCACACAAGAACCAGTGCTGATCAAGATCTTCAGATCCATCTCCTCTAAATATAGGGAGCCTCGTCTCATATGCCATGTAGTTGCCTAGGTTTCCTATCTGAGTGGATACTGAGCTGTTAGTAATAGTGCTCTGCAGAATCTAGTGATTTGGAATGCTCTAATCACTTAGTGTTTCTAAAACAATAGGAGGATTGATATTACCTACTTCAGTAGCCTGTGCAGTTCCTGAGGTTTCTGGCTCGTTTTGGTGAAGTTCTTCAGCTGCTTCTTCCTCTGGCCCCACAGGTTCTGAGTGCTCTTCGTCTGTCAGATTTTTCGCTTCTCCATTGTAGAAACCCTCTTCCCCATAGTTTTTCTTAAAGAGGTTCTCAATGTGAACCCCTCGAAATACTCTTCCATTACGCGTATGTACAGCTTTTGTGTTTTTGTCACTATCTGAATTCTTTAACATTAGCCTTTCCAAGTCCACTCAATCTACTGTATCTTCAAGACGTTCTTTTCATGTAACAGCATCTTGATTCTCAGCTTCAGAAAGTGAAAAAAAAATCCTATGGATCCTTTGAAAAAGTATCTCTCGACTTAGCTATACGATTCTACTCTATCAACAGCAAAATCGGTGATATACCCTCCAATGGTATTGTCAAACCAGTGATCTATTGTTATGGATACAACATTGTCAACTCTTTCGATCTTCTAGATCAGTGCCAACGTCCAAACTACAAGATATATAGGTCTTATCTCAAACTGGGTATCTGCTAACCTAGCTAACCACTCATGTAGCTCTTGATGGATCCCTCCAAAGAATATCTTGTGAATGTCAGTAAAGATATATTTCTCCAACCAATCTTCTATACTAAGATTAGGGTTCTTGTTCTAGGCTTCAGCAAAGTCCTTCTCTTGATCTTCTATCCACTTTTGAATCTCTATCTTCGATGGGAACCACCTTGACATTCCCTCACAAAGATTATCGTCCTGGCAACAGAATCATTTGTTGGCATAGGGGCAGACCCAGGGTTCAGCTCCAAGAGAACACCAACAATCCCTAGCTACTGGCCCTTTCGACAACACCTGTGAAGCAGATGTAGTCTCACCTAAAGCAGCTATGAGGGGGTTGTAGGACAAATATGTCTACAACCAGGGGAATATCAAGTGGATCTATTACAATAGCAATACATCATGCATCTATCATTCAACTAGCTAGATCTATCCTTCACAGCTATAGATTTGTTCTAATACAATTATAAGGTAGGTAACAATATAACAATGACAGAGATCAAAGAATCAATCATGCACACAACAAGAGATGTACGTATTTCACCCTCTCTCTAGGGCTACATCCACAGAATTGTGCTTGTGAATTATTAAGGTAAAGCATATAGTTCTTATCTGCGCTCTCAGCTAGCAGATCTTCTTCCTTATCTCTCTTTCTCTCCCCTTCCTGCACACACAGCTGCAGGACTTGACCTTCACACACAGTAGAAGATCTTATAATACCAAAAGGCTTCCTCTCTCTTAGCACTTCTCTCTCTCAATACAATGATCCATCACACAATGTTATAGCTAGATCAACAAGAACATTGTACTGCATAATTACCAACCAAACCTAGGCCCTTTAGACCTCTATTTATACATTACAACACCTCACTAACAGACTTAGGTCGAAACCTAGGTGCCAAAACCCTAGGTGTCTAAAATCCTAGGTCAACTTGACCCACTTTTTTCGGGCTTCACCAACCTATCTTTCCTTCCTCCTCGCGCGGTGCTCCAAAGCATCCAACAGTGGCTTTTTTTGCTTGCTGAGTTGTCCTCAATCCCTCTTCCTTTCTTATCTGTCAACCTTGGTCTTCTCATCCAACGGCTTGCATTTCCTTGCTTCGCTCCATCTTTTCTTCTCTTTTTCTCACTTCAACCTATTGACAGTCACTGTGTCTCTCACGAAGTTCTTTTTTCACCTTTTCTACCTTGTTCTTCACTTCCTTCTATAACTAAGGGCCAACAGGCCCCCAACACTCACCTGTGACTCATCCTGAGGCACTTCAGATCTGATCCTTCTCTGTTTGCTTCGACATTGGACTATGCAGTGCAGTCTCTTCTTTCTGCTATATGCCTCCATTAGATCCTTGTGCAGACTATCTTTTCTATTTCTGGTACCCAGTTTCAACTACACCTGGTACCTAGACCCTTTTTCTCATGCTTTTACTGAGAGCTATGAGGCAGCTGGTTGTCATAGTACAACTTCAGCTAACTCCCATTCACTAATCCTTCCTTCCAGTCTCCTTTCAATGTCTTTAGTTGTGCATCTCCTCCTTATGTAACATAGGTGATCTCATATGGTCCAAGCCAATGCATTCTGAACTTCCCTGGGTGTTTTATAAACTTACTTTCATACACAAGTACTAAATCACTTTGTTTGAATGCCTTCTTCTTGATGTGTCTGTCATGATATTCCTTCTCTCATTCCTTCTGAACCTGTTGATGGAATCCTACAATGAATATATCTTCTTCCAGTTCAACCAACTGTGTGAGCCTTTCCTGAACAGCACCAGTGTCATCCATACCTATAAAAGCAGCAATTCTTAAGCTTGGTACCAAGTATTCCATCAGGACAATGACTTCGAGACTATAAACCAACTTGAAAGGGGTCTGCATTGTTAATTTCTTGCAAGTGGTTCGATAGGCCCATAGTACTGTAGGTACTCTTAAGTCCCAGTCATCCCTATGCACAATAAAAATCTTCATTAATGTTGTCTCCAAGATCTTGTTGAGTGCTTCAACTGTTCCATTTGCTTGTGGATGGTAAGGTGTACTCTTCTGATGGTGGACTACAAATTCTTCAGTCAGGGCTTCAATTGTCTTATTGATGAAGTGCATACCTTGATCACTCATAAGGATCTTGGGGCATCCAAACCTGGTTATTATGTCATCAAATATAAAAACATCCAGCTGTAGTTTCACTACAGTCTTTGACTACTTTGGCTCCAGCCCATCTGGTTAAGTATTCTATCGCAGTAATGATATACCTTGCTCTTGTGTGCTTTCCTAGTGGGTTTATAGGTCCCATGAAGTCAATGGCCCACTTTTCAAATGCTTGTAGTGTCATCTGCAATGTTAATGGAATTTCATCTCTTCTAGATGGTTTCCCAACTCTCTAGCATACATTGCAGGCTCTGGCATAATCTTTAGCATCTCTATGTAAGGTGGGCCACCAAAGGCCAGCTCTTAGGACCTTATGTGCAGTTTCTCTCCCTACTTAGTGTCCTCCTACGATGCCTTCATGATCTTCTGCAAGGATCAATGGTCGCTCTGTCTCCATAACACATATTCTTAGTATCTCATCAGGTCCCAATTTGTATAGCTGACTAGCTATAAGTGAAAAGTCTACAGCACGCACCACTAGTTGTTTCTTCTTGAGAATTGTATACTCACTAGGTGCCATTCCTATTGACAGGAACTAGACTATGTCTTCGAAGTGGTCATAAATCTTTCTAATGGCAAGCAGTTGTGCATACGACAGTGTGTCCTCCAAACTGGTGGGTTCTTTTCCATGTTCCAGCCTCGACAAGTGGTCAGGACCCTTGTTCATTATTCTTGGCTTAACTATGATTTCAAAATCATATTCTTGAAATAGCAAAAGCCATCTGCATATTCGCCCCCCCAACAATGGCTTTTTGACAAGATATTTCAGCGCAAAGTGATCTATAAACATTTTAAAGTGTCCTCCCAACAAGTAGTGTCGGAATTTTTGAAACGCATACACCATGGCTAATCCTTCTCTCTCGGTAGTGGTGTAATTAATTTCAGCTGTAAATAGATTCCTACTAGAAAAATATAATGGGTGATCGATCTCCCCTTCTCTCAGTTGTGCAAGTACTGCTCCCAGTGCAATAGAAGACGCATCGACGTGTACATGAAACTCTTTGCTCCAATATGGAAAAACTAGAATGGGCGCAGTGACCATCTTCTATTTCAGTGTGTTGAAGCTCTGTTGGCATTCGTTTGTCTAGCCAAACTGACAATCCTTCTTCAACAGCTTTTCCATCGGTGTTGTGATTTGGGCATAGCCTTTAATGAATTTCCTGTAATAGCTAGTATGTCCTAGCATAGTGCAGAGTTGTTTGACTGAAGTAGGAGGTGGAAAATCAACTATAATTGCAATTTTATATGTATCAACCAACAATCCATTCTTGCATACAATATGGCCTAATAGTACTCCAAATGGTGAGAAGAAGATGCACTTCTTTATATTTAAAGAAATTTGACACTACAAGCATTTATACAACATTAACCATAGAAATTCAATATGGGTTTTCAACAAACTAAACACAGTCCAGTCATCAAAATATGCTTTTAAAAATTTATGCAAAAACTCTTTGAATGCTTCGACCACCACCCTAGAAAAGATGGTTGGGGCATTCTTCAATCTAAATGGAATCAATGTATATTGGTAGGATCCCCTCTCTATGGAAAACGTGGTCTTTTGGTGGTCCTCCTTAGCAATCTAGATCTGATAGTATCTTGAAAATCCATCTGTAAAAGAATATACCTCCTGATGCAGGAGCATCTCTCCACGTCAGCCAGCTGCATCGAGCACACGCATTCAATGTTGAAGAGAGGCACAGCCCTCATCTTTTATTTTAAATTAAATGTAATTAAATGTCTAGGTTGTTGAGCTATGAAGCCATGCCTTTGTGCAAGCTGTAGATAAGATAGGCCTTTAATGTTTGTAAGGTTGTGATCTAGATCCAGATGTTGGACTAGATAGCCCATTTAATGTAATTGAATAGGGTAGGTAGATTGGGGGGAAAGAGCTCGAAGAGCCCCCTCATGTAAAAATATCTATTGTATCTCTTTGATAGTTAGAGAGGTGGATATAATAGAAGAATCTATGAGTAGAGAGCAGAAGAGAAGAGTCGAGACCTTGTTACAGACAACGCTCAAGAACACCCTTGTACAAACAGGCATTTGCCATTTTAATATAAACGGAAGCAATTTTTCCTACATGTATTTATGTGTTATGTGGATGTCTATGAGTGTTCTTTATGTATGTAGTAGATGTATACTGTGGGTTTTCATTTGCAGGAGTGTGTTTGATTTCAGGTGAAGGTCTTTGAGGCTTCACACCAGGAGGGTGTGACAGAACGTTGCAGGTTCTGATAGTTGTGCACAAAGGTTGCACTTCTGAATTCTATGGGTTCAGACAAAGACGTGTTGTAGCACAAGAACTGGAATAAACAACTTAGAGAAGACCTCAAGGTTGTTGAATACCTTGGAGGCAAGGTTGTGAAGGAAGAACACAGTTGCAGATAGAATCTCTGAGGAGTTATGTGAAGCTTTGTCAGGTGGGCATTGAGCATATGCACAGTGGTGCATCGAGAAGAACTCTGTTGTGAGTTCAAACAGAAGAAACAGAATCACTGAGGATTCTGAGAGCTCTGCTAGGTGGGCATTGAGCAAGTGCAAGGAGTGTACAGAGGATAGAAGTGTTGGATGTTCTGTGAGAAGATACTCTGCTAGGAGGGAATTTGAGTCAGTGTGTAGACAGGCACAGGAGAAGAGAACTCTTTGATTTCTGTGATTTGAAGAAGAATCCACTGAGGGATCTTCACAGGGTTGTTGAACACCCTGCAGACTCAGCAAGGGGTTTCTTGAGCAGAGGGATAGCCAGGAGGGCATCCAATTATTCTCCATTTGCAGGAGAAAGGAAGAGAGAGAAAATCCCTTAGGGGTATGAGTGTTTGAGAAGCTCAAGAGAGGTATCACTTTGCATGCATGAAGACTCTACAGAGGCACAGAAGTCGAAGAATCCCTTAGGGATTCAGAAGTAAAATCTCAGGAGGAACAGCGTTATCGAGAGTGCAGGTGAGGACTCAAATTCATAGAGCCCGTAGAGGAAAAAGAGGACGAAGGTTGAGGCCTTTGAGTTTGGTGAATTCTCCCAAGGCTGGGAAGAAAGTGTGCCAACTCAGGAGGGAGCACAGCAGCTGTCAGACCGACGGGAGGAAGAGATATGGACCGTTGGTTTCCATTTTCAGGGAGCATCAGGAGAAGTGCATAGAAGGGGAGATTGTGGACCATCGGATGTTCACATAGATACCCATCAGTCGTCAGATCGGATAGGAGATGCATAGAGTTTAAGCTTCGTGAATAGGAGGCTGAAAGTCCCGATGAGTGGCATAGCCATTGGTATATCGGCGTTCGTGAAATCGGGAGTCTCGAGGATAGGAGATCGGGAATCTCCATGAGAAAAGTCTCAGGAAATATTTGAGTCATCCGTTTATGGAGAGGCATGGCGGAGATCAAGCGCCCATCAGTATTTTGGCGCATTGAAGTTCGGCGTTTCGCGAGTCCAGAGAACGAGGTATCTGGGACATCAGAAGTCGTGAAATCGTGAGAGGCGATCAGGACCGTCCATCATAGGAGGACGCATGGAGGAGATCAGAGTATTCGGGAGATTTCCTGAAAGAGAATCGTCAATCAGGAAATCATGAGTCGAGATATCGAGAATCCCGTGGACAAAGTGTTTATGCATTTCGGCATTGCAATGTCTGAAACCTCGATACGAGAGATAAGATTGTGGTCACGGGGGATAGTGGTCATATGGGCCAAGGGCTTAGCCAGGAGGGATAACGCGTAAAGTGTGTATCGGTAAATCGACATATCAGGAGATTGCAGGGACAGAGTTTCGTGACATCGAGGATCGTGAAACCCCGAATCTCGATAAGGAGATAAGACTGTGGTCTTACGAGGACTAGTCATATGAACCAGGGCATAGCCATGAGGGGCTAAGGCTGAAAGGAGCGCATCGACGAATCAGAGTTCGAGAGTTCGAGAGGACAGGAAATCTTGACATCGGGGATCATGAAACTTCGAAACCCGAAATTAAATCTGGGAAAGGTCACAGGCATGTGCAGAGGCCATGACAGAGAAAAGGAAAGACCTGTGGATTAGGTTTTCATCAGAGATTCCAGTAGGGAATCGAATAAGCTAATTCGGATCGCATGATATGATTGATCGATCCTGAGATTGAGTGCAGAGGGTGGTCGTCTGCGCCTGCACCAAGTGGTATTAGAGCTTGATTCTTGTTTGTATATTTTAGATGAGAGAGGCATAAGAGGAGGAAATCACTCTGATACACACATCTAGTGGTATCAGAGCTAGAACTCTATTTGTATATTTCAAGCAGATAGGGAGGAGCAAAGGAAGACAGATTGTTGGAGACTCTGTAAGGATTTGTTTGTAGGTAGCAAACAGTCCGTAAGCAGTCAGGAGGACTGTAGGATGAAGCTAGAAACACTCTTAGTGCAGAGTGACAGCAACAGGTTTTCTGGGAGAGCAGTCAGGGACAACGCCATGACTACTGAAGGTCCTAGGCATGTTGGGAGGAAGAGAAAGGTAGAAAATATTGTAGAAATGGATAAAGAGCTCGCTAAAATAAGGGCAGACATAGAAAATCTTGAACTGTGGATGCGGCAAGATAAGAGGTCGAGATGGATGTTTGAATGGCCCATGAAGAAGATGAAAGCAAAATGGCCATTCAAGGAGTTGATGGTCAGAAGACAGCAAAGGCTATTAAAAGGATGGTTGAGGTATGCTAAAAACCTCGATGGACCTAAAGAAATGGTTCAGGTATGTGAACCATATATTGGGGACATTCTCAGTGAGGAGAATGAATTGGGATCAGTTGAAGATATCAAGAACTGCCAGGAGGGAAGAGAGGAAATTCCAGTTTTCTAGGTGGGCAATGAGTTGATATCACTATGGGATCTCACAGACTGTCATGAGGATAGCCAGGGAATTTCACATTGCCAGCTGGGAAACAAAATGAGGTCGTTGTGGGATCTCAAAGACTGCCAGGAAGGTAGCGAAAGGTTTCCAATTTTCCAGGTGGGCAAGGAAATGGAGATGGAATTAGTTGATTCCATGGACTATCAGGAGGGCAACAGAGACATCCCAAATTGCCATGTGGGCAGGGATGAGCAGGTGAATTTTGATCAGCCCGAAGAGATGACAGAGCAGATGAGCTCAGAAATGGATTTAGATCAGTAGGTGCAGTTGACAAAGGAGGAGGATTTGAGAAGCCTTATGATGATTTGGGGAATACAGATATTCCTACCACTTGCCCAGGAGGAGGCAAAAATCTGTGTTGCAGGTGCAGCAACAGCAGAAGAACAGTCAGCTGAGACTGTCATGAGAGAAAGATTGGAGCAGATATCTGAAGCTACCCAAGAAGGAAAAGAAGATGAGCATTCTGAGGAATGGCTCAATGATTTTGGCCAGAGAGATGAAAAGAAAGAAGTTGCATCACTGAAGCTAGCAGCAAAGGAAGCCAAAGAGCAGGCAGGCAGATTTGCGACTCCATGGGAGATGGAGCTAGAGATGTTGGAGGATTGGCTGAACAATCCATAGCCAGCAAGAGAACTGACATAAGTTGAGTTGTCAGAGAAGGTGACTAAATAGAAACTCAGTCAGGAAGAGACTGTCGAGCTGAAGTCTGCAGCAGAGTGGAAAATTGAGACCACAGATGAAGATGAAGAAGGAGGCATGGGAGATCACAGTGATCTGCCCATGAGTCAAAAAAAATTGCAGCTGAGGAGACTGCAAGAACATGGCTAGCCACTAGAGTAGCTAGATGCAGTGATTGAGGAGATCAGAAGGTTGATGTTGATGTCAGTAGAAACTGCCAGCAAGGAAAGGTTGGGCAGAAAAGAAGAAACAATAGCGGCAGCGCGGAAGCAGCAGTAGCAGCAAGGAGATGGAGCAGATGAACAGCTCCAAAGGATGATTTGGGATCCAGGAGGATTTCAACATCAGAGATGGGAATCTCATGAGTAGGATCTCATGAATTTTGCAGCTGAGGAGTATGATGCAGGAGCATCTCTCCACGTCAGCCATCCAGTCGCGTCGAGCGCACGCATTCAATGTTGAAGAGAGGTGCAGCCCTCATCTTTTATTTTGAATTGAATGTAATTAAATGTCTAGGTTGTTGAGATATGAAGTCATGCCTTTGCACAGGCTTTAGATAATATAGGCCTTTAATGTTTGTAAGGCTATGATCTAGATCAAGATGTTGGACTAGATAGCCCATTTAATGTAATTGAATAGGGTAGGTAGATTGGGGGGAAAGATCTTGAAGAGCCCCCTCATGTAAAAATATCTATTGTATCTCTTTGATAGTTAGAGAGGTGGATAGAATAGAACAATATATGAGTAGAGAGAAAAAGAGAAGAGCTGAGACCTTGTTATAGGTCGCGCTCGAGAACACCCTTGTACAAACAGGGATTTGCCATTTTAATATAAACAGAAGCAATTTTTCCTGCATGTATTTCCGTGTTATGTGGATGTCTGTGAGTGTTCTTTATGTATGTTGTAGATTTATACTGTGGGTTTGCATTTGCAAGAGTGTGTCTGATTTCAGGTGAAGGTCTTTGAGGCTTCACACCAGGAGGGTGTGACAGAACGTTGCGGGTTCTGATAATCATGCATAGAGGTTGCACTTCTTAATTATGCGGGTTCAGACAAAGACGTGTTGCGGCACAAGAACTGGAATCAAAAACTCGGAGAAGACATCAAGGTTGTTGAATATCTTGGAGGCAAGGCTGTGAAGGAAGAACACAGTTGCAGACAGAATCTATGAGGATTTTTATGAAGCTCTGCCAAGTGGGCATTGAGCATATGCACAGTGGTGCATCGAGAAGAACTCTGCTATGAGTTCAGACAGAAGAAATAGAATCACTGAGGATTCTGAGAGCTCTACCAGGTGGGCATTGAGCAGGTGCAAGGAGTGCACAGAGGACAGAATTGTTGGATGTTCTGTGAGAAGATACTCTGCCAGGAGGGAATTTGAGTCATTGTGTAGACAGGCACAGGAGAAGAGAACTCTTTGAGTTCTGTGATTTGAAGAAGAATCCATTGAGGGATCTTGACAGGGTTGTTGAACACCCTGCAGACTCAACAAGGGGTTGCTTGAGTAAAGGGATAGCCAGGAGGGCATCCAAGCATTCTCCATTTGCAAGAGAAAGGAAGAGAGAGAAAATCCCTTAGGGGTCTGAGTGTTTGAGAAGCTCGGGAGAGGTAGCACTTTCTGTGCATGAAGACTCTGTAGAGGCACAGAATTTGAAGAATCCCTTGGGGATTTGGAAGTAAAAGCTCAGGAGGAACAGCGTTATCGAGAGCACAGGCGAGGACTCAAATTCGTAGAGCCCGCAGAGGAAAAAGAGGACAAAGGTTGAGGCCTTTGAGTTTGGTGAATTCTCCCAAGGCTTGGAAGAAAGTACGCCAGCTCAGGAGGGAGCACAGCAGCCATCAGATCGACGGGAGGAAGAGATCTAGACCATTGGTTTCCACGTTTAGGGAGCATCAGGAGAAGTGCACAGAAGGGGAGATTATGGATCGTTGGATGTTCACATAGATACTCGTCAATCGTCAGATCAGATAGGAGATGCACAGAGTTTAAGCTTTGTGAACAAGAGGTTGAAAGTCCCAACGAGTGGCGTAGCCATCGGGATATCGTTGTTCGTGAAATCGGGAGTCTCGAGGACAAGAGATCGGGAATCTCCATGAGAAAAGTCTCAGGAAAGATCTAAGTCATCCGTTTGTGGAGACGCGTGGCAGAGATCAAGCGCCCATCGGTATTTTGGTGCATCGAAGTTCGACGTTTCGTGAGTCCAGAGGACAAGGCATCTAGGACATCAGAAGTCATGAAATCGCGAGAGGCGATTAGGACCGTCCATCATAGGAGGATGCATGGAGGAGATCAGAGTATTCGGGAGATTTCCTGAAAGAGAATCATCAATCAGGAAATCGCGTGTCGGGATATCGGGAATCCCATGGACAAAGTGTTTATGCATTTCAGCATTGCAATGTCTGAAACCCCAATACGAGAGATAAGACTGCGGTCACGGGGGATAGTGGTCATATGGGCTAAGGGCTTAGCCAGGAGGGCTAACGCATAAAGTGTGTATCGGTAAATCGATAGATCGAGAGATTGCAGGGATAGAGGTTCGTGACATCAAGGATCACGAAACCCCGAATCCCGATAAGGAGATAAGACTGTGGTCTTATGAGGACTAGTCATATGGACTAGGGCATAGCCAGGAGGGGCTAAGGCCGAAAGGAGCGCATCAGCGAATCGGAGTTCGGGAGTTTGAGAGGACAGGAACTCTTGACGTCGGGGATCACGAAACTCCAAAACCTGAATTTAAATTGGGGAAAGGGCACAGGTGTGTGCAGAGGCCGTGACAAAGAAAAGGCAGGACCTATGGATTGGGTTTTCATCAGAGATTCTAGAATGGAATCGAATGAGCTAATTTGGCTCACATGAGATGATTGATCAATCCTGAGAGCGGGTGCAGAGGGTGGTCATCTGTGCCTGCACCACCTCCTGGCCTCCCATGTTGTCTAATACTTCATCAGTGAATGGTGTAGGGAAAGGGTCATGCAGGTAGGCATCATTCAACTTCCTGAGGTCTACACATGTCCTGATTTCTCTTGTCTTCTTGTCTTGCATGACCATAGGTCTAATCCACTCCGACTCTTCAACAGGTTCAATAATCCCTACTTCCAGCATTATGTCGAGCTCAATCTTCACTTTTTCCTTGTATTTTGGGTTCAATCTGTGTTGGGGCTCAGAAATGTTCTATTTCCATCCATATTTCCCTTCATCATTCTCCACATTTCATCGCCCCATTAACCTTTCACGATATCATTTTCATAAATATACTTCTGTTTAACATTATTGTTCTCCACTTTATTCATTTTAGTATTTAAAAGTAATTTGTGATTAAATGTTAGAAAATCAACATGTTTTCATATATATCTCAAATATGTGTGAGCTTTGTAATGTGTAGGAATATGAGAAGGATTAATTCAAAAGGACTTCTCGAATACTTCATCCACCATTTCAATATTTGAGGAGATAATTCAAGCCCATTCCAAGGAGAAGATCATGAAGATTTGGTTGGAATATCTTATCCAAGATATATGAGAGATGTGTGTGAGGATTTGAAGGGATTATATTTTGTAATAATGGGAAATAGGTTGAGAGAAAAGTGGATCTGTAACAATGAGATTGTTATCTTATCTTCAAATACTCTCATGTATAAAAGAGAGTGCTCTCTCTTCATGAGGATTCAAGTAGAAGAGGAACTAGAATTCAATTAGGATGTAATTAGAGTTATTTGAGTAGTCATTAATGGTAGTCATTAGGATTCGAAAGAGAAAGGGATTCTTAGCTTTGATTCGTGGTTTTGGTTTTCATGCTTTCATTATTCTATTATGAAGATTGATTTGATTATCAAATGTAAGATTGCTTCATTGGTGAGAGCTCTCATGTGTTGTTGTGCCATTTATCTCTTCGCTTGTTGTATCTGCTTTTCCTTCATGTAGTTCTCCATTTCTAGATTAATTTCTTTCACGCAATTTCCCATTCTTAGAGTAATTTCATTTACACAAATAGATTAATTTCAATTCCAGTCATGTGTTAGATTAATTTCAATTCCAGTTGTGTGTTATATTAATGATTCAATTCCAGTCGTGTGTTAGATTAATGATTCTATTTCAGTCGTGTGTTAGATTAATGATTCAATTTCAGTTGTAGCTTAAACATTAGATTAGATTAGTCTCGCTTAAATCTTGCATATACTTTGTGTGTGCTTTATCAGTTTACGAACCCCGGGTTGACAAATTAGATAGTTGGACAAGTACTACAACTCAATTTATACAACATTATTTTGGCCCAATATAACGACTGTCGTTCCCTTGTCACGATTGTTGTTCCTTTTGTTGTTCATTTGAACAGAACGATTTTTGTTCATTTTGTTGTTCGTTTGAATGGAACGATTAGTGTTCCTTTTTTTACGATTGTTGTCCCTTTGCAGGGGTCGCACCTCTGGAGGACGGGTATTGAAAATAGAAGGTAAGTAGGCGACAAGTAAAACGCTTGTGTCAGCGCCTACCTTTGGATGATGCATAGAGGTTATATTTTAAGACATCTTTAGAGCCCAACATTTTGACGTCGTTATCGGGGAAGCATGATGGATTGAGTTATTAGTTTCTTTTTCATTTTTAATTCATGCAAGTGTGATCTAAACGTGTTGTTAAGGGGTCATAGAAGCTCGTGACAGGAGACTCCTCATGTTCTCCCTACCAACTAGGTAAAAGTAGTTTCAATTTCTGCAAATTTCAATTTCTACAAGATTAGTTTCAATTTCTGCAATTGTGATCTAGACATGTTGGTAAGGGGACATAGAATGTTGTGAGAGGAGACTCCTCATGTTCTCCCTACTAACTAGGTAGAAGTAATTTCAATTTCTTCAAATTTCAATTCACGCAAAAGTAGTTTTAATTTTTATGATCTACGTGTGTTGAGGGTCATAGAAGCTCGTGAGAGGAGACTCCTCACTATCCCTGCCAACTATCAGGAATGTTTCAATTTCCGTAACTGTGAAGAGTAATTTTTATTTTTATTTTATGTTTTAGCAAGAGTGTTTTTTTTTAAGTTTTTTTATTTTGATTTGGGTGTTGTAAGAATCCTTTTTTTTTCTAATATGATTTAACAATTAATTTAAGCTTGGAATAGCTCACTCAGATCCTAGAAAAATTCGGGGTCTCATCTTCTCTGGAAGAAGAGATATTAACAGCAGTCGAAAGCCTATTCACTCCTCCTGAGGCGAATGCAAAATCAACATACGAAGGACCTTGCACATTTAATGAAGAACCATTAGGTGCGCAAGAGGTCGAGGAGGACAATGAGGAGATGCAACATGATATGAGTAAGATAAATTACACCTACGAAAGTCTGATCGAACGTTGGTTTCAAGCAAGTACTAGGTTAGATTCATTTAGTTTTTCTTTTTCTTTTTTTAATTTACAGTTTCAACCGCTAATTTCACACATTCATACATATTCCCAACTGTCAATTGCTAAATTGAAAGATAACATTTTTTTATTACTGTTGTGTGCATGGCTACATTGGTTGTTTCATCACACGTAACTAATTTCTCATTTCTAATTAGCGTAGTGTAGGTAGGGTTTTATTTTCATCATTTTTATTTTTGCTAGAATAAGTATGCTCTCCTCCATGCCTCGTGTGATCGCGAGGATCAGAAAGTAGCATGACTGATTGACTGATTTCATGAATATAAATTAATTGACGAAAAGAAAATTTCGCCTAATCTATTTTTCATCTTCCATTTGCTCATAAATTTTTATTTTTTATTTTTAGATCCTCGCTAAATAAATTTTTTATTTTTTTATTTTTGAAAACTTAATAGAAAAATAAATAAATGAAATGGTTGTGCATCCTCCATCTGCAATAAAACAGTAAATACATTAAAAAATAACAATAATAATAATAATAATAATAATAATAATAATAATGTAAATGAATAAGTTTTTTTTCTCAGCATACCCTCGAAATCTAGTTCTTGCTAATGAAAATCTTGTTAAATTAGCATCCGATGAGGATTGGCTACAACTAGAGGAAGTTGTACAATTTGGTCCAGTGCTAGGGTTCGGGAAGAAAATAAGTTTCATTCTAGACAAGTATTTTTCAGATTATGACACAGAAGCAATTTATTTTGATGAGAGTGTGAGAATAACCAAGCATCAGCATTTGGAGCCCAAGTCATTGGATCTTGTCTATCCTGCTTATCAAGCGATGTTGGGGCACATCCATGCTAAAACTTTAAATATGTTTAGGGAGCAACTCGAGCAGGATCTTGGAATTTTCAGTGGCTATTCGTGATTGTATGAAAACATCTTTGGAATAATTTTATCAAGGGTGTGCTGATGCAACCATTCAGCAAGAAACGTGGGACTCATCTAAAGCCAGAGAAAAGTTACGATGTGATATTGACAACCATGCGGCTTCAGTTCGTGCCACAAAGTTGTCAGAAATTTTAGCTCAATTTGAGAAGCACCTTAGTGAAGCACTTTCTGAGTCAGTTGCATCTCTCCTTGATGCTGGTCCACGAGACACTTGGCCATCAATTAAGAAGATCTCCAAACGTGAAACTGACTCAGCATTATCAGATTTTTCATTTTCCATAAGCGGGTTTGAAATTGATGAGAAGACTGTTAATAAGATGGTTGAGAACTTGTTTATCTCCTCGTTCAACCACATTCAGAGATTCTATCGGACGTTATGCAAGGAGATAAAAATATAAATTCAACTGTCCCTTAAAAGCACCAGCATCGATCGATCCAAGCCAGCACATCTGAATTTTGAAGGTGGTTGTGTGATGTAATTTGTATTTATCTGGAAGTTGTTGGCAATTAATGAAGATTTTTATTGGCAGAATGGGATTACAAGCTGTCAGAATCCAGTATCATGAACACGAGGTTGATTGGGACATGTCTGCTATGGATCTATGGTATTTTTGTATTCTTTAAAACAAAACCTAACGCCCTTCATTTTGTTGCATATAGATTCCATTTCCCAGAGCGCCAACACATAATTGCACATAAGAAACCATAGGAAGATATGTTGTCGTCTTTACTAAATTGAGTGATATCATGTTTCTAACAATGGTAGCTAAATGTGTATGAACGCGCAACAATTTGGAGGGCAGCAAGATGCTAAGTGTTATCAACATCGGATTGATTGGGATACATTTGTTATGGATATAGTATGGTCAATGGACCAAATCCCTCTATCTCTGGTCTTTCCCCGAAAAAGACTCTTCGGTTGAGATCGCTTGCTTGGCAGAAACAGTTTTGGGCCAGTAAGGATTCCTCTCTCTAGTGTCGGTTGCCTGGTAGAAATAATTTGGATCCAAGACAGTTGGAAAGGTGAAAATTCTATCCAACGTCTAATATCCCAAGTAGAAAATCCAAATATTGAGTGGCCAAAAGTACAGAGCAACCTTCATTGGAAAGAAGGATTTATTGAAATCAGGGCTGAATAGAATTTCACCAACTGTTTCAAGATATCTATTTCACTTTGATTCTAAGGTGGCGAACGTTGTTTTTTCATTATTGTAGATATTTTCACCACCATCTTTGAGGCATTGTGTCCTTTCATCTTCTATGCAGTATATCTTGAGTCACGAGATTGAGAAGCAGAAAATATTGCATGAAAGCATCTCTAGAAATTCTTGTACAAATGAATTAATTATCTTGTCTAAAGAAGCCTCTATCATGGAAGAAGTTGAAGCACATGTAGGCAAAGGAAATCTAGATGTTATAAGTCCTCGACTACAGGGAGATACTTTATTTTTCGTTCCAAGATTTAGAACTGACTTCTCTCTCTACACGCGACCTGTGGATTACCTGGGTATTGTCGCAATCAAGTGATCAAAACCTCAGTGAAATATGGCCTGAAATTGTAGCTAATGGAAGCATCAAGAATCAGCCTATAGAAAACGAGCTTGGCATACCAGTGAATTCGCATGAAAATTAATGCAGGATTGTGTCGCTGGAAACTAAGTGCTTCATGTATTGTCGACTGCACCACAATTTTGAAATTTGGAGGACAGTTCTGGAGCTAAATACGGCCTAGGTTCCATACTCATTTCAAATTCTATTCTTCCCCATGTGAAGAGCTTGGAAACTACAGTTGGCGTCGAATTTGGAGGTTAAATTCGCTTATGGAATGTACTCTGAAGGACTTTACACATTTGAATAGGAAACGTAAGGAATTGAAGATATAGCTATTGGAGCCGCACTTGTTCTTTCACCCTGCACGAATTTTCAAAGTCTGATACTTGAAATCTGAAGATGTTTTTCTTTCTCTTTCCGAACATCATAAAGCTTTCAAATCTTGTCACATGAATAGCGATGCATTTTTTTGCTTTCAATAAAATTTCATTTTTTCGCAAGAATGTTGCTCTCTTGTTTCATTTCGGGATGTCGCCAGTCAGGCATTTTAGATATTCGAATTTACAAGTTCCGAGTCGCGAAACTGCGAACTCACTCTTTCAAATTTTTCACCCAAGGCATTAACTATAGTAAACCATTTAACCCTTGATTAGACATCATCGGGGTTTCGTGACTCGGCATTCGTCGAGTCTAAATTTTTGTTTTTATAGCCCCGAGAGCCGAGAATGCGATAAATCTTTTTGGTAAGCCTTAGTCAAGAACCAAGAGTAAAAAACTAACCATAGTTAAACTTGGTTCTCGGCACATCGCTTCTCGGCATTTTATTTCATAAAGTTAAAATATCCAAAACCCTGATTCGCGAAGTCGCGACATAATTATATTGAGCCTTAATTATCGTCGCATCGCAATATCGTGACTCGGCATATCGTTCTCCTAAAAACTTGTCTTCAAATTCCCGATTCACGATCCGGCGATTAAGTTAATCATATCATTAAGGATCCGCTACATCATGA
>JZKD02S1672817.1:1287333-1304857 GCA_000966675.3 Picea glauca
CACTCAAAGCCAACATTCAGATGCCAAAATTTCTTGAGAAGATCCATGCATGGTTGCATGAGGACATGAAACAAGTTAAGTTGGGGGGTATGTTGGGGCTCAGAAATGTCCTATTTCCATCCATATTTCCCTTCATCATTATCCACATTTCATCGCCCCATTAACCTTTCACAATATCATTTCCATAAATATACTTGGGTTTCACCTTATTGTTCTCCACTTTATTCATTTTAGTATTTAAAAGGAATTTGTGATTAAATGTTAGAAAAACAACATGTTTTCATATATATCTCAAATATGTGTGAGCTTTGTAATGTGTAGGAATATGAGAAGGATTAATTCAAAAGGACTTCACAAATACTTCCTTCACCATTTCAAGATTTGAGGAGATAATTCAAGCCCATTCCAAGGAGAATATCATGGAGATTTGGTTGGAATATATTATCCAAGATATATGAGAGATATGTGTGAGGATTTGAAGGGATTATATTTTGTAATAATGGGAAATAGGTTGAGAGAAAAGTGGATCTTTAATAATGACATGGTTATCTTATCTTCAAATACTCTCATGTATAAAAGAGAGTGCTCTCTCTTCATGAGGATTCAAGTAGAAGAGGAATTAGAATTCAATTGGGATGTACTTAGAGTTATTTGAGTAGTCATTGATGGTAGTCATTAGGATTCGAAAGAGAAAGGGATTCTTAGCTTTGATTCATGGTTTTGGTTTTCATGCTTTCATTATTCTATTATGAAGATTGATTTGATTATCGAATGTAAGATTGTTTCATTGGTGAGAGCTCTCATGTGTTGTTGTGCCATTTAACTCTTCATTTGTTGTATCTTCTTTTCCTTCATGTAGTTCTCCATTTCTAGATTAATTTCCTTTACGCAATTTCCCATTCTTAGAGTAATTTCATTTATGCAACTAGATTAATTTCAATTCCAGTCGTGTGTTAGATTAATTTCAATTCCAGTTGTGTGTTAGATTACTGATTCAATTACAGTTGTGTGTTAGATTAATGATTCTATTTCAGTCGTGTGTTAGATTAATGATTCAATTTCAATTGTAGCTTAACCATTAGATTATATTATTCTCGCTTCAATCTTGCATATACTTTGCGTGTGTTTCGTCAATTTATGAACCCTGGGTTGACAAATTAGATAGTTGGGAAAGTACTACAACTCAATTAATACAACATTATTTTGGCCCAATATAACGACTGTTATTCCCTTGTCACGATTGTTGTTCCTTTTGTTGTTTATTTGAACGAAAAGATTGTTGTTCCTTTTGTTACGATTGTTGTTCCTTTTGCTGTTCATTTGAATGGAACGATTTTTGTTCCTTTTGTTACGATTATTGTCGCTTTGCAGGGGTCGCATCTCTGGAGGACAGGTATTGAAAACGGAAGGTAAGTAGGTGAAAAATAAAACGTGTGTGCCAGTGCCTACCTTTGTATGATGCATAGAGGTTATATTTTAAGACATATTTAGAGCCCAACAATCTCTAGGGTCTTTTCTTGACTAGCTTCGCACCTGGTTTCAAAGGGATCCTCATTTCTCCCATAGGACCTTTGATACCCTTCATATCAGTGAACTTGGTCGGAAACAAGTCCGAATACTCATGAAGTAACTATGTAATCTTGTCAATGGTAGCAACATCCCAATAATCTCCAACATTGGCAAGCTTCGGTGTCTCCTCTGTCCTAATGTTGACTTTTTTAATCTTGATTGGCTGACCAATAAACAGTAGCTCAACTCCTGGTCCTTATACATTTCTTTGGCCTTATGTTTCAATGATTTTTACCTTCCTGGGATCATCGTCGTCATTGACATTGATGTTGTAGCAACTCTACAATTTCTGGAGAGGCACAGTCCCATTGTCCTCTTCTTGTTCCATAGGGAGGCTAGATGCTTCCTTGAATACCTTCTTTCTCACAATCTGTAATGCTTGGTATATTGAAGGATATTCACTTTCAAATATAAAGGTGGTTACAAAGTTCTGAATCATACCTTCCCAATCTGTAGTGACGAGGCGCAGCTCCGCTTGAAGGTACCATTTGATAGGGGTCATGTCCAGTGTGTTGATGAATCTGTGCACCCATTGTTCTCGAGGAATTTCACTCCAGGCCTCTTCACATCTTCGCACGTGGTCCTTTGGGAAACTTCAACCGGTATATCTTACTTTGCAACTTACTGCTTGTGCTGAGAACCACGTTATCATCAAGGTTCAGCATCGGGTCTAGTTTGTGATATTTATTTTGTGTGTCCCCCACCATCTTGTTGGTGTGGATTTTAGGGCCTCATCCATTGCCAACAATCTTTGTTGTATTGGTACACTTGTTTCAAAATCTGTTAGGAAGGTTTCTAAAGGGTTCAAACCATCAAATGTGGGTAAGTTACTCACTATTGTGTCGATCCAGCGAA
This sequence comes from Picea glauca, assembly GCA_000966675.3. Taxonomy (NCBI): domain Eukaryota; kingdom Viridiplantae; phylum Streptophyta; class Pinopsida; order Pinales; family Pinaceae; genus Picea; species Picea glauca. Next base: position 1,289,758 of record JZKD02S1672817.1, read on the forward strand.
CTTCTCTAGTTAATCTGGAACATCTTCTGGTAGATACTTCATACATATGGTTTTTCCAATTCTCTAGTGCTTCTTTTGAATCTAATGAGCACACGTTGTCACTTCTCCATCTTATATTCCCATCAGCTTTAGGGTTGATGTAATCTTGTTGTCTGGATGTTAGTTTGTAGATGTTTTCCAATTCGTATGTGTGATATTCTTCTCTGATGGGATTTGTGTATCGCGGAACTTCATCTGGATCTAAGGGTGAAATGACCCTAAGGCCATCTCTTTCAAATGTCATACGTCTTTTATTTAGATCAACTACAGTGGAATTGTTAAAGGTTCGGTCGATTCCTATCAGCGCAGGGTAAGGGCAATTGTCATCAACAATTTCAATTACCTCAAAATCTGCAAAGGTTCTAACTTCGTCGATGTCCACATGGACATGCTCTAATCATCCAAATGGGTTTTCATATTATTGATTAGCCATCCTAAGTTTGATAGGGGAATAGATCAACCTTGGTTTTCCCATTAGTGCCCAAGTTTTCTTCGTCATGACATTGACCTCCGACCCTAAGTCGAGGACCACATAGTCTATATCATACTCTCCTATTTGAGCATTCAAATGTAATTCTTTACTTGTTCTCTTCTTCTTACCAATTTGGTGTACTTCCCTATTCAATAAGGGGTCTATCTTCCCTAGCTCATATTTCTTGATTAAGTTTTGTAGTTCTTGCACAGCATTCTCATCCTGAATTAACTTAATACAAGTGTATAAAAATTCAATGAGCTTACTAACCTATTTACCTCCTTTTGGCGAAGCCGACTAATCAAATGCTTGAGGCATCCCATATTCTCTAATTTGTGGTCATGTTTTAGAGGAAGAACCTTGATCTTCTTTGAACTCTTGCCTTGCTTCCTCAAAGATTTGTCTTTCTTTCTTCGCATCAAAATTTTGGGTCTTCTCTACAGCTTTCCTAATGCATGAGTCTTTTGTGATCTTTCCTTGGGTAATTCTATCCTCTCATGTGGTATCGCCTCCTCGAGTAATAACAGTGACTCTAGGATCTGCTACGCGAGGTTCATCATAGATCAATTGCACTTGTGGGTTCTACTAGGGTCCTCGTCTTTCCTGAAGCTTGGATAGCAGCACAGGGCAGTCCCCAATGATATGCTCGAAGGAGTTGCAATAACTGCAAGTGGTACAAGGGTTCTAACATTCCCTTGCTAGATGTTCTGGCTATGCACAGTTATAACAGATTATTTTTCCTCGGCCTTGGTCGATTCCTCCTCCTCGTCCTCGTTCTTTGTATCCACCGCGAGGATTGAAGTTTCCTCTTCCTGGGGAGTTATACTGTGCATTATTTCCTTCTTGATGTACTTCACCTTGGATCTTATATAAGTCTCTTTATATTTCATGCATGAGATCATAAGCTCTGCAATCTCTATCATCATGCCCTACTAATTTACAGAATGTGCAATACACATTTTTTGGTGTCTGAATGTATTTATGCATGTAATAGCACTCACCAGGGCGATTTTGATTTCTGCATACTTCACACCAAGGTAAGGTGAATTTCTTCAAGGGGATCAGAGATCCAGAAGCCAAGTATTCATTGAATAGAGGATAGTGTTATGTGTCATGTCCTTCTGATCTGCATCTTACACACCAGATATCCTCTCTTTTGTCCTTCCCCTTGTCCTTCTTCATGTCTTCGACCTGTAGAGACAAACTAGTTAGCTGACTCAAGATCTGACTCATACCTGAGTTGGATTCTCCCATAGGGGTTGATTCAAGCTTCATGGTCATCTCCAATGCTTTTGCCTACGAAGAAATATTCTGTTGAATCAAGGGGACTCTGATATGTGGTAAGAGAGAAACGATGAACCACTCTTTGTTCTACTCGTCCGGGATATTAAAGGTCAATCTTCCTATAAGGGTCTTGAATCTCTTATCGAACTCCCAAATAGGTTCGACTACCTTTTGCTTGATATCTTTCAGTTATGTAATACACTGGGATTTTGACTTATGTTTCTTAAACTCTGCAATCAGTGCTTTCTTGATCTCATTCAATGGCTTAGGCTACGCAAGTCCTTGGACAAGATTCATCTACTAGCTCAACATGTGGTCTCTCAGTGTAGTGCTAAACTAGTTTCTTTTAACAGCTTCGTTGGTAATATTTTAAATGTTCCATATGGCCTCACACAGGAACTAGTGTTTATTAGGATCTTCATATCCATCTCCTCTAAAGATAGGGAGCCTCATCTCATCTACCATGGAGTTGCCTAGGTTTCCTGTCTAAGTGGGTGTTGAGCTTCTAGTAATAGTGCTCTGCGGACTCTGGTGATTTGGAATGTTATGATCACTCAGCGTTCTTGAAACAATAAGAGGATTGATATTACTTACTTCAATAGCCTGCATAGTTCCTGAGGTTTCTGGCTCGTTTTGGTGAAGTTCTTCAACTACTTCTTCCTCTAGCCCCATGGGTTCTGAGTGCTCTTCGTCTGTTAGATTTTCCTCTTCTCCACTGTAGAAACCCTCTTCCCTATAGTTTTTTTTAAAGAGGTTCTCAAGGTGAACCCCTCTAAATACTCTTCCACTGCACGTATTTACATCTTTTGTGTCGTTTCCTATGTCCAAATTATTGAACATTAGCCTTTCCAATTCCACCCGATCTACTGTATCTTCAAGACGTTCTTTTCATGCAACAGCATCTTGATTCTCAGCTTTAGAAAGTGAAAAAACTTTCCTCTGGGTCATTTGAAAAAGTATCTCTCAGCTTGGCTATACGATTCTACTCTGTCAATAGCAAACTCGGTGATATACCCTCCAATGGTACTATCAAACCAGTGATCTACTACTCTGGATACAATGTTGTCGACTCTTTTGATCTTCTGGTTCAGTGCCAATATCCAAACTACAGGAGATCTAGGTCTTATCTCAAAATGGGTATTTGCTAACCTAGCTAACCACTTATGTAGCTATTGATGGATCCCTCCAAAGAATATCTCGTGAATGTCGGTAAAGATATATTTCTCCAACCAATATTATGTACTAAGATTAGGGTTCTTGTTATGGGCTTCAACGAAGTCCTTCTCTTGATCTTCTATCCACTTTTGAATCTCTGTCCTTGATGGGAACCACCTTGACATTCCCTCACGAAGATTCTCATCCCAACAACGAAACCATTTGTTGGCACAGGGGCAGACCCAAGGTTCAGCTCCAAGAGCGCACCAACAATCCCTAGCTACTCGCCCTTTCGGCAACACCTACAAAGAATATGCAGTCTCAACCGAAGCAGCTATGAGGGGGTTGCAAGATAGAGATGTCTACAACCAGGGGAATATCAAGTGGATCTATTACAACAGCAATACATCATGCATCTATTATTCAACTAGATAGATCTATCCTTCACAACTATAGATTTGTTTCAAGACAATAAGGCAGGTAACAATATAACAGCAACAGAGATCAAAGAATCAATCACACACACAACAACAGATGTACGTGGTTCACCCTCTCTTTAGGGCTATGTTCACAGAACTGTTCTTATGATTTATTAAGGTAAATCATACAGTTCTTATATGTGCTCTCAGCTAGCAGATCCTCTTTCTTCTCTCTCTTTATCTCCCCTTCCTGCACACCCAGCTACAAGACTTGACCTTCACACACAGTAGAAGATCTTACAATACTAGAAGGCTTCCTCTCTCTCAGAACTTCTCTCTCTCAATACAATGATCCCTCACACAATGCTATAGCTAGATCAACAACAACATTGTACTGCATAATTACCAACAAAACCTAGGCACTTTAGATCTCTATTTATACATTACAACACCTCACTGACAGCCTTAGGCTGAAACCTAGGTGCAAAAACCCTAAAATACCAAAACCCTAGGTGTCTAAAATCCTAGGTCAACTTGACCCGCTTTTTTCGGGCTTCGTCGGCCTATCTTTCCTTCCTTCTCAGGCAGTGCTCCAAAGCATCCAATGGTGGATTTTTTCGCTTGTTGAGTTGTCCTCGATCCCTCTTCCTTTATTATCTATCAACATTGGTCTTCTCATCCAATGGCTTGCATTTCCTTGCTTCGCTCCATCATTTCTGCTCTTTTGCTTACTTTGAACCAGTGACAGTCACTGTGTCTCCCGCGAAGTTCTCTTTTCACCTTTTCTGCCTTGTTCTTTGCTTCCTTCCATAGCCAAGGGAAAATAGTGTCTATTGTATGTAACTTGAGCCTGATGGGAGTTTAATATATGAAGTCTCTAAATTTTGATGAAAGGATTATGGTCATAGTAGTTGAATGCATCGCTTTTCTCTTTACGTGTGAATCTACTTTTTTCTTTGTCCAAATTTCTTGTAAGTTAATCCTGATTTTGTGCTTAGTGTTGCTCCAAGTTGTTTTTTATTTTTTATTGATATCCTTATGCAAAACCTTTGACACCAATCGACTTCACTGTATAGTGCTAACATGGCACCACTGACTCGAGATATTGTTATAACCCTAATTTGCATCAAACATACTTACCTAACATCAGGCCATCCCATATGCCTTCTTTTCCAAGCCATTATTGAACAACTCTGGTTAAAAAACCCTCTTTATAAAGGCCCACGCACCCTGCTCCATTACTACAAGTGTGTACATGCTAGCTACTCCAATATAGCCTGCATGTACCTAATAAATCATTGGAAAAGGAAAATTGTTGACGGAACACACAGCTTTGGGCAAGTTAACTAAACCTTTTGGCCATGCATGGTTGGTCATTCAACCAAATACCTAGCTCCTTCTAGACTATAAAAAAATGGGTAAGGGTCCCATTTGAAAGGAGGAAAATCATAGTAAAGAGACTATACCCAATTGAGCATTCCCCTTGTCCCAACCTTTAGCCACCCTTGTGCAAAGAGAAGTATAGAGCAAAGCAATTGGAAGACAGTTGAAGAGGAGCCCGGGACCAGGTTCGTGGAGCAGTGGTTGGCTTCATCATTGTAAGTTGCTTTAGTGAAGTTAATAATAAATAAGTACTTTTCCCATCCCACCATATGAGGCTTTCATTGTTTATTGCGTACATGTTGATTAAATATCTCACCCATTAATCTGTAAATCAAATGCATGTGGAGTTCTTTGTTTGTCTTTTGTGAATGCAAGTCAGCCTTGGGAGGAGAGTTGCAGTCAAAGAGCGACCAAGCATGAAGAGTGATCAATATCAAATGCCCTAAATAAGGTATGTTCACTTGATCTTCTTAACTACGTATTTGCTTAAGAATAATGGGGATTAGGTCTGGGATGACGGTAAAAAGTAGGAATCTTTAGGTCTTTTCTGCATTCATGATAAAACCCTAAGAGCTAGTCCATAGAGGGATTTCCCACTCATAACAGAATTGGTGACCATATTGGGGACTTCTAGGGTTTCTGGGAACATTTTTTCTTGGGTATTTTAAAAACTGGTTTCATTCCTTGTTTTGTAAGTTTCTGCAAAAGTCTAAGCTAGCAGAGATTCTGGTCTTCCATACCAGTTATCTATGTTTCTTTTCTTGACTACATTTTTTTTTCTTCAAGACCCACAGAGATACACATGTCCTGTATAAGGTCTGCATGTATGTACCCATGCCCTACCTTCACATATCCCGTGTGTACACGCTAGCTGAGGAAGTGTCAGTCGCCTGTATGATTTCAGAAAATTTCTTTTAGAGAGGCAGTCATCCTCTCCCCTGTCAGAAGTAATTCTTCTCAGGGGTTTTATGGAACTCATTCTAACCTTTGTTGTTGGCAGTTTATAGCTTAGGTTTCAACTCATATTGGTTTGTGCTATGAAATTTTCTTTGAATTGTTTTATTTTTTCTGTCTAAGAAAGTTTTTGAATCTTCAAGAGTGTTTGGTCCTCAATACTTATAGTCTCTGCCAGTGCTTGATTTCTTTTATTTTAGTTTTCTAAAGATTTGCAGAGGTACACGCGGCCTGTAGAAGGTCTGTACATGGTCTGCACGCAACCTGTAGAAGGTCTACATGCATGTACATGCGCTCTGACCTTACACAGCTCCTGTGCACACGCTAGCTGTTGAACTGTCAGCAGTGTGCCTGTTGAGAAAATTGTTGTTTAAGGAAGGGCAGTCATCCTTTCCTTTGTCAAGAGTTATACCTCTCAGGTTTTTTGGTCTCTTTCATAGTAGTTAGTAACTTAGGTTTGATCACAGTAATAGATTTCTTTTTCATTAAGAAGTTTTCCTCAAAATTTTCCTTTTATAAGGTTTTTAGACAAGTGTGAGAGTCCCTTTTAATCTGCTTGTGTGTTGTTTTTAGAGAGACTCTTTGCAATCTGCGCTTAGGCTAGAGGTTTTCTTGGTATTTACTTGTTGATATTTTTCCTTTTTTCTTGTGAGCATTCAAATAAAAAAAATAAAAATTATTTTATTTCTTTGTTTGGTTAAATAGTGTTGGTTTGCATTAGTAACCAGGAAAAGTCTTTGCTTTCATAAGTTCTTGATGGTTTACTTAGACAATAAGTAGCTCGCAGTTGAGTGAAATCTTGTTTTGATTCTGTTGTTCAAAGATCTTAGAAATTTTTAGTTTGAAAAGTTCATTAAGATTTGAGTCAAGAAGAAGTTATTTTGTTTCCAGCTTTCTATTTATTTTTCTTTCATCTTTCAAACATCACTAGTTTCACTTTCATAACCTTTGACTTACGACAAGCCATAAAAATTAACGCTAAATCTAAAAATAATTAGACTTTTTATGTTTGTAGGGTCAATATTACACATTATTTTCATCATCCCTATGATCGTTAATGATGTAAACCTATATGTTGCCTTCAGAGGGGTCAATGGCCTGAGTTCCTGAAGAAAGAAGGGAGAAGAACTTTTCCTGAGAGAAGAAGTTGCATTCTCCTTTATAAAAACCCTATTAAAGAGGATGATCATTGGCTGCTATATAGGCAGGGTGTGAGAATGCCTGATTCTCACTAGCTGCACCATAGCTGGGTTGTGATAGGTTCGCAGGTTGATCTATAGGTAGGGTGTGAGAATGCTCATATGTGGGAAAAACAAGCATCTTATCAATGCTTCTAGAAGGAGAAACTTCCATGGTGAGGTGGCATTCGAATGGTTTGGATCTTACTTGCATTCATGATTTAGTGGGATCACCCTAACTTCCTCACCTTATCCTCTTCAGCTTATAAAAGGAGAGGAGCTCTCATGGAGAAAGTTAGGTTGTTTTTGGCTTGGGATTGTTAGCTTGGTTAGAGTGGCTTTGATATTTGCTTTGTCAAGATAGATTGTGAGTAGCTATCAGATCCATGGTCTCAGAATCCTTGGAGCAAGAAGTGTGTGGGGAGCGAAGGATAGTTGGAAGGGAACTTACGACATCAAGGCCATGGTTGTAATCTCTCTTTCACATTTAATGTGATACAGTGATATGATTCTTTCCTATAAAGTTGGTTGTGTTTTATTGTATGATTCCTTGATCACATACATAGGTTTATATTGAGTTTATGCTATTACTATAACTTTGGTTGGTTGTGTTCTTTTGCAGGATCATCATTGTATGAGTGTTGGAACGTAGCTAGGATGGTGATGGCGAGAGGAAGCGACATTTAAATGGTATGTCACTTATCCCTCTTTAGTTAGTAAATTCAATATTTAAAACTTAAGGAAAGCGCCATGTTCTGGTGTGTTTTGTTCTAGATCTAGGTGGATATAGGTAGATCTAGGTGGATCTAGGGAGATCAGTTAGTGTCTGCACCTACCGATTTATCCAATAGCAAAATTGGTGACTCCACTAGGGAACATATTGTTTCCTAGTTAGTCTAGTTTCCCTTGCTTTGATTTCTTGTTTTCTGGTCTCTGAGTCTATGGGAGATCCATCCAGACTCTCTGGATCTAAAATTTCACTCAAAATTTTTGTCCTTTTTCCAAATTTTTCTTGATTACAAACCTTCTCGCATTGTACCTCTCTGTGGCCTACGAGAATCATTGATGTTCACACCCTCTTATTCAGTTCAGAGCGAGCTTCTCTTACCTTGCCTGTATATAAACTGTGAGAATCCCTAATTCTCGCACTGTACCCCAGTACCAGGCTACGAACTCATTTTTGAAAGTTTTGGATTAGGTCTTCCTGTCTTTTTGATGCCTAGTTTTGCTTTGATCAGCTGGATTGAACTTTTGGAGCCTATATTGATCTATTTACAGTCTGCTTGGCATTCTTTGAGTTTCTTTTAGCCATCTTTGCTTTGTTTGGTTTTGAAGGATTAGTCTCTTGTTTTGAGTGTCTTTCAATTACAAAGCATGTGTTTTCTTTAGAATTGTTTGGGGAAAGATCAGATTTCTTTTGAATAGTTCGCTTTAAAGGAAAACTTTTAGTTTGGGTTTCTTTATTTTAAGAAAGTTCATTATTACTTTTAGTGAAATATTTGAAACAAAAAGATTTAATTTCTTGCTTTATATTAGATTGGGGGCATCCTTGCATTTGAAGTAGCGAAATTTCATGATTCTTGGCATTTTTTGGTCTTAAATTCTGAAAAATTTTCCCCCTCATGGCCGGGGGGAGCCATGAATCGTGCATTGGTGTACAATGTCTTTTTCTCATTTCTTGAGAATTTTTATATTGATGAGTTTAATAAATTTTGGGACGTTGTGCATCTGGGAATGATAGATGTTTTCTCCTGCTCGTAGCATAGCTTTCATCGAAATGAAAATATTTCATCTTCATCTCTTTGCATAAATTTCAAGTCAGTCAAAACTTCATGTTGTCCATGCCATTTTCCTCTTGAGTAACAACAGCCATAAAATAAAGTGCTTATAAAAATTGATTAGACATTTTTATCTTTTCTGGTAGCAAACCTACATTAGATTAGTCGTAGGGCTTTGGAATAGGTGTGAAAGATAACTTTCCAAAGATGCAAACAAACATAATATCTTGTGATAGGGAGAGTTAAATCCACTTATTACATTTTTTCCTAGGAAGCCCCTCTAACACAAGGGTCAATCACGAGGTCGCATTGAGACTGGAAGAGTTACTCACCCTGCTTTGTCGATCTTGGTGTAGAGATTGCACATATTATGGGGGTCGCTTGAAGGTATGCCCACAATGATGAGTGGAAGCCTTTCAAGTTGATTTTGGGCTAGATACCCTGCCCTTGCGTGTGGATCAGACTGTCGATTGTTTCCCCATGCATCACTGTAGTGATTGGCAACCTTAGTGGCCTATCTCTTTAGGGTCTTTACACAAGGTGACTGTGGAGGGGAAAGTCTTCACGGTACCTGGAATCGACGTTGGCCAAACTCACTCGGGCTCCTTGGAGGGTATACCCATGATTATGTGTGGGAGCTTTCACCAGGGTGTAAGTCCGTTAAGTAGGTCATCAATGTAACTTTTCCACCCTCTCTATCTCATCCCCTTCTTACTTTGTTCCCGCAATGTTGGATTTCATCACCAACTAGTGAGTTCATTGTGAGAAGGTTTTGTTTGCTTGCTTGCTTACTAGATTTTTAGCATGTGTTGTTTGTTTTCCCTAGCGAAATCTAGATTGGATTTTTGTTTTTAATGGCGTCATTTCCCGAAATGACCAATGAAGGAACCTTTTTTTTTCCTTCTTATGGAAACATTGGTCCTCCTCAAATCGCTACTTTGAGCCTTCCAGGTCTCACGATTGGATTGTCGATGTGGTTGTTTTCCACTCGGGTAATCCTGAATGCAGTAAGTGCTTCGGTCGTAATCACTTACCCCCAAGAACATCAACCTCATGTTGATCCTTCACCTTCTTCACTAGTAAGGTCTTCTTCACCTTCTTCGCTTGCAAGGTCGCCTTCCGTTTCATCTCCTTCATCGAGTGAAAGTTCTGAAGCTAGTAACCCGATGAATAAGAAGAAGAAGAAAAGAAAGAATAAGAAGAAGAAAATTAAGCAAGGATCCAAACTTCCAACCACTGTCAAACATGTTGGAAAACAACCAGTTATTGTTAATCGTGTTGGGAGTGTTGATGATGTCAAGATCACCCAAACAACTCGTAATCCAAAGTACCCTTGCAGGCTTTGTAAGGGTAGCCAAATTCTTAAGGATTGCCCTAGTATATCCAAGGTTATAGAAGTATGGTCTACACACCCTGACCAACCCATGTCATCATCCTTTGAACAACATGTTGATGACTTCTCGTCAACTAGTCAGAATACCGTTGGGAAGAAGAAAAGTAGAGTCAAGTTCCCATGTATGTTATGCAAAGGGAGTCATCTCACTCACCTTTTCCCTCGTATGGACAAAGCCTTGGAATTACTGGAAGACATGACTGTTTCACAGCCTCAACTTCCAGCTGCTTATCATAAGCTTTCTCTTGACCTCCCTATAGTTGATGGAATGATCACTTTGGTCCCTTCACCGGTCAATCTGATTGATCATGTCGTCATTCTAGTCACATCCTTAGTTGAACCGGTTGAAGTGGTTGATCCGATACCATCCTCGGTCAATCCCTCTCTCCCCTCAGAGAGTGAAACTAAAGTGGTCGATCTGATCCCATCCTCGGTCGATCCCACTCTCTTGATTTGTTTCCATTTGTTGACCTCATTCTCCCCTTGGTGAATGCAAGCCAAGTGGTCAATCTGATCTCATCATCGATCGATCCTACTCTCCCGCTAGAGATTAAACTCGATATTGCTCACATTTTTCTCATTATCATAGAATCTACCGTGTCAGGGGGGCATTCCTCCTTCTCCCGTGGAACCTCCTCCAAGTAATGAGGCCATCCTTTTTAATTGGGGTGTGTTAACTGGACCTCGTCTTCCCTCTCACATTCCTTTCCAGATTATAGTGCAAGTTTGTGGTCGGGACATTCCTCAGATGTTGATAGATGAAGGTGCCTCTGTTATTATTTTGTCCTCTTTTGCTTGGAAAGATTTGGTTTGTCCTCAACTTGCCCCAGTTACGCAAAAATTGTTAGCTTTTAACAGAAGAACTAGTCAACCTTTAGGGACCCTTTCTTAGTTTCATGTAACTTTGGGAGGGAAAACTGTCTTTATTGATGTCATGGTCGTCCAAGACCCCTTGGATTTTGCTTTACTCCTTGGGCAAGATTATATCTATGCCATGAAAGCTATTGTGTCTACTCTTTTGCGTGTGATATCTTTCCCTCATGATGGAAGAATTGTGACTTTTGATCAACTTTCATTCATCGATCCTTACTGGATTACCTCCCTAAATGGTTCTTATATGCTAACGTTATCACCCGTACCATAGGTAAATTATGTGGTAGTGTCGCCCATGGCTTCAACTTCTGATGACTTAGATCCAGTAGTTGACATGGTGATCTCTTCGATAGGGTTGTTAGAGCTTGATCTCTTTACTTCTATCGTGACCCTTGACATGGTGTCCTTCCAGAGTGTGTTTCTTCCTTCCAGTGAAGACCTCTTGGAAGCCATGACCAAGTTTTTTCCCTTGACATGGTGTCCTTCCAGAGCATTGTCCTCTTGGAATACATGATCAAGAAGATTCCGAGGATAGTTTTTGTGTCTCTGAGGAAACCTCGTTTAAAAAATAAAATAGAGGTCATTGAGCATAGTTTTCTAATTTCAAGCTCGTTAAAAAATGAAACCACTTACGAGGATAGTTTTTTCGTCTTTGTTGCAACCTCGTTAAAAAATGAAACAGAGGTTACGAGCATAGTTCTTGTTTCTATGTCAATCTTGTTAAAAAATGAAATAGTTTTCCCCCTCTCTGTTTGAGTCAAGTCCTTCGTCTAGTATTTGAAGCTTCATTTCCTCTACCTTTTTCATTGGATGAAACGAAGCTTGGGGGGCAATACTTTTAGCCTCTGGAATTCATGTTGAAGTAGAGCCACTAGTTTCTTAAGTTGGGGGCTAAGTACCAACCATCCATGTGTTATGTGTTGGGAAGTCCAAGCATAGTTTTCTATGGTTCAAGCTTGTGTAAAAATGAAACCACTTACCTCAAGCATAGTTTCCTCTGGTTCAAACTTGTGTAAAAATGAAACCGGTTCCAAGCATAGTTTCCTCTAGTTCAAGCTTGTGTAAAAATGAAACTAGGTCCAAGCATAGTTTTGTTTTGTTTTAAAGATTGCGTAAAAATGAAAACAATCCTGAGCTTAGTCTTTGTTCTTTCTCATGCTCGTAAATACCTGAGAATAAGTTACCGAACTTAGTCTTTGTTCTTTCTCATGCTCGTAAATATGTGAGAATGCAACCGAGTATACTTTTATCACTTTTTCGGACTTGTAAAGGTTATACAAAAAAGGAACCCACTAGAGTTCCCTTTAAACTCTTTTCAGACTCTCTAAACATCAAAAGATTGTCAAGCGACCTTGTTCTCTTCATGCTTGTTAAAGTATTTGAAGAAAACGTCTATTGAACAATAGTTTATCTCTTTTTCGGTCTCATCAGACTACTTTACGAAAAAGGAACTGAGAGAGTTCTCTTTAAGTGTTTTTCAGACTCTATAAACATGAAAACACCCTGAGTTTTCTTTCTTTGGACTCGTTAAACAAACATCGAAAGGCCCATATGGGATCAAACCATTCCTTCTTAGGGTTCGTTAAGCATAATCCGAGGGACTCATCCGAAGGATGAGCTTACATTACAAGTATATGTTATCCTCCTCAAACTTGTGTAAAAATAAAGAGGTACTCACCAGAAATGGTGGTGGGGAAATTTGGAAAGAAATGTATCTAAACCTGTATTATGTGGAAGAGTCACTTTTGAACATGACACCCTTTCACTCGCCTTGTGTCTAGGTTGGAAAATCCACTTGTCTCTTGATCATACTCCACTATAAGATTACAAATCGGTCTGTGATCCCTGTTGTTGTGTCAGTGTTTTCAAGACAGTTGTCATGTCGTCAATATGTTCAAAGAGAAGTTCAACCCGGAAAGCCTTCTATTACGACGGCCATTTCTGCATTCCTTAAATCCTTCTATTGCATCATCCATCCCTGAGTCAGTCATGAATCACTTGTTACTCTAATCTACATCAAATCTTGTTACCCGTTTCATGTCATTGATGGGGGATACATTAAGGCCCTCCTGTGATGAGTATTTTCCTGTTTACTTAAACTCATTATCTAGGAATTAGACTTAGAAACCAATTGGTACCTTGGAACTTGCATGCCTCAATGGAAGGTTTCCTTGCTTTCAACAGTGGTTTTTCATTATTGACCCCTGATTGAGAGATTCCGTCGAGTGTTCGACCTCAGCTCATTGATTCACATTTGTTGGATTGTACTAGTGTACCTTGGGAGTCATTGACATTAATGGTGATTTTCCTCGTACTTTTTAATGGTATACACTAATGACCGGTAATCAAGTGGTTTCTACCATGTTCGACTTCGGCACCTATAATCACATGGTTAGATTCGTACTATACATTGGTGGAGATGAAGACCCTGAATCTTTTCTCACAAATTCAGGTTGTGTTGGAGTATATTCAGTTTGTACTATTACATAGATCCACATTGTATGTCTGGAAGCTATGTTCAAATTTGAGTCTTTAACACATAGATCCACAATGTATTTTTGGTGGCTATGTTCAGATTTGAGTCATATTGGCATGGATCCACAGTGTATGTTTGGTGGCCATGACCTGTCTTACTTGACATGGATCTTCACATGTTTACATTTATGCTCTAATTCATTTGTATTCTGAGTATGGGAATGCCTACCTCAGTGTCGATGTATTATTGTACTATATTTCCTTGTTTGTTGGCAGGTTTCCGACCAACGGTTCCTTGTTCCCTACACACACTCGACAAAGTATTTCAGTTATCACTTTGTTCTAACTTCATACTTTAGGGGGCTCTCTGTTACACATTATTTTCGTCATCCCTATGACCATTAATGATGTAAACCTATATGTTGCCTTCAGAGGGGTCAGTGACCTGAGTTCCTGAAGAAAGAAGAGAGAAGAACTTTTCCTGAGAGAAGAAGTTGCATTCTCCTTTATAAAAACCCTATTAAAGAGGATGTTCATAGGCTGCTATATAGGCAGGGTGTGAGAATGCTTGATTCTCGTAGGCTTCACCATAGCTGGGTTGTGAGAGGTTTGCAGACTACTCTATAGGTAGGGTGCAAGAATGCTCATACGTGGGAAAAACGAGCATCTTATCGATGCTTCTAGAAGGAGAAACTTCCATGGTGAGGTGACATCTGAATGGTTTGGATCTTAATCAGTTTCATGATTTAGTGGGATCACCCTAACCTCCTCACCTTATCCTCTTTAGCTTATAAAAGGAGAGGAGCTCTCATGGAGAAATTTAGGTTGTTTTTGTCTTGGGATTGTTAGCTTGGTTAGAGTGGCTTTGAGATTTTCTTTAGCAAGATAGATTGTGAGTAGCTATCAGATCCATGGGCTCAGAATCCTTGGATCAAGAAGTGTGTGGGGAATGAAGGATAGTTGGAAGGGACCTTACGACATCAAGGCCATGGTTGTAATCTCTCTTATCACATACATAGGTTTATATTGAGTTTAAGTTATTACTATCACTTTGGTTGGTTGTGTTCTTTTGCAAGACTATCATTGTATGAGTGTTGGAACGGAGCTAGGATGGTGATGGAGAGAGGAAGCGGCGTTTAAACGGTATGTCACCTATCCCTCTTTAGTTAGTAAATTCAAAATTTAAAAATTACAGAAAGCGTCATGTTCTGGTGTGTTTTATTCTAGATCTAGGTGGATCTAGGGAGATCATTTAGTGTTCGCACCTACCAATTTATCCAATAACAGTCAACCAACTAGTTTATGGTTAGGGCCTTGAATTAGGTTGGAGAGGAAACTCTTCAAGGACATTAAATCAAACATTGGAGTCTGAGCTAGGGAGTGTTAAAAGTCCAGTGTCGTGAAAGTTATCCGGGACCCCTCTCTCACATAGGGGCTAAACACAAGGTCGTGTGCGGAAAGGTAGTAGATATAACCCCTTTAAAGACGGACCAATCGTAGTGGAGAACACATATAGAGGGCTTGTCTTGGAATTTTTTTGATTTCATTTGCCACGGATCTTCGTGGGTCTTGAATCCGTTCGAGGTTGCAAGATACCAGATATATAAAATATGCAGAACAGAAATGAAATGCTAGAAATGACAGAATAACAGTAAAATATCCAGCATAATCTTCACAATACACAGAAATGATATACG
>JZKD02S1672817.1:1323450-1333657 GCA_000966675.3 Picea glauca
AAGTAGATGGTGTTGACTCCTCCCATACTATTGTCTTTCATTCAAACCCATTTCAACATGACCCCCATATTCCCCAAGTTGAGGTCAAGAAATTTGATGGCTCCAATCCCACGGGATGGGTCACCCAAATGGAGCATTATTTTTCTTTGCATGGCATTACTAATGAGTTTGCCAAACTTTATTATGTTTTTCTCTATCTAGATATTGAATGTTATCAATGATGGAAATGGTGTAAAAATGCATGCCAGGGGTATGTTTCTTGTACATAGTTTGTTGCATAGCTTTATGGATGCTTTAATACGGACACCCACTATTTAGGTCATTTGACAAGTTGAAATAGTTTGGCACAATGGAAGGCTTTATAACTTATTTTGAGCACTTGGATTTTAGAATGGAGGGCATGATAGATGCCTTCTTCAGGGAATGTTTTATCAGTGGCCTAAAGGATGAAATATGCACCTAGATCCTCATGGCTCTCCCCCAGACTTGGTTGGAAGATACTATATGTGCCAAAGAAGCACAACATATTATCTTTTCCCAAAACAGAAAACCTTATTTTCTTCCCCACCCTCGACCTACAAATCCTACCCCTCATGCCACCCCTCTCAAGATACATAAATTAGCTCGAGTATAAATGGTTGAACATCAACTCAAGTGTCTTGCTATAATTGCGATGACAAATATTTTCCTAGGAAAAAGTGTAAGGAACGTAATCTTTTTATGTACATTTTTTAGGATGTTGTTGACGAGGATTTTGAGGCTTCCCCTATGGAAGAGCTACCCCCAATAGATCATACTACTTCACCCATTGATCCACCAAAAGTTGAACCGTTGATTTTGCTACACACCCTCATTAGATTCTCTACTCCCCAAACCCTCAACATCATTGGATACATTAAGCGTAGGAAATTCACAATCCTTGTTGACAGTGGCAACACCCATAATTTTATTCATCATCTCATTGCCCAAGAATCAATTGTTATATTTTTTTCATTGTTGGTTGGTTGTCTGAGCTATAACTTTCATGTGATTGACCTAGGTTCAGGTTTACTGGGGTTCCAACAAAGCCTCTAAAACTATCGGCCCTCCTAGTAAACCAGAAGGCAACGCAGTGCACAGAGTGCATTGTGCAGTCTCACTCAAGACAGTCTTAATGGTTGACTGCAATACTCAAGTGTTTGTAGTCCAGGATTGAATGGAGATCTAAGAAGTGTGAGTTGAGAGTTCTATTTAACTTATTAAAGCAATATACTGTCATTCCCAATTATGCATGTAATGTAATCAAACTCATTAGATCATTCATTCATCATGCTAACATCTACTCATAAATAGTAAAAGAGACACAAGCATTTAATCACATAACATAGGTTTTATCGTGGTTCACCCCCTCCTGGGTTATGTCCGCAAAGATCTGGCTCTCAAGTTCTTCTATTATGGTAGTTCAAAAACTACATCATCGCGTGCTTTACGAATCATCCTCAGTCGGGTCTAGATATATTATAAGGTGGACTAGATCACACCAGGCTCCTCAGCCTGTGATCTAACCCTCAAGATATACTCTCCTAACCCCTATACAGCTCAATATATTACAACATTAGTTTGTAAGATAGAAGTATTGCAAACTAGCTACTCCTTCTTTTCACTCTGAGCAACAACAAAAACAACCCCTTACCTAGACCTCCTAGGTATGTATTTATATTCGTTTCTGTCTCATCAGCCATTACAATGTATTACAAAAAACCTAACCCTAACATTGTTAGGTCTTCCATGCATGCACGCGTGTTGCTCTTCCTTCCAGATGTTGCTTTCCTCGTGCCTTCCTTTCTTCCCAAAATAGCCTTTCTTTCTAATTCGGCCTACTTCCAATAGGGCCCCAACACTGACATGTGGCTCATCCTAAGCCACCTAACCCTTGTGTGCTTCGTTGATCTCTCTTGCAATCACTTGGAACTTCTTTGTGAGCTTCATTGTTTTCGTTTGGGCCTGCGTGGTATTCTCCTTGAGTGTGTCCAATACCTGCATTGCAATCTTGTCTTTGAACAACCTTGCACATTCTCCCTGGGTTTGTGCCATATATGTTTTGGCTTCCTCTCCCTGT
Source organism: Picea glauca (assembly GCA_000966675.3). Lineage (NCBI taxonomy): Eukaryota > Viridiplantae > Streptophyta > Pinopsida > Pinales > Pinaceae > Picea > Picea glauca. The sequence goes on from JZKD02S1672817.1 coordinate 1,325,549, forward strand.
GCAATGACCTCTATTGCTCACTCCTGGAGCAGTTCCATTTGATCATGTGCTCCTTTTTCTGTGTCTACGTAGCTATGAGTTCTTTCTGCATTCTCTTCATGTCCTACACTCCTTTGACGCGTTATGTGAATGATATTGTCTTCTGCCTCTGCTTGAGGTCCTAGATAGCTACACCTATCCTTTCTCCTTCCTAGTCCCACTACTGGACTTGTTTATCCTCTTCCAGCTTCATCCAGAGTTGTGATGATTTCTCGAACAAGTCGGTCATCGCATGGACTTGTCGTTCTATCTCCTTTATCTGCATTGTTGCCTCTTGCTTCCTTTGCTCCTTCACCATTGGTGGAGTGGTGGGTGTGAGCTACTCCTGGAGATGCTCGAGCTCCTTTTGGTATTGATCGATTGTCTGCACAATCTGATCAATCTTCTCTTTCACCTTGAGTTAGGTCGTCTGTGCATTCTTTGGGATTTTCTCGTAGGCTGCGGCCACTTTCTGCTCCATCCCCTTCACGTGTTCCTTGTCATATTTTATCTCGAGCTTGGCCTACTCAAGTACCAATTCCATTTTGTCCCAATTATTCTTTGTCTATTATGATCCCACTGCATCTGTGTGTGTGCGAGACTATACCTTTTGTGTAATGCTGACCTACAGTTTATACAAGGCTTTGGTTGGTATCCACATTAATACCAACTATAATTTAACCAAGTCCTTTAGAGATGTCTTCCCCACAATTTCGTCCATGCACAGCATGTTGGGTGTGACGTGAAATGTTGAGCTCGATTGTACTGTCGTCTGGATCCTATCATGCTTGCTTGATCCAACTTCACCTCCTATATGTGATGTTGGTGGGCCCATTTCTACGCTATTGTCAGTTGCATGTGCTTCCTCGATCTGCCTGAGGAGTTGTTTCATGTGTGTCATCTCTTCTTCAATTTTGTCCCTTTGGCACGCAACATTCTCAAAATCCTCAACTATGCGATCCTGGATCATTTGGGCCACCATGTCTGCATAATCCTCAGTGATCGCGTATTCTGGGGGCATTCTATGTGCCATCACCTTCTTGTGCGCACCCCCCGTCTAGGTGACTGGTCGCTTAATCTTCCCTTGCTCTTGTGGAATAGCGCTCGATGTAGTTCCATGTGTTGCCTCAGCCTATTTCTGTTGTACTTGTGGTGCTTGTGTGTTGTTCTTCTTCCCCATTTGGACGCTTGTCTTGGATGTCCCCCCTTTCTCCTGTTGTGCCTTGTTCTGACATTTCCTTGGTTTCTTGGGCATTTTTTCTTCCTCGGGTTATGTTTGTTCCTGCCTTACCTCCTCAGCATGTGTGTGTTCCTGTATTTCCTCCCCCTCCTCTATATATGCAGGTATTTCTTGACTGAGGATTGGAATCCTCCATTCGTCTTCCCAATCCTTAATGGCCATTTCTATGTCCACCTCTGTGATGCAGTAACGCAATTGTAGCCATTGATTGTTGGGGTCTTTCCATGCCTGGATCCACATCGCATGTCTAGTAGCTTTAAAGTTGGTTATGCCTTGATACTGTGCAATCGCTTCCGGTGTTACCCTCCAAGTGTTGGTGATGGTGTCTTGTATGTTGCCGAGATAACCTTCAAATATAGATGCATTCACTTTTTTTTTTTAGAGTCTGAAGTGGCTCCAAGCGATAAGTATCGCGCTCTGTGGAAGACTTTGGGTCTAGTGGAAAAAAATGAATACTTCAGCTCCTTTCATCTAATCATGTCTATCAGGATGCGTAACCATGAATAATGAAATTATGTCCCCAAATCCTACGCATCCTTGCAGTCGTCTAAGAACAGATTCAGCAAATAAGGGGCCTAGCTGAGTGTGGTGCCCTCGACACATTATGCTGCAGCTACGACAAACCTGGTCGGGACTTCCTCCTTGTGGAATTTCCTGAGTAATTTGCATGCCATGATTTTTGTGGCCATTCTTGTCACTATGTCACTAATTTGCCTGATGAAGATTTTGCGCAACCCCCTTTCGGTGTCGTATTTATTCTTCATCTCCTTGGCCAGTGCTTTATCCTTTTCTTTGTCCTTGAGTAACTGTGCGGGGTCCTCACCCCATGATGGCAGCTTTGTGATGTGTGTGATGAGTTTCATGTCTATTGAGATGATTTGTTCCAGCCATAGATATCCACCATGTGTGACCTCCATCAGTTGCTTGACGCAGTTGTTTGCGTATTGGCCTATCCCAAAGTGTGGTAGGTCCAACAGACCTAGAATCCCAGTTCTAGTCAATCTTGTTGCCCACTGGACTGGTTGATTGATTGGTTCACCAAAGGGTCCTATGCCCACAATCTGTAGGTAGACTTTCTTGGAAAACTCTAGGAACTTGTATGTGTATGTTACATCGTGGTATGAGTACCTCAATTTCTCTACATAGCCTAACAAACTTGCTAGTACATGTACCCCTTCCAGAATGTGTGGCAAAACAATTGTTGTGGTGGGTTGTTTGCACGGTGACCTAGGTACCATCTTCTTGTCCTTTCGTTGTGGTGGCTGGATAAAGGTTCCAGCCTCCATTATTCCCTCTTCGGCATACTCCTCTGGTCGGCCAATGAAATCTTCCACTACTCCCTCATATGGTTGTTCTGATGTGGTTGTCTGTGATTCTTCTAGCATGGTCTTTTCTTCCTGGTTTGGATCCATCCCATTGACTCTCGGGGCTTCTTCAAGTTTTTCTAGGTGCCCTAGGTTGCCTGCGTCTTCATCCAGTTGGCCCAGTCCTTCTTGCGGCATATCAATGTCCATACCTGCTGGTGCTTTCTTTTGGGTTTCCTCCACAATTGGTGTGGGGATTCCTGGTGTTGTATCCAGCGATGGTATTTCATCCACGTTGACGATTTTTGGTGGCTGAGATGGTTGTTGTTCGCTTTCCTATGGTTGCAATTATGCTCTGGCACTACTTCGGGGTCGTCTGGAATTCTGGCTTGATTCTCCCTATTTAGGTGGTTCCATGGCTGTAAATCTTTTTTTTCACCGAGCCCAGTGGCCTCTACAACCTATGAAACCTTCACTCTCTACTTTGTATGCTCTCTCGATCTGTTCCTTGCCCGATTTCGCAATAACCTTTCCGCTCTCGCTTTCTTGTTTTGTACCGGCATTGTGTGAAGCTTGTCGGAGATGTTACCATGATTATGGTTTAAATGAACTATCGGTTCCTTCATAATTTCCATTGATATCCCTTATCGTCATTAGTTAGAACAATTAATGCGATGTCCCTTAAGTCATTTATGCCATTCAATTATGATAGTCGTCATCAATTGGCACCTCTTTTGTCATATCGGTCGTTCTCTCTCTTTTCCGCTTTGTAGTGACCATTGGCCTTGTCTCGATCAGGATAATATTGTCGAGTGTGTGTTCTCCTTCTACTTCTGGCACATTATCCTTCTATTTTTGGTGTGTTCTCCTTCTATTTTTAGCGCACTATGCTTATGTTGTTACCACATTTTTTTTTTACTGCGTGGTGACTTTCAAGTTGCGGGTCATTGATTGTCCTTGTACAGCTTCAGTCAGATCCCGTTGATAATTCCTCTTATTTATGTTCCTTATAAGTCCTTCAACTGTATATCTCCCCCATCTGTGATAGTTTTTACTTCGTATGGTCCTAACCAGTACATTCTAAGTTTTCCTAGGTGTTGAACGGATTTACTGTCATACATCAACACTAAGTCTCATTCCTTGAACATTTTCCTCTTGATATGTCTATCATGCCAAGATTTTTCCCTTGCTTTCTGAACTTCTTGGTGGAACCCTGCTAGGATCCTATCTTCCTCCATGATCATCAATTGATTCAGCATGTCCTGTACTATGCCTCATTCTTTCATGTTCATAATTGTTTCTATGCAAAGACTGGGTACCAAAAATTCTAATGGCACCATTGCTTCTTGTCCATATACCAATATGAATGGCATGTGTCCTATCAACTTCTTGCATGTGGTCCTATATTCCCACAATATTCTTGGTATTTTCAAGTCCCAATTGTCCCTATTAACATTATAGATCTTTGTCAATAAATTTTCCAAGATTTTGTTATAGGATTCTACTGTTCCATTTTCCTATGGGTGATATGGTGTACTCTTTTGATGATGAACTTCAAATTCCTCAGTCATAGCCTTAATAGTATTGTTAATGAAGTGAGTGTCTTGGTCACTCATCAAAATCCTTGGGCAACCAAATCTAGTGATCACATGTTCAAATAGGAAGTGTGTGGTTTTCTATGCACTGCAATATTTGACTAGTGTTGCTTTCACCCATCTTGTCAGATATTCTGTTGCGATGATAATGTACATTGCTCTTGTCCTCTTGGCGAGTGGGTTAATTGGTCCCACAAAACATATTGCACGTTTTTTGAATACCTGCAAAGTTACCTATGGTCGCAGGGGAATCTCGTGCCTTCTATTTGGTTTACCAACCCTATGACATACATTGCATTTATAGCAGTACTCTTTTGAGTCTTTGTGAATGGTCGACCACCATAGTCCTCCGTGCAATACATTCTGCGCGGTATATTTTCCTATGTAGTGTCCTCATGTTATTCCCTCATGGACCTCTACTAATATCCTTGGTCTTTCATGTTCTAGCACACATATTCTCAAGATACTGTCTGTGCCCATTTTGTATAAGTGTCTTGCAATCAACTGATGCTCTGCATCCTAGACGACCAGGTTTTTCTTCTACGAGGTGTTGTACTCATGTGGTTCAGTTCTTGTACTCAAGTATTGGATGATGTTTTCAAAGTATTTATCGATGATATAGAATGAAAATAACTATGTGTCTGGAAAGTTGTCCTCTAAATTGGTAGGTTCCTCTTCATTCATGATCCTTGACAAGTGATCTAGTCCTGCATTCAGCTTCCCATATTTGACTATTACTTCAAAATCAAATTCTTGAAACAATAGTAGCCATCTACAAATTCTCCCCCCCCCCAACATTGGCTTGTTTACTGGGTACTTAAGGGTTGAATGATCTTTGAACATCTTAAAATGTTTTCCAAGTAGGTAATGCATGAACTTTTAAAGTGCATACAACATTTCCAGACCTTCTTGCTTTGCAATGTTGTAGTTATGCTCGGAGTCTAACAGTTTTTTGCTTGCAAATTCTATGGGGTGATCCAAATCCCCTGCTCCTAGTTGTGCCAGAATAGCTCGAAGTGATATGGTCGATACATCTACATGTACGTGGAATGTCTTCTCCCAGTTAGGGAATACTGGTATTGGCGCGGTGACCATTTTTTCTTTCAGCGTATCTAGACTGTGTTGGCAATCTTCATTCCACTGGAGCTTCGTATCTTTTCTTAACAGTTTCTCCATTGGCGTGGTAATCTGCACGTACCCTTTTATAATTTTTTTGTAGTATCATGTGTGTCCCAATGTCGTTCTTAGTTGACGGACTGTTTTTGGTGGTGGCATGTTAAAGATTACTGCATTTTTTGCAGGATCTACTAGTAAGCCTTGATTGTATAATATATGGATCAATAGTATCCCAAACGGTGTTCCGAAGATGCACTTCTTGATTTTTAATGATATCTGGCATTGCCTGGATATTTCTAACATCAGCCACAAGACCTCTACATGGTCTTTCAACAGGCTATAGATTGTCCAATCGTCCAAGTATACCTCTAGGAACCAGTGGATAAATTCTTTAAATGCAGCTATGACTACTCTGGAAAATATTGTTGGTGCATTCTTTAGTCCAAATGGCATGACTGTGTATTGGTAGGATCCCCATTTTGTAGAAAAAATTCCATGGTACTTATGTTGTTGGTTTCTTCTCTGTTCTGCGCCAAACCTTATGCGTAGTAATCGTTTACATTGGTACCAATCCTTGATATTTTCCTTGAGTGTGCCCCACCATCTTGCAGGTGTGGCCTTGAGTGCTATATCGAGTGTTGAGAGTCTCTAGTTTTATAAAACTTCATATTCATAATGTGTCAAGAATGCTTCTAGATCATTTACCCCATGGAAACTGGGTGGTTCCCTTATCTCTGTACCTACCCATCTTACTGCATGGTCTATTCTTGCGCATCTTCTTGTGGAGACTTCGTGTAGCCTCTGTTTCCAGTTCTCTAAATTTATATCTGAGTATGACGCACATGAAGTAATGCTCTGCCAACTAAGTATCCCATCTGTAGTTGGGTTTACGTAATCCTCATCGCATGCAGTTGTTCTGTACAACTAGCTAATTTCCTCCAAGTCCAAGCAAGTAGGCTCTACAAACCTTCCCCTTCTGATGGTTCTAATGGAAATATGACCATGTATTCTCCTGACTCAAATTTCATTTTCCGTGTCTTTAAGTTGATTATGGCCTGGTTATCAAACACCCAATATAATCCCAGTAATGTTGGATATGGTGTTTTGTCGTCCACTATCTCTATTACTTCGAAGTCAACTTTAGTGTGCACTCCTTTCAGCCTCCCTATTGGTAAAACTCTGTGTTGATTTTCCAATTTCACCTGAACGGGTGAATATCCTAATGTGGGCTCTAGCATACATTGCCATGTCTTCTTGGGTAATACATTGACTTTGGATCCTAGATCCAGTATAATATCTCCCATGCTGAAATCTCTAATGTTGGTGTTCAGCTTGAACTCCCTACTTGTTCTTCTCCTTGTATGTAGGTGATTAACTATTTTTTGTTCTAGATTTCCATCTGTCTCTACGCTACATCTTTCTAATATATTTTTCAATATTTTGACAGAGGATGGATCATTTAATAATTTTACACATGACTGCAAAAATCCTTTGATTGTACTTACGTGTTCCAGTGGTTTCATTTCTTTGGTATGATCCAATAATGGAGGCATCTTGTACTCTAGTACTTCCTTATTATGTTGTGTGGTTGAACTCGACGCAATGTCGGGCTTCAAAAATTCTTGTTTCACTTTCTTAAATATATCCTTCTCATTCTACGCATCGAACTGCTTCCTTGGTTCGGCGTTCTTCTTCACCCATTGATGGTGTACTGGCTCTTGTCGTACTGCGTCGTTTCTTGTTTTATCTCCTCTGCGCGTAACGATGTTGATGTTTTTTCCTTCATCCCTCGCTTCTACTAAAATCCATTGAACATTCTGGTTGTTCTGATTCCTCTTTTCCTGAATCTTCCCTAATAACGTAGGACATTCTTCTGTGTCATGATCCGATGTGCGACAATACATACAAGTCGTTGGTGGAAGTGGACATTCTCTTGCATAGTTTCATGGTTGTTGACAATTGTGACATACCATTGGTCCTCTACCTCTTCCAAAGCCTCCTCTTGCTCATCCTCTGCCTTTGTACCCATCTCAATCCCCTCGCAGCACGTTATACTGAGGCACCTGGTTTACTATGTGGTATTGTAGTGGGGTTGTGTTGTGTTATATGGTTGTTGCACAGTATTGTATTGTTGTTGTGCAATGTTGTATAAGGTTGGTACCTAGTTAAACTAAGATGTTTCTTGCCCGGTCATCATTTATGCCTGCACCCTATATGCATATAATGTCCTCTCTCTCATCAACTTCATGGTTCTATAGTCTTTGTCATCATGGCCTACTGACTTGCAAAAGTTGCAATATGAATTTTTTGGGACTGTCTGATACTTCTATATCATTGGGTAGTAATATGGGTCGTGGCCCTGTTTCTTAAAAATTTTGCACCATAGTCCTCCTGTTGGTCATGGATTTGGAATTCCTGCTGCCATGTACTATGTGAATGTTGGACATTCGTTCTTATGGTGTCCTTATGTCCTGCATGTGGTACACCAAACGGCTTCTCGTTTGTCCTTACTTTTGTTCTGGTTTATATGGAATGTTAAGTTCTTCAAATCCTCCTTCAATTCTTCGATGGCTGGATCCATCTTCTGATATTGGTTTTCTTCTATTTGCAGGGCTGCCTGTTGGGTCACCAAAGTACCATCTTTTTACCAACCTTTCACTTCAATTCCACTTCACTTTCACTTCACTTTTAACCATATTCCACTTTCCCATACCCTTACAGTAAACCATTTTCATGATTACATGGGTTTTATACATATTATTTTCCAATGCATCTATTTTAGTGTTTTTGAGTGAATTTATGATTAAATATTGGAAAAATGACATGTTTACACTTA
>JZKD02S1672817.1:1346215-1358370 GCA_000966675.3 Picea glauca
ATTGATAAAGGAGTTCACCCCTCTTATGGGCTACATCTCCTGGTCCAGCTTCCAATGGATCATTATTATTAATTGCTCAAAAAGTGCTCAAAAACATGTCTTACAATGCTCAAACATACAAACCCACTGCTCCAATGGCTTCCCAGCGTCCCAAAACCCCTATATGGGCTCTTTCGGCACCTCAATCGGTCGAAAAATGAAGAAGTTAGGCCTCCTGGAAGTCTCCCTCTTCAACTTGTTGTCTCTGGTTCTACAATTCGTACCCTCCTTGCATGAACCTGGCTCACACGCTCTTTTAAGCGTAAAAACCCAGTCCCGTACGCAACTGCGCAATGGTGCAAATCGTAGGACGGTTAAGGGCGCGCCAGCCCCTAACCGCCTTGGCACCTGGGCGTATGGCGCATGCGACCGTATGCTGGGAAAAAGTGGTTAAGTCGTTGTCCAACCATATAACTCCTGCGCGTTAATCCACCAGTCAAACCACGGGTTATATACACGCACATTTAACCATTAGTTATGGTTCCAAACCACGCGCGCATGTTTAATACAATATGCAAACTATGGTATATATGTATGCAATTACAAATCGCATGCACCATATAATACAATGGTTATATGTGTAATAAAACTATGGTTCGGGGCTAAGCCCCGGCCCGTCCCCCCTCCGCTTAATACAATAAACAATGTTAAATAATATTAAAACCATATCACTAACAAGACTCATGTGGCAGCATAATGGTCAGCGGAGGTTTGTCAAGGCTTTATAGTGGGGGAGGTCTGGGGGTCGAACCCCACGGACTCCCATTACATTTTACACAACAATAATAACCCAACCAACGAGGGACACGTGGCGCCCATGGATTGGGCCACGTGCCCTCATACCATTTGTTGTCAACAAGACACGTGTCGCTCCATGATTCACCAACACCAACCAACCATTTCTTGCCATGTCACCATCAACACGTCATCGTACGGATTGTACGACCCTGCCACGTCACTGTAAGGACTGTACGGACAGGTACAGTCGGCATCCAAAATTTTTGCATGCTTGTCTTGGCGAACAGATCGCGATATCTTCTCCATACGGACTTTGTTTGAGAAAGTAAATATACCGCCGGAATCAGGAAGACGAGACGGACGCAATGACACTGTTTTCATCTCATTCCGAGCACTTTGAAAATTGAGAAAAATTTGATCCCCTGATCACTCCCCCAGTTTTTGTTCCTTGTGTAGATTTACTTCATGTTGTCTTCCTTCTTCTGAAATTCGGTTGTCTAAACGGTGGTGTTATTTTTTATGTGTTAGTTGCACATGGGTTCATGAGTTCCACACTAACATTAATATGGATAGGATTGTTGCCTTCTATTCCTGCTCTTGGACCTCTCGTCTTCCTCTCATATGTTGTGCATAGGATTTCCTCAATCTGCTCCACAGCCTGGAGATCCTCTACCTCCTCTTCATCACTTTTCAATCCTTCCCTCACAGCTATGGCTCTCTTCTTTTTGTTCACCTTGTTTTGGTAGGGTACTCCACTGCGCATCTTTCCAACTTTTGCCATGATTCACTTGATTTGGTCGTCACCCATCATGATTGGGTCCAAGGATTCCTCCTTCTTTCATTTATCCATTTCTCCTTCCATTTCTCCTTTTTATATCAGTGCTTCCCCCCTTCCCTCATGCATGCAGGGAAGTTTAGATGTATGATTCCATTGTCATTACACCTTTGTTCTAGAGTAATATCTTAATAGAATTATATAGCGATATAATATACCTTCCTCGATGCCCTTGTAGAAACTCTTGATCCGATGTGTTGTACGACTTCATGGTTTCTACTGTGAATTATGTTATAAATCCTGCTACAATACTATCGAGCCAAAAATATACTGCACGGGTGATTTTTTTATTCATCTTCTGTAACTGCTCAATCTGAACTGAGGTCCACTCTAACTGTCGAATCTGGTTTGTTGCATGGTTATCCTTCAACCTCAATATCCACTCCTACAGTAAGTGTGGCAAATCAAAGAAAAAAGACTTTGTGCAAATCAGTAAACACATACTTCTCAAGATATTTGTGCAGTGTTACTCTAGTGTTTTTGTTATCTTTCTGTGCAAACTCTAGCTCCTTTTTCTTCAACCAGCTTTCGATCTCTGCTTTTGTGGGATTCCATGGTCTCAACATCCCCTTATAGCGACGCATTCTCTCACCTTCTTATCATCTGATTCGGTATTCGTTTGACCCGCCTTCCACGGATCTTTCATTATGTTAACAAATCTTCAAAAGATCCCATCTACTCAATCCTATGATGTTCCAACCGGCAACAGAACCATTTGTTGGTTGGTTGTTTGATCTATACCTTTCATGTGATTGACCCAGGTTCGGGTCTACTCAGGTTCCAACAAAACCTTGAAAACTATTGGCCCTCCTGGTAAACCAGAAGCCAACGTGGTGCACAAAGTGCACTACACAATCTCACCTGAGACAGTCTTAATGGGTGACTGCAATACTCACGTGTTTGCAGTCCAGGATTGAATGGAGATCTGAGAAGTGTGCGTTGAGAGTTCTATTTAACTTATTAAATAAATATATTGTCATTCCCAATTATGCATGTAATGTAATAAAACTCATTAGCTCATTCATTCATCATGCTAACATCTACTCATAAACAGTAAAAGATACACAAGCATTCAATCACATAACATAGGTTTTACTGTGGCTCGCCCCCACCTAGGCTACATCCACAAATATCTAGCTCTCAAGCTCTTCTATTATGGTAGTTCCAAAACTACAGCGTCGCGTGCTTTACAACTCATCCTCAATCGGGTCGAGATATATTATGAGGAAGAATAGATCACACCAGGATCCTCATCCTATGATATAACCCTCAAGATCTTCCCTCTTGACCCCTCTACAACTCAACATCTTACAACATTAGATTGTAAGACAGAAGTATTGCAAACTAGCTACTCCTTCTTTTCACTCTGAGCAACAACAAAAAACAACCCCTTACCTATACCTCCTAGTTATCTATTTATATATGTTTCTGGTTCATCAGCCATTACAATGTATTACAAAAACTCTAACCCTAGTGTCATTAGGTCTTCCATGAATGAACACATGTTGCTCTTCCTTCCAGTTGTCACTTTCCTCATGCTTGCCTTTCTTCCCAAAATAGCCTTTCTTTCTGATTCGACCTACTTCCAACAGTCATCAACAATTTTCAAAACATAATTGCCAATGGCGGTTCCATGAAATGTGGTGGGCATTGTGAAAATGTGTGCCTACAAATTGGTCAGTGCCACCTAAAATATCATATGTTTGCTATCGATATGGGTAGTTATGACATTATGCTCAATGATGAATGGCTACACACTATGTGCCCCATCCCCATGGATTTTAAGGAATTAACCTTGTAATTCCAATATGAGGGACATCAAGTATCAGTTACAAGGCATCACAATGGGCTCCCCTAAGATCATCAATTCCCATTGAATGGAAAATTGGGCATTATTTCCCAAATCCATTCCATTCAATCAATTGAGACACCCTATGTGCATCTTGACCTCCAATATATCCTCTCCCAACCCCAATTCATTTTGACCACTCCTCATGGACTTCCCCCTTCCCAAGTTGTTCATGATCATTCCATTCCTCTAGTCTTGGGCAGCCTTCCTCCCAATGTTTACCTTTATCATCATCCCTTTGCCCAAAAGAATGAAATTAAGAAAAATGTTAAATAATTGCTTGAAGTGGGTGTTATTCATCCTAGTACCAACCCCTATTCTCCTCATGTGGTCATGGTACTCAAGAAATAAGGCACTTGGTGCATGTGTCCATACTTTTGCACCCTCAACAAACTCACCATCAAAGACAAATTTCACATTCTTATCATTGATGACTTTTTGGATGAATTGAGCAGTGGTCAATACTTTACTAAACTTGATATTTGTTATGGCTACCACCAAATATGTATGAAAGAGAAAGACATTCCCAATACTGCATTTAGAACTCATGAGGGTCACTATGAGTTTTTGGTCATGCCCTTTGTCCTGTGTAATGCTCCCTCCACTTTCCAAATTTTCATGAATCATGTCTTTCATCCTTTCCTTTGTCATTTTGTCTTAGTTTTCTTTGATGATATTCTAATCTATAGTAAAACTTGGAAATCCCATCTCCCCCATGTGGATCAAGTTCTCCATCTACTCTCTCTGCATAATTTTTTCCTCAAATAGTCTAAATGTGCATTTGGAGCCTCAGAAGTAGAGTACCTATGTCATATTGTCAGTAAGGATGGTGTACGGGTTGATCCTAAGAAAATTGAAGGTATGAAGGATTGTCCTCGCCATAGAACTCTTAAGAGCTTGCGTCATTTTATGGGTTTAACGAGCTATTATCGCAAGTTTGTTCAAAATTATGGAAAATTTGTGACACCTCTCACTGCTCTCCTTAAAAATAATGCTTTCACTTGGACACCAGCCACTGATCAATTGTTCCATGCCTTGAAAGAGACTATGTGAACAACTCTGGTCCTAGCACTTCCCGACTTCACCAAGACTTTTATCTTGGAATGTGATGCTTCAAGGAAAGGAATTGGGGTAGTCCTCATGCAAGATGGAAAGCCTTTGGCTTTCACTACCAAACAAATTTCGAAGAGACATCTGGGTCAATCAATATATCAAAATGAAATGTTGGCTATTATACATGCAATGGATCTTTGGTGTCCTTACCTATTGGGGAAATGCTTCCAAATTGAAATGGATCATCAGAGCGTTAAGTATTTTCTGAAACAATGAATTTTATCGCCAAAGCAACAAAAATGGGTGACCAAGCTAATTGGATATGATTATGAGATCATTTACAAGAAGGGAAAAGAAAATGTGGTTGTTGACGTTCTTTCTAGGAAGTATGAAGAAGAGGGGTGTTTCTTTTCCCTCTCCGTCATTGTACCATATTGGTTCCAACATGTTCACTAGGAATGGTTGTAAGACCAAAACTTTCATGCCTAATAGAACAATTGCAACACCATTCTCAAGCTTCTCCAGGGTACTCTTGGCACAATGAAGAGATTCGCTACAAAGGCCATTTGTATTTAAGAAAACAGACACAACTTAAATCCATGGTGCTTTCCAAGCTTCATGCTTCTCCCACAACTGGGCATTTCAAGTTTACCAAAACATATGAATGGGTCAAACGTTCTTTTTTGTGGGATGGTATGAAATAGGATGTCCGCACCTTTGTGGTTGAATGTGATACCTATCAATGCAATAAAGGAAAAATAGCCAAATCTCCAAACATACTCCAACCGCTTTCGATTTCCCCTGCTATTTGGAGGGATATTTACATGGATTTTATTGTTGGCCTACCTAAATCAGTCAATAAGTCAGTCATCATGGTGGTAGTAGATCGTCTTTCCAAATATGTTCATTTATGTGCTCTTCAACACCCGTTCACCGCATCCACAATGGCTCAATTTTTTATGGATAATACATTCAAACTTCATGGCATGCCTCATTCTATTGTCTCTGACCGAGATCCAATTTTCACCAGCAATTTTCAGCAAGAATTGTTCAAGATCCAGGGAATCCAATTGCATCTCAGCATCATCTATCATCCCCAGACTGATGGCCAAATTGAAGTTTTCAACAACTATTTGGAAACATATTTATGGTGTTTTGCATGTGATAGATAAAATTAGTGGGCTCAGTGGTTACCCCTAGATAAATGGTGGTACAACACATCTTACCATATTGCTTCTCACATGACTCCTTTTGAAGCAATCTATAGGAAAAATCCACCATCAATTCTCTCATACATACCAAGTGTCTCCAAGGTTCAAGAGGTTGACAACAATCTTATATTCCAAGGGACCATTCTTCATACCCTCGAATCAAATTTGTTCATGGCTCAGAATTGCATGAACCAACAAGCAAATCAAGGTCATTTTGAACATGATTTTGTTGAAGGGGGGCAGATGTTTCTTCATCTGCAACCTTATAAATAGACTTCACTCAAAGCTAAACACTATCAAAAACTTGCTCCCAAATTTTATGGTCCTTGTAAAATTCTCAAGCGAGTGGGGACCATGGCCTACCATTTAGCTCTACCTAGTCATTATAAGCTCCATCCTATTTTTCATGTCACATGCTTAAAATAAGTGATTGGAACTAAGTGCTAAACTCAAACCAATCTCCATGAGTTGGATGAAGAAGGTTCTATTTGGTTGCAACCACAAGCAGTCTTGGACCAGCGAGAGTGTCATCTCCATCAACGAACCATCAAGTGTTAGTTTAGTGGAAAGATACAACTCCAGAAAATACCACCTAGGAGTCGACCACCATTCTACAACAATTTCCTCATATCAAGCCTTGAGGACAAGGATGTTCTTCAAGGGGGAGGGCATGTTAGGGACCTAACCTCCCTAACCGCTCACGTAGATAGAATCATATATTTTCCATGTAATAAAGGTCGACATTAGTTAATAAGACCTATTTAATAATGTGAACAAGTCTAATGTAAGAAGACTTAATACAAGCTTCTGCTTCTAGAAAGATCTTCCTCTAGAATGTTGTTTAGAAGACAGAATTAGAATAAATAAGAGTAGGAGGCATGAGAAAGTCTTTTCTTGACAATTATTGTAATATAGCGTTTCTTTGTTAGAGGTTTCCCCCTCGAAGAGGCAAGTGAATATCGTTTCCTATCAATAAAGGCGTCATTTTTTGTGTTGTGGTTCTCTACATTTCGTTGTTCCGCTGGTATTTGTTGAAATATTTTAGTTTTCTACTTATTATAATACATATGGTAACCAACACTAGTCTTTCCACCAGATTATAATATTATATTATCATTGCCTAGGTTTAATGTATATCATTGAAAAGTATTGTAAAATAGTGTTCTGTGATTCAACAAGTATCAATTTAGGATCAGATTGCACTAAGTTATAGTTTATAGTATTTCAAGCTTGTACTCTAAAACATTTGCCTCCAGTATTTTTCAACAACCAAGATTGTTCTAAAGTCTTCAAAAGGATCAAATGTTGCAGCCTATGTGCATGAACCAGAGACCAAACAAAAAAATATAGCAAATCTTGGATTGTGTTTATGGTGTGGGTACTAGAGCAAGAAAACATTTGATTCAACCCAAAATTTTACCAAGCAATGTTCCTTTTGTGTCTTGAAAACATTCCATTAACATATTTTCCATTTAAATTGTTTGTGTCTCTAGTAAATTCATATTCAAAATGAATTACTTCAAATCTAGTTTTATTAGGGTTTTAAGCAAGAAAGAAACATAGATCCAACCTTGAGAATGAAGAATCGATTTAGACAACCAAGAAAATATGTACCATCTAAACCATATCATCACGTTGTAATATATTCTAAGTGTTTAAGAAAAAAAGTGAAATGTTGCAACCATTCACACATTTTGTGGCATGAATCAAAATTAAATGACATAACGAGAGAATATAATTGTCTCACCATTAATTTGTCAGACCATAATTTATACCAACCCTTATACCCCTATCATGGCATTCAAAGAAATCAAGTCATACCATTATTTGATACATCGATTCAAATATGCATATTCCTGTGGCCATGTTACACAGATTTTTGTCTTAAGTTAAGTCATTTAGGCAATGTAAGAAATTGTATTTAAAGAACCTAATGTCATAGCTCAATCGGGTATTTTTCAACTTCAAGATGAATCAACTAAAAAAAAATATGTGAGTAAAGCTTACTATACTTCTTATGGGAATTATATATTCATGTAAGAGTAAACAAGAAAGAGCACCCTAGGTCCATGAGATGTAGCTTGGGTGGTTCGGAGGAATGGTTGTTACCCTCCCCACCCAGGTTCAACTCCTTGTAAGTGGAATGTGATGCCTTTAAATGGGTCTATATGATTCTCTTTTTGTTGAGCCCCCAATATTCCAAAAATGCTCAGCCTCCCCATGTTCTCTCATGGATTTAGAGGGGTTTTCCATGGACATAGCAAGTACCAGTCTTCAGTGTCGTGAACCACATGTAAAAAAAAGAGCACCCTAGATATAACATTGAAAGAATAGATCAATCAGAATAAGGATCATTATGAAGTGTGACCTACATTTAAAATCCAAGTTTTCATTTGAATATGTAATGGTTAGCTTAGGAAACTTGGGAAAACAACAATCTATATCTACAGATTTAGAGTTTAAAATCCTAGATTGCTTAGAACAAAAAGATTAAAAGGGAAAAATTTTAATTTGGATGATTAGAAAATAAAACAAGACCCTAGTGCCTCCATTGAGCATGGAGTCTAAAATGATTCCTTAATTAAATTCCATTCTTTCTATTGTTTTTGAAGTCCCAAAACCTCCTAAGGAAATCTTGGAGACATCAAGCTTTGAAACCTAGATCACAAACCCATAGAGGTGTTGGAATACTGAGAAGGGGGGGGGGTGGTGAATCAGTATGAGCACTTTTTACCACTTTCAATCATAATATATAAACTTCAACTTTATCAGCAGTATATCATTTATGATTGCATTCAATATATCATGAGCATATAACCATAAGCAATACCATTCAACAATATAACATCAGATACACAATACACCAGAATTTACGTGGAAACCCAAATGGGATAAAACCATAGAATTCTTTCTATATATATCAATATTACATTCATAGGGAGAACCAACTTCCTAATTCTCCAGCACCAACTAGAAGGAAGCTCCAACCCCCTATTTACAGGCTCCAACCTAAAGGAATCTACAACTCTCTGGATTCTCCAACTCCAACCAAAAGGAGGCTACAACCCCCTAATTTACAGACTCCAACCTGAAGGAAGCTCCAACTCCCTGTATTCTCTAGCTCCAACCAAAAGGAAGCTACAACCCCCTTTCCTAGCCCCATCCTTTTTCCCTGAAATACAAGTGTAGACTCAACTTGTCACTACCACTGATACTGTCACTACCACTGCCACTGTCACTGATCCATCAACCTGTCACTATCACTATCGCTTCCACTATCATTGATACATCAAACTATAACTGTCAACGTCACTGCCATTGTCACTACCACTATCATTTTCATTGTCACTGATATACCATCATCAACCTATAACATATCATGCATCAACCATGTACCAAAACTTGTACCATATCATGCATCAACCATGTACCAAAACCTAAAAAAATATGCATCAACCATGTACCAAAACCTAAAAAAATATGCATCAAACCATGTACCAAAGATGTGCCAACATCCGTAAACCATGTACTGAAATATGTATCTCAAACATGTACCAACATCCATAAACCATATACCAAAATATGTGCCTCAAACATGTGTTATATCATTCATGATATGCCTCAATCATATGTCATAAACCATGTACCATAAGATATGCCTCAAGTATGTGTCAATATCACAAAGATGTGCCTCTAACAATGAACCATAACATCCATAAACCAAGTACCAAGGATATGTCTCAACCATGTATCAATATCACCAAGATATTAACCTCACCATATGCAACCATGTACCAAAAGGCCTCCAAAATATGCCTTAAACATATTCCATAACTACCAAGATATGAACATCAAAACACATAGAAGGCATACCTTTCATCATGAGAAAACCATAATGCATCAAATCTCTAATCAACATACCTTTCTCAACTTCAGAATCAACCAGATGGCACCTTATTAAAGCTTTTTCAAAAGCATCCACTACTTTCTCCACTATGACCCGCGGATGTCTGCTACTTGCTCCACTATGACCTGCAGATATCTGCTACCTGCTCCAATGTGACCCGCGGATGTCCGCTACTTGCTCCATTGTGACCCACAGATGACTTTAGAAAACCTCTATACACTTCTATCTTGTAGTCTTTCCCTTCACTAAACTTCGCCAATCTTCCTAGCACAAGTGTATACCCACTTAGGCTAGCTTCATTCACAAAAACTCACTTGAATGGATGATCTAAATGAGAGGTTCTTGATGTGTATTTATACTTTTCCAAATAACTCATTTCCTTAACTTTAGGGCTTCTTGTACTTTCTTGTTACAACCACTTTATCCTTTAATTAAGGACTTGTAACTGTTTAGGGGCTTCTTAACCAATCTTCAAGGCTTCCAATTTCAAGAGGGCATAACTCCTCAACTGTGAGAAACCACATGACGTACCACCTACCATTGGAAATGACACAACAAGGACTATCCATCTATTAGTGTGTTACTTTCATTTACAATGTCCTTCATGTCCTTATTCCTCAAACAAATTTGGGCTTCATGACCACACCTCTGGGGATTGTTAACCACTTAGCCATGTTTCCAGGGATTCTTCTAGGGTTGACTAGGGTTGAAATAAATGCTTCTAGAGTTCATCTAGAGTTGACATCAATGAAAAATAACTTTCCAGTAACAACTAACTAACTTCTATATCTTATCCATGCATCACAAATTTTGATTAATTGAAGTGAAAACCCAAAGTATAAATTTAAAATCCTATGATAGTTAAATTTAAAATTTTAAACCCTGGCTTCAATAAACCATAAAGAAACAAGATAGAAATTATTCATGCATTGCTTTCTTTATTCTACCTTTTAATACCCTTCCTTCAATCATATTTGTGTGTCAAGATCCTTCTAATAAACCCTAGATCCGTAAACATAAGAAACCAAAGAAAAATACATAAAAAAAAATGGATAAGTAGCCTTCTTGTTCCATTTCTAACCATGAAGAATGAGAGTGAGACCCTCTTTTAAATAGGAGAGATATCTCCTCAAAACCATACATCAAAACCATGAGCTACAATAGAATCATGTGGTCATACAATGGGCCACGTAAAACCATGAGCCAATACCACGTGCTAGAGTAAAACCATGTGACGAAACCATGGGAGGTTACCAAAAACTCTTTAAAGTGAGTGAAATCTTCAAAAAATCTCACATGTGTGGGTCAAAAAGAGGAGAGATAAAGTCTTCAACAATATCTCACATGTGTGGGTCAAAGGAGGCCCTAGAACAAGGGCGCTCCCTTAACTAAATCTTTAAGTCATTAGCAAACTTTATTGATAATATCATACCCCGTGAATTAGGCACGTCAATCACCACTATGTCCATCAAAAATATAATGTCAAGTTCGGCCACTAGGTAGACAAATAAGTTCTTTATGACACCATAGACCTTAACTTCCCTTGCATCCATTGCACAAACATTTATATAAGATCTTGTTGTCTTTAATCCAAGTTGTTGCATAACACCTAAAGGCATCAAATTGGTTGAATCCCTAGTATCCAACATACAACTATGTAGAATCAACTCATTCACACCCAATGAAATGAAGAATGGGTCATAGTTCCCATTGACAGCTCCCACAACAGTGGTATGAAGGACTATAGGTTAATATTGGGAAGGATCGTTGTTGACAAAACCCAAATCCCTCCCGAATTTTATTTTAAGTGAATGAATCTTCATAAGCTCAGTGAAAGTGGCAGTTATATGAGACTTGGAAAGATAAAGATCTAAGTTTGTACTAATTTCATCACTAGGTGTTTGTGAAGTTGATCCACCATCTTGAGTTTTTGTGGGTTGGATAGGTTGCTTCCTTCTGAGAATCTCCTTAGGAACTTCTTGACTAGGTTGTTGACTTAGGGGATCTTGGGGTTGTTGAAAATTTTGTTTACACCTTCTTTGATAAGTTACCCAATTCCTCTCCCCAATCCTTCATTTAATCTCTTATGGGGAGGGTTTAGGTTTATTTAATCTTTCAATGGCAGCTTGGTCAAACTCATGAATGTTGTTGATCATACTTGGATAATCCCCTACAAAATTGTTTAAGTCACTTGGACCTTCCTTGTTGACTTCCATTGACATTTCAACTATCTCCTTAGCATACATGCAAGTGTCTTGACTATGGGGTTGACTACATGGAGTGCACCAAGTAAGAACCTCTTGTTCATCCATGTTTGCACCCAATTCGTCACTTGGTGAGCAAATAAAGGGTGCTTACATGCCTAGTTGGGTATTGCTAGGCATGACAGTTGTAGAGGAAAGAGTTAGAAAAAGAACAACAAAACTATAAACAAGAATTAAATCAAAACAAATTAAAACTATGAGCATATGGAAAAAGAAATAACAAAGACAACAAGACCAATATCACCAATGTTTTTGAGCT
>JZKD02S1672817.1:1370706-1391040 GCA_000966675.3 Picea glauca
GTGATTATGTAACTCCTTTGAGGTGTGAAAAGGGGCTCTTTAGGGCTCAATTAGGTCTTTGACCAGCCTACCATGCGGATTCAGCTCAGATTTGATGGTCAAATCAGGTTGGGAGATGGTCCATAAGTGGTTGGGAGACCGACCAATTCAATAAATGCGTCGTTTAGCAGGTGCGCGGGTTTTTGCGCTAATAGTCGCGCGTCGTGCGCGCATGCGCTAATGGTACGTTTCTGTAATGCGCATGTGCGCGCGCACCAAACTCTTGTAAAGCGCCCTTCAATTTTTGGTTACTTTGTATAGTTTTTGACCCTTTTGCAATGTTGTGAAATTAATCCAGTGCCATGAATGACTTCATTACTGTTTTGACGATGCTGAGTTCTTGTCGCCATGTGCGGACGAAATTTCAGTGATAACAATCCATATTATTGCCACCTAAAGGGGTTGGGATTATTTGACTTTGTTGGACTTGTTTTGACTTATGCCAATTAAAGTTTCCCCTTGGTAAAAATAAGACAATATAATAAAATTATTAGTGTTAAGTAGTGTTATAATATATAACCCATGTTAATTATTATAACGTCGCTAACCCGAACCCCATTTGTAATTTTACATATAGGTTGGTGAACCATTTGTATCAATTGTAAATGTAAATGTACATATAAGTTGGTGAGCCAATGGCACCAACTTTTGGTTTTGTGCACACCTAAGTAGTGCGTGAAGATTGTTATCAAAGAAAGGGTGTGCACATGTCATAGTGTTGCACACACATAGATAAGTGTGTGTGGTTGCATGTCAAAGGAAGGGTGCACACATTTCACAGTGTTGTGTGCAATTGAGTGAGTGTGTGGATATTACCCTTGAAGTGCTCATCGAACTGAGTTATATGTATATATAATTGTATATGTATTTGAGACCAGAGAGCCTATGTGGTTATGAGGCTGGTCAATCGAGATGCAAATAGGACAGTGCGTCTATCCATGTAAATGTAATCACACTCAATTTATTAATATCATCGCATCATTGCGTGTAGATAGATTTAATGAAAAGAGACAAGGGGTTAACTCCATTGAAAAAGGGAAAGGGGGGGGAACTTAATTCCAAGGGAATATTTTATTAATATTTTTGAAAAGTGTAATTTATGGATAATTATTGTTAGCACTAGATGTCACCTTCATATTGTGTTGAAGGGTAGCCCAGTACCCATCAGAGTTTTATGTTGCGGGTTGGTTTTAAAGAGTTCAAATGGGTGCAGACTCAAGATGATAACATTCTAACTCAAAAATCTGGACTAGCATACACAAGCATTTGACGTCTGGAACCAACTTCAGATAGTAAGTTGGAGTAAGGGTGAATAGAGGGAAGACTTTGGTGAGGAGAGTGTAGAGTTCTGCTATGAACATCATATTTTCCAGCAACCTAAGGAGGAAAAACTTAAACACAAGGTCCTCTTGGATTCAAATTTCAAGGAAGCTAAAAGAAATCATAACAGTACTATAATCAAACATTTATCATAATACAGTTACAACAATCCATGTGAATCAATCGAACATGAACTCTCTCAGTATTAAAGGAAAATAAGATGGATTAAGAAAGATGACTTATATTAACCAAGATGTCTCAAAAAACAAATACATAACCAGAGAACCAATTGTTCTCAATCAAAATATTACAATATTGGAGCACTGCTCAACCATCGACCCCAAAAAAATACTAAAACTGCCTATATATACTCAGAATTGTTGCAAATACCAGGAGCGTGATCGGACCACTGCATTCAAAGTTTTCAGTCGGTGCCTGCTCTGTCAGACTATGCAGGCCTTCTCATGTTAGACACGAGCTCGCCTCAGTTATGTTCTTTGTAGGAAAATCTGTCCAGAAGGAAGCTTCGGATTGACAATCTGCACTCACAGTCATTCTCAGCACGCTTTCCATTTATGTGGTGAGACGCGTTTTCAACCACCTCTCTCACTTTCATTAACAACCTGCATTGGGATTGAAACACGACTTAATGCCATGGGGGTGGCCACACACTGCTCTTGGATAGGACACCATATAAACTCATGATTGTGGGGCCACTCAAAGGTGGTTTGGGTTCACACCACTTCTGAGCCCTCAATCCACCACCTTTTGCCACATATTACTTTTTCCAAACCACATTTTCAATTGTGGGACCGCTCAAGAAAATTATCTCCCGAGAACGTTGTGTCCCCACAATGGATTGTGTTCGTCGATCTTGTGATCTTGGGCGAGGATTTACAATAAATGGCTCAAATCTTCCCTCTTCAGATCAATGGATCATATCTTTCCTTTTCGAATCGATGGTCGAGATCTGCTTCGCGATTTAGGCTTCGTACTTTTCAAACTTAAAACTTTATTTGCCCCAAGCAAATCCTTTATTGTTAAGGATTTGACGACACATGGCCTCCAGAATGGGACAATCAAGATCCTCTTCGGGACTTCGGCCAATTCAGTCACTTCGAGATTTCAAACACTTCGGCACTTCAGACCTTTTTCTCTTGCGCTATACTTCACGCAATTTTGGACTCTCGAAAGCCCGTGACTCGCTAATATGAACTTTGAATGGAATCTCCTCCGCTGAAAACTGAACTTGCTCGCTCGCTTTGAGTCCATATTAGACCGCTCTAAGTGTTTCTTTATGCTCATGGTTGTGACATGCGGCCCTTGACAACTTAATGTGATAATGTTTGGCTCCACAGGTGATGGCATGCTCCCTGTGAGTGCCAAGAACGTGTAGTTCTAGTGCCTTAGTTGTTGGGCTATGGATTCATGCTCAAAAATATCCTGCTAAGAAATAAAATCTGACAAGCACACTATCCTAAAAACAAAAACAAAGCACATGGGCTCTGGGAGGATCTTATTTATGTACATTCCTAGACTAACCAATTTTTACAAAGCGTTAGGTGAAAGCAAACTTCCACCATAGCCATTCAAGTAACTTCCTAACTGGAAGCTCTTTTACTCTATCAGCGACTGATAACAGACGATGCAACCATGACAATAGAATGGTTACATCCTTCAACTTTCCTCCAAAGGTTGAAGTTGAGATAAAGCTAAGCAGCTCCAAGGCATGAAGGAAATGCAACTCCAGGTACTCGCTGACAGGCTCATAGAACGAGTGGCAAACTCCAGAAAATTTGTAACAGACAGCTCGATATGCTTCACAGTTGCTCACACATGGTTGAATATCTCTGGTAAGCACAGGTGGATGAGAAGTTGATGCAGGCTGACTGATCCCACGTGGTGGTTGCTCACTCACAGGCTCAGAGCAGGATATAAACTACTCATCTAGATTTCCCTCTTCTTCTTCGTGGCTCTCCCAAGGGTCAGAGTCATAATCTTCATGGCTCTCCCAAGGATCATATTCACAATCATAATAAATAGGAACCACGGGAGAGATCTGCTCTTCGTCATCTTTGTTGGGATATTGATCGCAATTTGTTTGTTCGTGGCCAGTATCTGAAATCACTTCTTCATCATAAGTGGGGTTGCCAAGAACATTTGTTTCGAGGACTGGAATATCCTCTGCATCTTCATAAGAGAAGCAAGCATGATCTTCCTTCAATTTCTCTATTTTTGCAGAAAGTGATTTTACCAGTCCCACCAGCTCACCCAAAGCATCTTCTTCATCCTCACAGTTTGCATCAAAATTTGTTATATTCTGAACACAATCGTTATATTCCTTACAACAGTTATGAGAAATAAACTCAGAGGAATAAAAATTTTGATAATGCCCATTGAAATTTGTATGAAAATGCTCCAGGGAGGAGATGCTAGCAGGGGGTAAGGAGTGGTACCAATTATGAGCATCTCCTGCTAACAAGATCATGAACATGTTTAATAATACATCCTCATGATGTGTTTCCCATTGATGCATGAGTTCATGAAACTCAAGGAGATGTTGAGTAGGGTTTTCCTCTTTACGCTCTCTAAATATGGGAAAATAATCACCCCATTCATTTGGAGTAGGAACAACATTAGGAAAACCAGGAACAGAGGAGAAATTAAAAGCAACATACCTCCAAGCCAAGATTCTTTCCATTTCGAACTAGTGGAGTCGCCAATCGATCCTTTAATCATGGAGTCGCCAGGTGAATGATATGTAGTCTGAATGTGTCTAGTATTTTTTCACCATCAAAGACCAGATCTAATCGTTGTCAATCTCCCAGGGAACTTTCAAGATGAGAAAGTGGTTGCTAAAAGCCTTCTCGAAAAAGTTCTCTGGGTCATCTCAGGTGTGCTAGAGGCAGCCAGAACTGAAAAAGTGGAGTCAACACAGTGGAGTCACCAATTGAAAATGCAATCTTCAATGGTTATGATATCTGATGCACCTTCAGAATCAGAAGCTCATTATCTTTCTACCTAGGGAAAAGCCTTCAATGTGTTCCCCGGCAATGGCACCAAAAATGTTAGCACTAGATGTCACCTTTAGATTGCGTTGAAGGTAAGCCCAATAACCATCAGAGTTTTATGTCACAGGTTGGTTTTAAAGAGGTCAAATGGGCGCAAACTCAAGATAATAAAATTCTAACTCAAAAATCTAGACTAGCATGCACATGCATTTGAGGTCTGGAATCAACTTCAGTCAGTAAGTTGGAGTAAGGGTGAATAGAGGGAAGACTTTTACGAGGAGAGTGTAGAGGTTTTCTATGAACATCATATTTTCCAGCATCCTAAGGAGGAAAAACTTAAACACAAGGTCCTCTTGGATTCAAATTTCATGGAAGTTGAAAGAAATCATAACAGTACTATAATCAAACATGTATTATAATACAGTTACAAAAATCTGTGTGAATCAAGCAAACATGAACTCTCTCAGTATCATAGGCAAATAAGATGGAGTAATAAAGTTGACTTAGATTAACCAAGATGTCTCAAAAAACAAATACATAACCAGAGAACTAGTTGTTCTCAATCAAAATATTACAATATGGGAGCACTGTTGCTCAACCATCGACCCCAACAAAATACTAAAACTGCCTATATATACTCAGAACTGTTGCAACTACCAAGAGCATGATCAGACCACTGCATTCAAAGTTTTTAGTCAGTGCCTGCTCTATCAGACTATGCAAGCCTTATCATGTCAAACGTGAGCTCACCTCAGTTATGTGCTTTGCAGGAAAATTCGTTCAGAAGGAAGCTTTGGATTGACAATCTGCTCTCACGACCGTTCTCAGCATGATTTCCATTTATGTGGTGAGATGATTTTTCAACCACCTCTCTCACTTTCATTAACAACCTACATCGGGATTGAAATGCAGATTAATGCCAAGGGGGCGGCCACATGCTGCTCTCGGATAGGACTCCATATAAATGCATGATTGCGGGCCTACTCAAAGGTGGTTTGGGTTCACACCTCTTTTGATCCCGCAATCCACCACCTTTTGCCACGTATTACTTTTTCCAAACCATGGCTTCAATTGCAAGACCGCTCAAGAAAATTATCGCTTGAGCACATCGTGTCCCCGCAATGGACTGTTGTTGTCGATCTTGTGATCTTGGGCAAGGATTTACGATCAGCAGCTCAAATATTCCCTCTTTAGATCAATGGATCAGATCCTCCCTTTTTGAATCGACGGCCAAGATCTGCTTCATGATTCGAGCTTCGGACTTTTCAAACTTCAAACTTT
Organism: Picea glauca; assembly: GCA_000966675.3. Classification (NCBI taxonomy): domain Eukaryota; kingdom Viridiplantae; phylum Streptophyta; class Pinopsida; order Pinales; family Pinaceae; genus Picea; species Picea glauca. The sequence continues at coordinate 1,376,358 of JZKD02S1672817.1, forward strand.
ATTTGCCCCAAGAAAATCCTCCAGAGTTAAGGATTTGACAATGTGTGGCCTTCCGAATCGGACGATCGAGATCCTCTTCAGGACTTCGGCCACTTCGGGCTCTTCAGGATTTCGGGCACTTTGACACTTCGGACCTTTTTCTCTAGCACTATACTTCACGCAATTTTGCACTCCTAAAAGCCTGTGAGCCACTAATCTGAACTTTGAATGGAATCTTCTCCACTGAAAACTGAAATTTCTCTCTCTTTGAGTCCATATTAAACCACTCTAAGTGTTGATTTGCACTCATGGTTGCAACCTACGGCCCTTGACAACTTAATGTGATAACAATTATTTATCCTAAGTTCTCAAGGGATGGGAATGAGTCACCAAGTGGATAAAGATACTTATGAAGGTAACATGTGTCCAATTTAAGGCATGCAAAATATATTGCGGGACTTGGTGTATTTTGGGGGGGAAGGAACTCATTTCTTGGGGATTCATTCATTTTCTCATGGGTAGAAGGGGTCAGACCGAATGAGAAAAGATGATTATTACCTTATCTACAGAGAGAATATTGTAAGGGGGTTTTATGTATTGTAACCAGAGTTTTGTTTGAAGAGGTTGGTTGTCAGGCCCGTGAGCATTCTCTCTAGGTGAGAAATTTATTGTCGAAGAGGCGGGTTGCCAGGCCCTTGAGCATTCTCTCCGAGTGAGAGTTTTGTTAGGAATTATTCTCTAGTGCATTGGGCATTAGTTGTAGGGATATGAGACTTCCTTTCTAGCATATTGTTGGAACCCTAGAAGGGAAGTGGGGCAGTCGAGGGACTATTGAGTAGAGAAGGGGAACACTTCAGGCTTGGGTGGGATAGGCACATGGGGAATGAGATATTCTAGACTAGTAGTAGCAATGGCACCTTGGACTAAGAAATTTTGTTGAGTATTGGACCTTAGGTTGGCATTTGGAACCTTTTTTCCCTAGTGGAGTTAAGCCCCAACTTGGGGGTGACCTGTTGCTAAAAGTATATGAGCAACAGAGTCTATGACTGAGAGGAACTTCTATGTTTTGTGCGCAGTTGATGACTTTTCATAAAAGATAAGTGTCTTATGTGCTTATCTCATTTATTGTGTGCTTAATTATATATGTTTGATATGGGTTTAATTCCTGTATGTTGTTGCATAGAAGTCATTGTTATTATTATGTTTAATGTTGCTTGCACATGTAAGTGTGGTTTTGATGTTCAGTATTGTAGTCGTGCATGAGTATGACAATTGTTATTAGTTAATTTTGTTAAGTTAACTTTATAATGAGGTTCATGAGTCTCCGAGATGAGCTTAGAATGGTCATGTGCACAGGAATACTCTATGTGCATAAAAGGTTGGATTCGGTTGTGCGCATAGGGAAGTAGTTTGAGTGCACAAGGAAATCAAAATTGGCGTGTGACACCAGAATGGTTGCACGCGCAGTAGTGAGCACATGTTCAGTATGGATTACATGCATAGTAATGTTGTATGCTCAGTATGCTTGTGTGCAGTTGTATTTGTGTTAATTTCATTGTATAAGTTGTGTCAAAAGAGGAAAGTTTGGGTGGTGTGACTCAGCTTGGGGTTGAGCATGTTACTTCAAGTAATTATGTGTAGACCAAGTTATAGAGTAGAATCTGTGCACTACATTTTGGGAGTAGCGATTCTCAGTAGCAAGTTGGGTAATGTCGCAGTATGGTATCATAGCAGTTTGGTAATGGGGATGTTACAAATTGGTATTAGAGAAATTTGGTAATAAGGATGTTACATTATGGTATCATAGTAGTATGGTAACAAGGATGCTACAGTATGGTATCAGAGCTCCAGTTTCAACATTGATCTTGCATGGGCCAAGTTTTGAGTATCTACTTAAGGAAAATTTTGGACTCGTAAGTGGTCGAATTTGAAATTACTGTGTGGCCATGGTGCACATAAAACAAGAATGTGCAAGTATGTGTGCTAAATTTTGACAGTGCGGGGTGCGGTGTTGGAAATGCGCAGTAAAAAAATTTGAACAGGTGTGTGCACTAAAATTTGGGGCTGCATAGAGAAAAATTGGTGGTGTGTGTGTAATATTGATACGCAGTGTATATAGTAAATATTGACATCATGCATTGGTATGTGTTGAACATCAATGCATGCATGGGTTTCAGAGGAAAGTATTATGACAAAAATGGTGCAGAGTTTTCATGAAGTTGTCTCATGAATTCGTCTAATAAATCTTGTTGCCTGCACATTTTGTAGAATTATCAGCGATTAGAGTAGGAAAGAATCAGCGTAGAAAGTCAAAAAAACATGGAATATGCGCAGAGGACTTACAAACTTGATGATGAATTCATGGATTTGTATGTTGGTTTGGGTGTTGATGGCACTGAATCCAAAGAGGAGTGCATAAAATTGGTAGAAACCATAAAGGGACTATAAAAAGATGTCCAAATCTATAAAGATAATAATGAAAGGCTTATGAAATCCAAGGAGAGGCAAGATAAATTCAATTTCAAGTTAATGCAAAGCTTGGACAGAATATAAAAGAAAACGGATAAGGAGATAGAGCCAAGTAGGTCAAGAAGTCACAGGTATCATGATGGGAAAAGAAGATGAACAAGAAGTGTTGATAAGCATCACCCTCACTCACCAAAGTATTAATTTTGGAAAGCATGCGGTAACTCAAGTCCATCTCTTGTCAGAAATCATAAGAGAAGGATTGGGGTGGATGAGCTATAGGGAGAAATGAATAAGATCAAGTTTCCTACCTTTGATGGTGAGCATAATAAGGATGAAGATGTAGAGACTTGGTTGTTGGGTATGAGGAAGTACTTCCAGTTGCATAATTATTTTGTTGAACCAGAAGGGATAATTGTCATCTATTAGCTAAAGGGAAAAAAATCTATATGGTGAGATCAACTTGTGCAAGTGCATCACATTGATGAAAAGAAGGTTACTTCGAGAGAGTTTAAGAGGAATTTTCAAAAGAAATACTTAACCAAGAGATACTATGACAAGAAAATTGATTTATTTTAACTCAAGGTTGGGAGTATGACAATAGATGAGTATGAAAGAAGATTCTTGAAGTTGTTGAAATGTGTCACATTCATCAAGGATGAGAAAGTTAAAATTCAAAGGTACATGAGCAGGTTGACCTCATTAATCAATGAAAAGATAAAGTATGATTATACCAAGACATTGGAGGAAACCATAAGGCATGCTAAATGTCTTTATGATCAGCAAAGGGGAAGACCGACTTTCCAAAAGGCTTGGGAAGACAAGATGAAAAGAAAGATGGAACAGAGGAAGAAGGGGGCTAAGCCACCATTTTTTCAGAAATATTACACAAGGACAGTCAACTCCTAAGGAGTCGAGAATGATGAAGATAGTGGTCCCCAGGATTATGAAGGGTTTCCAGTGAGAGAAGGTGGTCCCCCTACCTTTGATTGGGTAACAACTGGGGTTTGATCGATGAAAGGTGGTTGCCCCTCAGTGGGCACGGGTGACGCAGACTGCACCCTCTGCCTCAATAGAGACCTCTGCGCTGACCTCCTGATCTTAAGGATCGTTCAGAGTTCACCCTCGAGCTGGAATGGCTCCTTCAATTCTCCTCTGGAATCTTTATTTGAATTTGACCCACAGGTATTTTTCGGCACCTTACGGCCTTTTGGCCCAGTTCTTTCTCCGTTCCCAACAGAAAGTCACAATCGAGTTTCAGGGTTTCGCAATCCTCGATGCCACAAACCCCAGCTTCCTTTAATTCTCGATCTTCGATATCCCGATGCGCTCCCTTTTTTTATTTAGGCCCTCCTGGCTATGCCCCTAGTCCATATGACCTCCCCTCATATGACCTCAGCCATACTTTTTATCGGAATTCAGGGTTTCGAAGGTTGAAATGTATCAAACCTCTCGTCCACGAAATCCCCGATTTCCCGATTCCCCATGCCACATCACTAGGAATCCCTTCCACTGTAAACACAATCAACGGCCGTGATCGTTGACTAGGATCAACGACTCCAGGTCTCCCTCGGGGTTTCGCGACTTCAAATGCCAAAGTGCTTTGGCCTTCGTTTCCCCTGATCTCACGAATGTCGATTTCCCGATATGACTTCTCTTTCAGGACTTTCTCCGAAGGTTGAGATTGTTTCCATGCATCCTCAAAGATGGACGGTCCTCACCACTTCGGGTTTTTCACCATGGAAATTCTCAATGCCTCGCTACGATGAGATGATGTCAATAGGGTCCCACACAAGTCTTACCTCCTCATCAGAAAATCGAACTTTGAGATTCCAAGTTGCAAGTCCTCCTTGTCTCCCTGACTCGTGAAATTCCAATCCCAGACTTCCCTCAGATTTCTGACACGCGTCCCAAGTGGATGGATGGTTCAGATCAACCCTTGGGTTTTGCCAATTATATAAACCCAATCCACTTACCTATGTGAGTGTCGATGACCGAAATTCCGATGGGGCTTACGATCTCGTCCACGTGTCCTGACTGATGGACAGTGTCGATCCTTTACGGGGTTTCCAACATGGATTTTCCCCGATCACTTGCTCACAATATTTCTGATTTCACGAATGTCGAAATCTCGATGACCACACCTCTCATTGGACTTTTCCTCCTCATGTTCATGAAGCTTAAACCTTGTGCAACTCCTGGGAAATCCAACGGCTAACGGGTGTCTGTGTGACAATCCAATAGTCCACAATCTCCTGAGCTTGGACTTCGGACACGACCATAACCTCCTCGCTCCTCTGGAAAATATGATGGCTGGCGGGATTTCGCTAATCCTCCCCGCAGATTTCTAACCGTCGATCTCTTCCCTTTGATGATTTCTACAAAGGAAACCAAGGACTCTTCCCTGGGCCTATCCGCTTGCGCTACAAACTTCCGATGCTCCTCAATGTTTTCAAAATCCTTACTCCTCCTAAGCTTCTCACGACTTCGAGCCTCAAAGAGGATCTTTGTACGCACTCCTTGTGGCAACCTCCAAACACGTCTAAGTGTTGAATTCCTCTGACCCTACGCACTCCTGCAGCATAAGTCTTTTAATTCCTGCTCAGGTTCGCAACCCTAAACTTCACTTGGCCTGCACACTCCTTGCACAGCTCCTGTGTCCAACTACACTTCTGGGGAAATGAGAACAAAATCTACCTATCTGAGCCCTCTGTCAATGCACTTCTTGCGGACAAATTCGACGGCACTCCTTGCAGGAACCTTGCTTAGATAGAGAAACAATTGAAACTCATTCCCTCTTCCTTTCAAACTTCAACTTAGAACGTGAAATCATATACACAGCATATCAAAGCAAATGTATAACAGGAAGAAAACATTCATGAGCATAACATCAATACACAGAGAACAACACAAACCATGAATTTGAATCAAATCTTTCTATTAATCCAAATGTGTGTACATGGGTGTTCTTACATAGCTCTCTGCATGCCCTTGCTCTTCCTTCTTCAGAATAATGTTACAATGCACAATGAGGGTGTCTATATCTCGTTTCCCTCATGCGCTCTCAAACAATCTAATCTAGAATTAAATTCTATCTACCTGCATTAACTACTATAAATGCCTCCTACCTACTAAGGACGAGAGCGAGCTACTCAAGGCCCAATTACATTGCACAAGTGCGTCTCATCTTAATGGCTCATTTAATATGGCGCATCGATCTAAGGGAATTTCAAAATTTGTGCTAGTGCTTGTCCAACTGTCTGATTGCTTCTGCATTGGCTCGCTTGATGTGGGCAATGCGGCTGCATCATACTCCCTCACTTGAAAATTTTCATGGGCTCCTGTCCATGAGCCCCTGCATGGTTTGTCCATGCTTCAAAATCTTTACTTCATTCTTCCAGCTGGCATCTTCAACTGGATGTCCCTTCCACTTGACCAAGTATTCAAAGTATTATTTTCTTCTGGTCTTCTTGTCAATTCTTTTGTCCAGTATGTGCTCCATCTATGGCTTCTCTGCCATTGGCATCTGCTTCATCCACTGGATCACTGGCTGCTCATTTCCAGTCTCTATTTCTTCAGTCTTATATGGGTACAAATCCTAGATATTGAATATCAGAGAAATTCTGATCCCATCGGGTAATTCAATCTCGTAAGCATTTGCCCCACATTTCTTCAAGACCCTGCACGGCCCGACTTTCTTCATCTTCAATTTATTATATGTTCCTCTCGGGAACCTTTCCCTTCTCAAATGTGCCAGAATTAAATCACCAACTTCAAACTAAAGTTGTCTTATGTGTTGATCTGCCCTGCGTTTATATTCCTGGCTTGAATTCTGCAATCGTTCCTTCACCTGGCTGTGAAGTTCTTTCATCGCCTCTGTGAATTATTATGCACTAGCGCTCCTAGTCGCAATCTATTCTGAATCCCTCAATTCAGAAATTCCTCTCGGCTGCATACCATAAACAATCTGAAATCGACTCTGCCCTGTACTCATGTTAACTGAGTCATTATACGCAAATTCTGCCTGTGGTAATATATTGTCCCATTGGCTGTGGTGTTCTATCACCAAGATTCTCAACAAGTCTCCCAGACTCCTATTTACCACCTCTGTTTGTCCATCTGTCTGAGGATGATAAGCCGAACTAAATGCCAAGTTAGTTCCCAGCTTCTTCCATAAGGTCCTCCAAAAATTCCCTATGAACTTAGTGTCTCAATCTGAAACTATGCTTCTTGGCAACCCATGAAGTCGAATGACCTCTTTGAAAAACAGGTTCGCAATGTGAGTTGCATCATTGGTTTTCTAACATGGAATGAAGTGTGCCATTTTGGAAAATCTATCCACCACCACAAAGATTGAATCACAACCTCTTTGTGTTCTTGGCAACCCCAATACAAAATCCATGCTAATTGCATCCCACGGCCTCTCTGGTATGGGAAATGGTTGATAGAATCCCACATTCTGCTTCCTTCCCTTCGAATGCTAGCAAATTTTGCACCTATCCACAAATTTATTGACATTTGCTCGCATTCCTGACCAAAAATATGCCTCGTTTAGCTTTGCGAACGTCTTATCGTGACCAAAGTGCCCTGCCAATCCTCCATTATGTTTCTCCTTTAACATATTCTCCCTCATGGAGAATTTCAGAATACATAGTTGATTGCCTCTGAACAGCAATCCTTCCTGGATCATGTATTCTATCCATGGGCTTCTGTCTCTGAGAATTGGATTCTCAGCTGCTTCATATGCCTAGCTAAAATCCTGATCATCTGTGTACATGTCCCTAAGATCATCAAAACCCAACGTTTTGACTTTGAACTCCTGCAACAGCAAACACTTCCTGCTCAAAGCATCAGCAACTTTGTTAGTAGTACCAAAAATATGTTTAATCACAAAAGTGAAATTGTGCATATATTCAACCCATTTGACATGTTTCTGATTCAACTTTTCCTGTTGAGTCACAAACTGCAGTGCATGATTGTCACTGTACAAGACAAACTCTTTGGGTATCAAATAATGCCTCCATTTCTTCAATGCTTGTATGATAGCATAAAAATCCTTATCATAAGTGGTGTACTTCACTTTCACCTCATTCAGCTTCTCGCTGAAGTATGCTATCGGCATGTCTTCTTGGCTCAAGACTACCCCAATTGCAAATCCGCTTGCATCGCATTTCACCTGAAATATCTTCTGGAAATCCGGAAACACCAAAACTGGTTGTTCTGTAATCTTCCTCTTCAATAAAATGAAACTCTTTTCAGCCTCTTCAGTCCAGTGGAAAGACTTGTGTCTTTTCTTCACTGTGTCCATCATCGTTGTGCTAATTCCACTGAAATTCCTGACTAATTTTCGGTAGAAACTAGCCAATCCGTGAAAACTTCTCACCTCAAATATGTTCTTTGGTGATGGCCAATTCTTGATTACCTCCACCTTATCTGGATCCATCCTCAACTCATTCACCAAAATAACAAACCCCAAGTAAACGAGCTATGTCTTCATGAATGAGGATTTCTTCATGTTTATCAACAGTTTCTCCTGCTGCAATTTCTGCATCACTGTAGCCAAATGCTTCAGATGCTCCGTTGTTGTTTTACTGAAAACCAGTATGTCATCCAAATACACAATGACAATTTTCCCAATGAACTCCTTCAGGACTTTTTTCATCAACCTCATGAAGGTACTTGGTGCATTTGTTAAGCCAAATGGCATAAAAAGCCATTCATACAACCCCTCGTTGGTTTTGAATGTTGTCTTCCATTCGTCACCTTCTCTCATGCGGATCTGGTGATAACCACTTTTCAAATCAATCTTTGAAAAGTATTTTTCTCCACTCAAACAGTCCATCAGATCATCCATCCTCGGTAATGGAAATATGTACCTGACGGTTATCTTATTAATCTCCCTCGAGTCAGTACACATCCTCCAGCCTCCGTCTTTCTTTGGGCTGAGTACTGTTGGAACAGCACATGGACTCAAGCTTTCCCTGACTAAACCTTTGTCCAACAACTCCTGGACTTGTCTTTTGACCTCTTCATTCTCTTGCAGTGTCAATCTATACGTGGATTTGTTTGGAAAACTAGCTCCTGGTATGAGATCAATATGATGACTCACACTTCTGATCGGTGGCAACAAACGAGGTAATTCATCCATGACTATATCAGCAAACTCTTCCAGCAGTTCCTGACCTTCCTCTCGTAAATCATCTACCCTTGTGTTAGTCAAAAAAATTCTAGGCTTCCTGACCACAATAAACGGTGGATCCTCCTTCTTCTTAACCTCTGTAAGAAGTTCCTTCCCACTCATGAGAAGTACTATGTTGCTTACTTCCAGTTTCACGTCCTTATCCTTTATCGGAAGCAACATGTGTGTCCTCCCATTCTTCTCTAGGGTGTATGTGTTCATTCGCCCATCATGAATCACATTTTTGTCATATTTCCATGGTCTACCCAGCAATAGATGGCAAACATACATAGGAATAACATCACATAATATCTTATCATTATATCCTCCTATCTTAAATTCAACTAAACATTGTTTAGTGACATTACCTGATGTCCCTTTTGTAGCCACGAAACTTTATATGGGCTTGGATGTTCAATCGTATCCAGCTCCAGCTTCTCTAACATATCCATCGAAACGAGATTATCCATGCTACCGTTGTCCACAATGACCTTGCATACCCTATCCATGGTCTTGCAAGCAATCCTAAAAAGTCTGTTTCTTTGCACTGAATTCTCCACCTCCTTCTCTGGTGTTAAAAGGAATTTTCGCATCATAAGTGATTGTCCGCCTTCAGTATCTTCTGCCTCCACATCTCACCTTTGTGCTTTGATGATGTGAGTTTCCCCAATCTCTTTCTTTTTCTCTGGACACTCATAAGACTTGTGTCCATTCTTTCCACACATGAAACATGTGATTACTCCACCTCTTCCTCTTCCTCTACCTTTGGTACGAGGAAAAGTATTATTTTCAGCATAATCTCCTCTCTACTCATTATGCTACCCTCGTTGTGAAGTTCCACCTCTCTCTGTCCATGTCTGAGGTTTCTTCCAGTCTTCCTTGGGCTTCTGGTTTCTATCCTGGGCAACTGATTTGCCTCTGGGCTGACTTCTGCCTCTGCCCCTCTGACTCTGTTTTCGGCTCAGCTTCTCCTCCGCTTTCAGAGCCATCTGATAAGCATATTCCACCATTTGGATGGTCAACATACTCATCTCATCCTGAATTTCATATCTCAGGCCATTCATATACCTAGCTACTTTTTCATCATTGCTTTCACGATGACCTGCCCTGATATTCATCCTGTAAAATTCTTTAGTATATTCCTTCACTGACATCAGCTTCTGTCTCAGGTTCTGCATTCTTCTGAACAAAGAAATTTGATAATCCCTGGGAATGAATTTTGCCTTCATCTTTGCAATCATCCTATCCCAGCTCTTAATTTTCTGCTTGCCTTGGGAATGCCTGTCTGCTTGTAGTTCATCCCACCACAATGTTGCATGTCCTTTTAATCTCGCGATGTCATGCTTGACCTTCTTGTCCTCTTCAACATATTCATAGTCAAAATATGTGTCTAGAGCTCTGATCCAGTCTAGAAGCTCTTCTACATCTAGATTTCCCTCATAAACTAGAATGTCCATCTTCGCCTTTGCACCCATCCTTGCAACAGCTTTAAGCAAGCATTCATTGGCTGCATCTTCTGCTATGACTTCTTCGTCTCCATGTCCAGCATCATCTTCACTTTCGGACTCACTGATATCTCCTACATCAGCTGTGCATTTTTTTATTATCTCCATGTCCACAAGTCTGGTGCGTATGTTATGCAGATCTCTTTCTACTTCTAGATTTTTCACCTGTCTACCCCTTCCTCTGGACATATCCCTTTCCTCCTCTGGATCGGGTGATTGTCTATCTCTTCTCCTTGGCGGCATGGTGAATCTTTCTTTTCCCTACTATAGAAAGCAAATAAGATTTTCTAAGCTATGATACCAAACTGACGCAGAGCACACCCTCTGCCTCGACAGAGACCTCTGCGCTGACCTCCCGGTCTTAAGGATCATTCAGAGTTCACCCTCAAGCCAGAATGGCTCCCTCGATTCTCTTCTGGAATCTTTATTTCAATTTGACCCACAGGTCTTTTTCGGCACCTTACGGCCTTTTGGCCCGGTTCTTTCTCTGTTCCCAACAGAAAGTCACAATTGAGTTTCGGGGTTTCACAATCCTCGATGCCACAAACCCCAGCTTCCTCGAATTCTTGATCTTTGATATCCCGATGTCCTCCCTTTTTTTCTTTAGGCCCTCCTGGCTATGCCCCTAGTCCATACGACCTCCCCTCATATGACCACAGCCATACTTTTTATCGGGATTCAGGGTTTCAAAGGTTGAAATGTATCAAACCTCTTGTCCAAGGAATCCCCGATTTCTCGATTCCCGATGCCACATCAATAGGAAGCCCTTCCACCGTAAACACAATCGATGGTCATGATCGTTTACTAGGATCAACGGCTCCAGGTCTCCCTCGGGGTTTTGCGACTTCAAATGCCGAAGTGCTTTGGCCTTCGTTTCCCCCGATCTCACGAATGTTGATTTCCCGATATGACTTCTCTTTCAGGACTTTCTCCGAAGGTTGAGATTGTTTCCACGCATCCTCAGAGATGGATGGTCCTCGCAGCTTCGAAGTTTTCACCGTGGAAATTCCTGATGCCTTGCTACGATGAGATGATGTCAACATGGTCCCACATGGGGCTTAGCTCCTCATCGGAAAATCGGACTTCGCGATTCCAAGTTGCAAATCCTCCTTGTCTCCCTGAATCATGAAATGCCAATCCCCGACTTCCCTCGAATTTCTGACACGCATCCCAAGTGGATGGATGGTTTAGATCAACCCTTGGGTTTTGCCAATTATATAAACCCAGTACACTTACTTATGTGAGTCACGATGAGTGAAATGTCGATGGGGATTCCGATCTCGTCCACATGTCCTGACTGATGGACGGTGTCGATCCTTTACAGGGTTTCCAACATGGATTTTCCCTAATCACCTGCTCACAGGATTTTCGATTTCACGAATGCCAAAATCTCAATGACCACACCTCTCGTCAGAATTTTCCTCGTCCTGTTCACGAAGCTTCAACCTCGTGCAACTCCTAGGCAATCCAACGGCTGGCAGGTGTCTGTGTGATGATCTGACAGTCTACAATCTCCTGAGCTTGGACTCCGGACACAACCGTAACCTCCTCACTCCTCTGGCAGATCTGACGGCTGGTAGGATTTCGCTAATCCTCCCCGTAGATTTCTAACCGTCGATCTCTTCCCTTTGATGATTTCTACGAAGGAAACTAAGGACTCTTCCCTGGGCCTATCCGCTTGCGCTACAAACTTAGGATGCTCCTCAATGTTTTCAAAAGCCTTACTCCTCCTGAGCTTCTCACGACTTCGAGCCTCAAAGAGGATCTTTGCACGCACTCCTTGCGGCAACCTCCAAACACGTCTAAGTGTTGAATTCCTCCGACCCTGCACACTCCTGCAGCAGTAGTCTTTTAATTCCTGCTCAGGTTCGCAACCTTGAACTTCACTTGGCCTATGCACTCCTTGCACGGCTCATGTGTCCAACTACACTTCTGGGGAAATGAGAACAAAAGCTACCTATCTGAGCCCTCTATCAATGCACTTCTTGCAGACAACTTCGACCGTACTCCTTGCAAGATATTGGTGGGTATAGTCGACAGTCGAGTCCGAACGTATGGGCAAGATATCAAGTCTAAAATCCTTCAAGAGAACTGAGGACAAGCGGACCGAAAAAACTCTAGAGGACCCTGAATGGATTAGAAATTCACGAAGCTCTCAGACCAAATGAAGACAGATGAACCTCAAGAAGAACCCCCAATATACAAACTAACTACTACAAACGGTTAATCCTCGGAGGGATATTCATCATTTCTCTCTCGAACACGACCTCGTGTGTAACCCCTGTGTGAGAAGGGGATCCCAGCTATGGTTATACGAAAATTGGATTTACTCTCCCTATCGTAAGATTTTGAGTTTGTCTTGAATGATTTAGAGATTTATTCTCACATCCTATTCCAAAGCGCTAGTCTTAGTCTATTGTTGGTGTAAATATCTTTAAAAATAAAAAGTTTCTAGATTGATCTTAACTAGCATTGATTTTAGTGGCATTTATTTACGCAAACATGAATGAGAGTGAAACTAACGATGTTGTGACTCGAATCCCAAAGAAGTAAAAGAACGATATGCAAATTTTTATTTCGATGAACTTTTATCTATGGGAAGGAGAAGAGTTTCTTTCTTTCACTAACAAACACAAGAATGCAAAAATTTCATGCAATTTGTTTTGAACAAGAATCCAATTAAGCGCTAATTTGTAAAGAAATCCTTTCTGATATCCAAAAACCAATGCAAAAATTATCCCTTTGTTTAATTGTAAATGTGAATTGAATAATTCATCTAATGCTTCTTGTTTCACTAATAATGAAAAAATAACTTCATTGTTGTGACTTTGGAAAAAGGAAGCAAAATCACACAAACAAAGACACTCTCGGCAGTCAATAAAAGACGAAAAGAAAAACAAACTAAATATTCAAAGAAGAACACCAAAAAACAAAGAATTACACTAAAAAATATTCCAGGAACGGGTAAGGATCAAAGACCAAATAAATAGTACTGAGATCAATGAGTTTCCTTATAACAATATCTAATCAATCAAATTAATGAAAGAGCAGCAAAAAGAACCCAAGTCTGAGGAAAAAAGGTCGTTTTGCGAGAAGGAAAGACAACATAAAACCCAATCAAAGACTAAAAGAGTGAAAAAAAGCAAGTTGTAAGCCAAACCGAAGACATAACCTGATAGAACAGGATCTGAGATAGAGAGAAAGACGAAATAACTACACCTAGCAAACAGACAGTCAATAATTTTTCAAGGAAAGAAAAAATAGCGCTCTAGTAGTAACAGCACCAGAGCGCTACAACACTCCCTAATACACTCTGGGGGAGCGTTGGTAGATCAATCAGCGCTCTGACAGTAACTAGAGAGGGTGCGGGTTCTGAGAAAAGTTTTGGAAAAACCAAGAAAATTCAAAATCTTAGGAAGTTTGATCAAAATACTTCGTAAGAAAACTTTAGCAAAGATAAAAGATGTATGGATGGATCAAATCAGCAAACGAGATATGAATATGGGCAGAAGGAAAAGACAAACCAAGGAAAGAAACTAAAACTGAAAGCTTCACTCCCCAGTGGAGTCGCCAATTTATGTTATGGAACAATTTCCCTGCAGATAGGTGAATAACCCCTTGGATTCTAGATCCCTAATACCAAGATAGAAAGATGCAAATGGACACTAACATCCCTTTGAGATTTGTCTAACTAGCCAAAAAGAGAGTAGGAGAAAAAGGTGATCGTACCTATTTCCGATGTTTGTCTTCGTTGCTCCAATTTGAGCTTGATGTCCAAACTCTTCCACGCAACTTGATACCTGCAAAAATACGGACATCAAAGGGAAACAAGGAAACTCCTACTCTACCATATTGGATTAAACAAAATCATATATAATAGACAAGCATATGTAAGATACACAAACTAGAGGGGAATGGGCCAAATATATTGATGAGAACTTGAAAGAGACACTTACAATCATGGATGGTGTTGAAGTAGCTTCTCCAAATCCTCCTTGTCACACCCCTTGCTAGAAATATCCACGATCAGAATGACAATACTTTCGTTGATTATTTTCCTCCCTGTTCACCATAAGAATGCCTCCATTTTAGTTTTTGAGAGGCTCAACCACTGTTATCACTGAAATTTCGTCCGCACAGGGCGACAAGAACTCTGCATCGTCAACACAGAACTGGAGTCATTCATGGCACAGGGTTAATTCCACAGCACAGCAAAGGGTCTAAAAACTATACAAATGACCAAAAAATTCAAAGGCACTTTACAGAACATGGGCGCGCGCGTGCACGCGCGTAACAGCATCATACAAGGTGCGCCTGCGCGCATGATGCGCAGCTGTTGGGCGAAAAACCCGCGCGCCTGCTAAACGGCACATTTATGAAACTGGTCGGCCTCCCAACCACTAATGGATCAGCTCCCAATTCGATTGGACATCAAATCTGAGCTCAATCCGCGTGGGGGGGGCTGGTCAAAGACCTAAGGGTGCCCTAAAGAGCCCCTTTTCACATTCAAAAGAGGCCACAAAATAACCCAATGCTTGGCTATAAAAAGCCATGA
>JZKD02S1672817.1:1404531-1445104 GCA_000966675.3 Picea glauca
GCTTTGTTGTTTTCTTTCTAACCTTTTACCATACAGCTGTCATGACTAGCAGAGCCCAACTAGGCATGTAAGCACTCACTTTTTGCTCACACAGTGACGAGAAGAGTGCAAACAACCACCTTGGTTATATTTGGGATTAGTTGAGGATATGACTCCATCAGTTGTGGCATTTCCCTTAGATGTGGGCTAAGGGTTAGATTCAAGCCAAACCAACTTGAATCATCTCTAGATGTACTTAGAGAAAAGGGTGATTTATTCCCATGATTTTTTCAACCAGTCGGCACTCCTTTAAAATGGGTAGCAAAGCACTACAACGCTCCCTGCTAGATAGACAAAGAGCGCTAGCACTCCCTGCATATGAGCAGGGGAGCGTTGATATTCCAAAGTCAAGATGACCAACTCTCATAGCAAAACACTTTGTTTCATCTATCAAATGATGTGGCTTCTTCTTCCAACATGTTCTAGAGAATGTATCAAGTGTTTCCATGGTGTCGTTCGCAATGTGACACACACAGAACGAAAATGCGACATTTACGACACTTGTGACAAAAGTGCGATAGTTGCGACAATGAGAATGTGACATTATCGAAATGAGGAATTTTGACATGTAACAAGAGCATATGTCAATTTTTCATGCAACTAATTTCAGATCTGAAAATTACTTCCAAATAATCGAAACAATAAACCCTAGTTGTTATCACTAAACAATTTTGCATTGAAATTGTGACATAAAATTACAGCAGCGGAAACAATAAGATCAAAGATAAATTATCCATGCATTTGAGACACAAAATTTTCTATTCTGTAAATTGTCAGATTCAGAAAATTATGAGGGAAAAACCAACCCTCCCAGTAGTCACAAAGAAACCAAATATGGGGACAAATCTAGTCCTCTCAGTAACAACAAAAATCAGTAAATTACCTAGGAAAAATTCCAATTTGCAAATATATTGTAGGTCACCTGTATGGCCTGCTAACATCAGCCATATAATTGTTGATGTCATCATGTATGGACCTGTTGAACTACCCAAAAAACTCACACGTGCATACTTGTTCTTCCCTCTCACATGTACAAACATTTACAACTATCACGTGTGTGACTGTACATACATGTTTCATACCACACATGCAATTGTATAGACTATTTCTCCCACACGTGCAAACCTATACGATCTGATCCACACATGTGACCTTCTCTCTCCTCTTCTCCTCACATGTGTAGCCTTTCTTGGCTAAGAAACATTAGCCTTTATTGGCTAAGAAACATTAGCCTTCCTTGGCTGAAAACAAAAAAAAAATCCAAGAAACCCTAGGCCAGATTTTCCAAAATTGCAGAATTTCCCTTGCTGAAATTTCCAAGCTCCTAGCACAAGTGCTAACTCACTTATGCTAACTCCATAATTTCACAATGAGATGTCATAATCTCCTCCTCTCCTCTTATAGGAGTCTAATGTGAATTTATAAGCCCTTATATTACTCTAAGGAGCCCTCCAATAAACTCAATATTAAATTAGAATTTTAATTCCTCTTTATGGGTGTGAATCCCTAACACAAGCCCACAAAGCCCATCACCAAACCCACGAAGCCCCAAGTCAAATCCATGGGCATTTTCACCAAAATGAAAGTGTAATTTGGTGCTAACGAATATTCCCACATGCCCAACACCAAGACCACTAGTGGGAATACCTCCCGAAGATACAAACTTTTAACACTCCCTCTTAGTGAGGGAGGTATTCTCGCCCACTACAATGTCTCCTGGAAGTATCTATGTATCCCATACTAGAAGTAGCTCTGCTACCTACTCTAGATTTTCTACTACAACTGCACTCTAATCCTCTTGATAGGATGCTACCTCTGTCACCAAAACAAATCCAGCTGCATGGCATGGTCCTTTCTCGGTAGTCATGTTGCTCCTAAAAGCCTCCCGCTTCTGAGCCTCCTACTTGGATTCCTCAACCCATGACACCTTCTTCATGATATTGGAAGTTTCCTCTCTCCCACCTGCACCTGAATATAGAGTTCCTTTGGATGAGTGATGATCCCTCTAATCCTATTGACTCCCTCTGAAATCTAACTTCCTCTTTACAATCTTGGGAGGCTACTCCTCCCCACCGGATCCCGAGGGTTGACTCCTTCCAAATTCTAACTCCCTCTGAGACTGTACAACCTCTAGAGTTACATCCCTTTGAACCTGCATAGCCTGTGGATCTACATGCTCCTTATCCTCTATCGCGTTGCTATTGTTGGTCATAACTCACATAGGTTGGCCCTTCATCCTATATAGGTTTCCCTATATATCTAACTCCAAGAGCCACTATTGTGATGGAGCTAGATCCCATAGGAATGAATAACACTTGTATGTTCTGGAACAAGACTGCATATCCCTTCTCCTAAATCATTGAGACTAAGAGCACACTTCTCTTGAACTCTGGCACCCATAGTACATTTGACACCCTCGATACATCTCCTGACTCCATCTAGAATGATAATGTTCTAGATCCTTGTACTACATGCTTGGTACCCATTCCAATCTCCACACACAAATATGAGCCAGTCTCTGTGAAGATTTCAAACAACTCTCATGCACCTGTCATATGGAATGAGGCTTTGCAATCCACCAGCCAGGTCTCACCAATGGAAACTATACCTGAAAAGGAAAATACCAATAAGAACTCCCTCTAGAGCATGTCTTCAACCTCATCAAACTTTGTTGTTGATGCATGTTGCCTCCTTCCCCATTTACTTTGTTGTGGACACTATGAAGCATAATGTTCATACTCATGACAAGCAAAACACTTGACCTTGCTAAGTTCCTTCTTCCTCCTCGGATCTAGAGATGCCTCTCTCTCTAGAGAAGCACCTTTTCTACCCTTCCTAGTATGAGCAACCAGTGTTGGTTCTCATCGTTGTTGCATTTCTCCTTGCCATTCTTGGACTCTAATCGAGCCTCTTCCTGGATACAATCAGTCCATAATATGTCAAAATATGACAAATTCCCTTGTGCACATATCCCCTACATAAATGGTTCCCAAGACTCAAGAAGACCACTCAATGACACATTCACCAATTTGATGCCATCCATTGTCTCACCAATGGCTACAAGATGATCATAAATTTGAGTGATCCACATAAGATAATTGGAAACTATGTTCGAACCAGACATCTCAACTGCTCTCTAGTGCATCAATATTGCCTTCCTACTTGCATTCATGCTTTGGTACAAGCCTACCAAAACATCAAACATCTCCTTGGTTGTCTTCTTCTTTGAGATGTGAGGAATAAGGTGATATTTTACGGAATCCAACAACATTCACTTGGACTTCACTTCCTTCTTCTTATGGGCTTCAAATTCCTACAAATCAGTGGGACTTGCAACCACACCCTCAACATATTCTTTGAGATCATTCTACTCCAAGAGAAGGAGAATATTGGCCTTCCAAGCCCGGAAATTTGTTTCCCCTTCCAACTTGTCCTCAATCTTCAAAGTGTTCACCATTATGACCTACCTAGAACTAGAACAAAAAACTACAACAAACTTGTAGCAGCAAATGTGTCTCAAGAGATGACTCCCTCTCTTCCTTCAAAGCCTCAACTTTGATACCATGTCAATTTTTCATGCAACTAATTTCAGATCTGAAAATTACTTCCAAGTGATTCGACCAGTAAACCCTAGCTGTTTTCACTGAACAATTTTACACTAAAATTATGACAAAAAATTATTGACGCGGAAACAACAAGATCAAAGATAAATCATCCTACATTTGAGACACAAAATTTTATGTTTTGTAAATTGTCAAATTCAAAACTTTTTGAGGGAAAAATCAACCCTCCCAACAGTCACAAAGACACCAAATCTGAGGACAAAACCAGTCCTCTCGATAACAACAAAAATAAACAAATTTCCCAAGACAAATTATGATTTGTGAATCTACTGTAGGTCTCCTATATTTCCTACAGACATAAGCATGTATGGAAATGTTGAACTGCCCAAAAAATCTCACACGTTCGGACCTGTTATTCCCTCTCACATGTGTGGACCTGTACAGTTGTCACACGTGTGACTATACAGACCTATTCCATACCAAATGTGTGGTTGTACAGAATGTTGCTCCCACACATGCAAACCTGTATGGACTATTGTATGATATACTCCACACATGCATCCTTCTCTCTCCTCTTCTCCCCATTCGTGTGGCCTTTATTAGCCGAGAAATAGAAGCCTTCCTTGGAAAAAAAAAGAACACAATTTCCAAGAAAGCCTAGGCTAGATTTGCTAAAATTGCAGAATTTTCCTTATTGAAATTTCCAAGCTCCTTGTTGTGTCTATTTCATCACTTGGGTGAGCAAAAAAAGGGCACTTGAATGTCTAGTTGGGCTTGCTAGACAAGACAGAGGTTAGTTCATGAGTTAAACAATCCAAGCACATGAAATAAACAAGTAAACAAACTAAAAACAACTAAGGAAATAAAACTAGAATGCATAAGAAACTTTGAACCAAAAAAATCAACCAAATGACCAAGATTATGCCACCAATGATTAACTATATTAGTTGGAAAAACATCATAGAGAAAGGAGAACTTATGAGTCCCCTCTTCCTCCTTGGGAGGGCTCTTGAGTTTCCTAATGGAGAGCTCTTCTTACAATGGTAGGAAAGAAAGCAAATGGTGAAGAAATCAAAGCCTATTCCCTCAAGAGGTGAGTGGAATGGCCTATTTGAATGTTGCTAGAATGCTCCAAGGAGAAAAGAGGATTCTCAAGGGAGGATTGAGGCAACATAACAATACTATGGAAATCTTAAATTCTTAGTGCACCCATGGCCTTCATTTATAGCATGTATTCAAGGAAATATTCAACTGGTTCTTGGTGTGAACAAGGGGCCCTTTAGGGCACGCTTTGGTCCTTCACTAGCCCCCCATTCAGATTCAGCTCAGATCTGAGGGTCAAATCAAGTTGGGAGCTGGTCCATAAGTGGTTGAGGGTCTGAAAAGAACCATAAATGTGTCATTCACGGGAGTGTGCGGCTTTACTTGTACACAGTCACACATATGCAGCATTGTGTGCTCTACAGGCTTCTTTGGCCCATGCACTATGTGAGTGCCTCCTTTAGTGAGTTAGCGCATGTCAGTTTTTTTCCAATTGTATAGTTTTTGCCTCTTGGAAATGAATTTTGGGTGTTGTAGGTGAAGTAATGTTTTATTGGCAATGTTGTATTTATGTAACCATTTGCAAGCAATGTTGCAGATGAAATTTCAGTGATAACAGATGCCCCCTGATGTGTGAGGTTAGGAGCATACGTATAGCCGAAATACATCAATGTTTCTTCTACTGAGAGTGCCATTGTAAGGAAGAGTGTTGATAGGAACTGCAAGAATGATCCGTCGGAGGGAGAGGGGAAACTGTCGGACCCAAACCTTTCTGTAGGGAGAGAAAAGAAAATTTGTATTAAACGAGGCAAGCATACCCCATGCTCATGTCATGCAACTCAAAATGTAAGACATTAACTGAAGTTGTATGCTGATGTAGATAACTGCAGCGCCCTCCAGGGTGGTTTGATAACGGCAGATGACAATTCTGATGGTGAACATACTCTGAAAGGAGGCAAGGATGCCTATAAGAAGTGTCGATGAATCGTAGGCATTGATGGCCTAACAAATTCATAGGTCTTCGCCTGGTAAAAAAAAACTACAATAGTCTCATAGTAAGACCCACCGTAACATGAGATTTTGTTGAAGTCGAATGTTATGGGGGTCAATGGCATCAAAGAGAAATGATGGTTCTTTGTGTGTCGTCTGAGACTCCTTGTTGTAAAGGCAATAAGAGTCAAGATATTGTCGCCCTTCTAGAAACTGTGTTGATGTCAACAAACAGGGAGACGTGACTCCAAGAAGCAAAGGGCTTCATGACATCTATGGAGATAAGATCAGGAACTGATAGGGAACATGAACGAAGTCAAGACGTAGTGAGAATCAAGACTGCCCTTGGTTGGGGGTATGTTGGAAGGATGATCGGAAACAACCATAAAATTGTATCTAGTGCCAGGGGGACAACTAGACATGAGGTTAAACTGTGCCAGAGGTGTGACAAAAGTGGACAAACTCAGAGATCAGGGGTGCATGGACTGTGGGATACTCGGGGTTTATGAACGATGTTAGAATGAGTAAGGAAAAGTGGATGCCCCAACCAAGGGCAACATGGGTTGCGTTTCCAGAAAAGAAGGTCATCAAGGGTGACGACGAAAAGATAAGTAAATGCTGGAAACAAAGGCTTTTTACAATTACCAAATAAATAAAGAATAATTTGGGATAAGTGTAAATATACATAAACAGGTGCCCCAATGCAATATGGCTTGGTCGGTGAGGGTGCAAGTTGCATGAAGAACTGGTGGGGGGGCCATATGTGGGTTTTTGTATGAGGTGAAATGAAAGTAGGGCAATCTACAGATGGGTAAATTGATTGTGGATCAAATGGAGGGTTAATGATATTGCGAAGGTGCATTTGAATAGAACCAAGATGAGATAACCTGGGAGTCCATTGGGAAAGCAAGAAAAATGATGAGAATGAGCATGTGGCTTATTCTCGAAAATCCGTAAGACTATCGGGACTCCCATCCCTAGGGGGTGAAAGAAACATGAGTGTCAAAGTGCCAAGGGAGACTATGAATGGGACAACTCATGTGGGGAAGAGTGCTACCGGGGGACAGTACCAAAATGCAGCAGAGGTGATAGTACTGCAGAGAAAGATGTAGGGACCCTAAAGGTGAATGTCAAAGGATGTGACTGGGGGATGCAATTGATATTCAGAGGGAATGATTACATGCCAATGTCGATCATATACCTGAAGGGGCTGCACTGGTTTGTGGTGACCAAGTACCTACACACGTTAAAACCGAATACCAGATGTGAACAATATCTGAAGATAAAGAACATATAACAGTTATTTGATAATTTTGAACATGAGCATGCATACTTGAACGTGATGTGAGAAAAATGTTCCCCTGGGGTTGAGTGTAGATGGTGAACCGAGGAATGTGACTGTGTAGATGGCAAGACCCTAATCCCATGGCTAAATATGGATCGGGAAACAGAGACTCTGAGATCCTGTAACTGAGTGTGGAAGTTTGGCAAAAGGGACTATATATGGTTGTGGGGCCCACAATGCCACCTAATTTGTACCCACTGCTATAGTGAATTGATGAGAGTATTTGGAGGAGTTTCAAAGATTACAGGAGTTCAAGCCAACCGATCCAGGATTTGCAAGAGTCGAGTTAGTGGTCCCATCCTCTTGCACAGTAGATAGTTGTTATCTTTTAGGTAGGGGTCATACGGATGGTCGTACTAGGGTAGGTTTGGGGGTGGGCCCACTAATGCATGGGGAAAGGAAGGATACTCGCACTAAGATGCATGAGTATAATTCCATCTCCCACTCATGATGTGCTGTTTTGCTGAACACAGCCGCGCATGGGGGCACGTGAGTGGGAAAAACAGGCGCGCATGAGATGTGTGCATGTTTAATTACAGTCGTGCATTATGCGCAGTTGTTTCTCATATAGTTGTGCATCAGTGTGTAGCTATGTAGAGAATGGGTGTGCATGGGTGCACACATGTGAGTGTGATAGTTGCGCATTGATGTGCAGCTGTGCGAAGAATAGGCACGCATATGTGCGCACCTGTGGGGGTGAAATACACACATTGGAGGCGAAGCTAAGGGGTTTTTGAAAGTTTGAATTTTGTGATATTTTTGATGAATGATGAGTGTTGACCAAGTGTTTTTGTGTGAATGTAGGTGATCAATTTATCATGCCAGTCCACTAGAGGGAGAAAGACTGGGAGTGCCTCCGGGAGGCGGTGATAGAGGAGCCTGGCGTTCGGAGACTCTTGGCAACCTGTGGGTTGCTCAATTTCTTTGATTTCCCACTGATACGGTCACAAGAATACCTACTTCAGTATCTTATATCAATGTAGAGAATTGATTTGCAGTGCTTCATTGTGCGGGGACAACAGCTGACATTCATAGTTGTTGAGGATGTGTATTTTTTGACAGGGCTCCCCTTTCGAGGAATGGCCCTGCTTGCTGACCCCCAGCTGCCAGGGGATGTGTCGTTGATAGACGTGGCACAACGTTACTGTACAGGGTTGAACCTGATGTCATGTTTAGTTATCTGCATTGAGGCGATGGATGTTCTCTTGCATCAATGCATCATGACCATGATTGTGAGGATCTATGGATCCTCAGCTACTCAGTGGATCACTGGTGGTCAGCTGAGGATTATGAAGAGGGTTCTAGATGGGGACTTTTTCTCCTGGGGTTTGATGCTGCACTCCAGGATGATAGGGAAGACTCACCAGTGTCGGACCACCGAATCCAATGATTTTGCATTTGGATCTATCCTGGTGGCATGGTTTCTAGAGAGGGTGCCCATGTTGTGCCCTAGGGTTTTGATGCCACCTACAGGGACGCAAGAGTCGCGACTGATGCGGTGGGCTCATATTTTGGCACGACATGGGGGGGAGAGGGTGGCAACTACTTTACGTCCACTTTGGCGCTTGTGTGGCGTCACATGCCATAGATCATACTTCAATTCCCATATGGTGGGATGGATTTTCGGCACGACCCAAACATGGATCTGCCTCCTGGAGAGGTCTGGGACCAGAGAGGTATGTTGGTGTATTTTATGTTTTGTGATTTTTATAGTGTAGCATATGTTGATATATATATGGATGTTGACTCTATCTTTTTGTGTGTGTAGATATGGGGCCTCGAGGCGGAGATGGTTGGAGAGTCGGCTCGCCAGGGGCCAATGAGACCATCATGAGTAGGAGAGCGATGTCAGAGGGATGATGCTAGTGTGAGGCCAATAGATGAGGTGAGGGACAACCAAATACGTCGGTTCAATGATCCAGGTGTGGGGCCATCGCATGCGCTGCAGGTAGAGGTCGCGGGGGGATAGATGATCTCTAACGTCAGTTGGAGGTGGTGTTGTAGGGAGTGTCAGAGGGCATGTGGTCCCACATTCAGGAAGAGAGAGTCCTGGAGTAGTGTGTGGGTGGTCCTGCGGAGTGGAGGACCCTAATCCGCAGAGCAGTTGTAACGGGGGAAACGATGATTGGTCGACTGCCCCTTGGACCTGGAGGACCCCCAATTGGTGGGGCACCTCATGCTAACAAAGGGCCTGGTGGGGGAGCTATGGGGGCACCATGAGTTTCGATTATATCTTTTTGTATTTATATAGGCCTAGGAGCTCATTTTGTACAGGTTAGTTTGATACACATTTTGTACCTATAGGAGTGAGGGGACTCACTTGCCTACGGGCGATGTATATGTTGTATTGCTTGTAAACATTCATGATACTTTGACCGATATATATATATATGGATATACATATTTTGGATCTTTGTGGTGCTTACATGTGTTTACATTTTTTATGTTTCATGATGCCTGATTTATATGTTGTGACAGATGTCTGATGAGTATGTAAATGTAATGATGTCTTAATGTGATAAATGCCAATCTAACACTAGTTTATCCATATTATATGTTATTTTATTAAATTGTAATGGAATATGTGTAAATGTAATTGAATCAAAGTTTTGAGATAAGAGTCTAACTTGCAAGTATTTGCGAAAGAGGCAAGGATCGCGGACATGATATACATTGTTGAGCTACAGGACGACAAGCTGGGAATCTAACAAAACACTAAGGTGATGAGATTGGTAGTGACTAGCCTTAGTGAGGAGACCAATGACGAATGTTTATTCTGCTTGGTTTTTGGTGGTTGAGCCCAAACATATGTCGTTGGAGTGGAGCAGTTCATGTGAGGGGGTATAGAGGGCCCAAGCGGCCGAAGCAAGGTTTTGTGTCCAACGACTAGCACCGTCAGTGTAACTGATGTGGTAGGTCGATGGAGGATGCATTTTTCAATAACACAGATGGTAGATCAGGCATGAGGTTGTTAATGTTTAAGCCATCATTATAGTTCTTTGCATTTCAATAGATAACAATAGCATAACACAAGATCACTGAGAAATACACAATCACAAGAGACACAGCATTTATCCTGGGAAAAACTATAGGGGAAGAAAACCCAGCAAAACTTCCTTATTATAGATAGCCAATACAATGCCAAGAGATAACTCAAGCTAATACAGAAGATCATCTCCCAAAGATGCACCACTCTCTCTCTCTCTCTTCTCCAACTGTAGTTCTGAAACTTGTCTCTCAATGAGCAAGTGAGGTGTATGTCTAAGTGAGGCGCTAGCCTCCTTATTTATACAAGATTGGCATGTGTGGGAGTGTCCTTTCACTGGTAGGGTCAACTTCTTCTTATGGGTGGTTATAACCACCTTTATTATATTTCGGGGCCTCTTTGATATATTCTAGGGTAGACTTCTCTTTCTATCTATTACATTTATATTATGACCAATCCAAAAAAGGGGATTTGGTCCTTTTACAATAGCCGACATGATCAATCCACAATGGGGATTGATCCAATGAATAATGTATCAAATAAGAATACACGTTGCAATTACATTATTTCAACACTCCCCCTTAACAAGAAGGGTATTCTACAGTAGCATCAAATGAGAGAGAGGCCTTTATCATCAACAGCATCGGGAGGACAACATCATCAATATCATATTGGAACACTGACTGGCGTATCTATAAATCATTGAAAGTTTTCTTCATCGGTAGCATCGTCATTCTCAAAGGAATGCAATCATCATCTGCATCAATATGTATTAGTATAAAACTAATACATCATCATCATCACAACATGAGGTTGGCTCATCATAATACAGGATTGGCTTTACATCATAGTTGTTAAGTTGGAATCTCAGTACTCGTCTTGCTTTACGTCACAACAATCAAGGTGGAAGCAAGATACTAGACTAGCTTTATGTCACAACTTCTCAAGCTGGAAGCACAGTACTAGTCTCATCTCAACGTATTGCTTTACATCACAACACTCAAGCTGGAAGCAAGATACTAGACTAGCTTTATGTCACAGCTATCAAGCCGGAAGCACAATACTAGTCTCATCTCAATGTCTTGCTTTACGTCACAACACTCAAGCTAAAAGTAAGATACTAGACTGGCTTTACATCATCGCTTCTCACGCTAGAAGCACAGTATTAGTCACATCTCATCGTCTTGCTTTATGTCACAACCATCAGGTTGGAAGAAAGATACTAGACTGGCTTTACGTCACAGCTGTCAAGCCGGAAGTGCAGTACTAGTCTCATCACATCTTCTTGCTTTACGTCACAGCACTGAAGTTGGAAGCAAGAGATATCTCATCACAAAAACTACTCCCCCTTTCAAGGAAGGTACTTTCGAACTATACCAATCTTATCTAGAAAGTTATCAAAATTTACACGAGATAGAGGCTTGGTCAACACATCAACAACCTGTTCATCCATGCTAACGTACTGGAGCTTTAAGGCTTCTCTCTGCACCATGTCACGGATGTAATGATAACGAATCTCTATGTGCTTCGACCTGTCATGGAATACAGGATTCTCTGTCATCTTTATGCAGCTCTGGTTGTCACATAGGATCATGGTTGCTTCCATCTCTAGGTCAAATAGGTCGGTCAACAACTTTCGAATCCATATAGCTTCGCAGCTAGCAGAACATGTAGCAATGTATTCTGCTTCTGCTATGCTGAGAGCAATGCTGGATTGCTTCCTACTCTACCATGAGATCATGGCTGATTCCAAACTGAAATAGCATCCTGAAGTGTTTTTTCTGTCAGAAACACTTCCTACCCAATCTAAATCAGTGTACCCACTCAATGTGAAATCATGATCTCCATCATAATTGAGACCATAATCTAATGAACCCTTAAGGTACCTCATCACATGTTTTGCAGCCACAAGGTGAACATGTTTGAGCTCTACCAAAGACTAGCTCAAGGTGTTCAAGGAAAAACAAATGTTTGGTCTGGTGTTCGTCAGGTACATCAGTGATCCAATAATTTGTATGTACGGTGTGGCATCAATCAACTCTAACGAAGTATTGACCAGCAACTTCAGATTTGTTTCCATGGGTGTATTCATGGACTTGCATTCCAACATGTTGAATCTCTTCAAGATTTCGACTGCATACTTCCCTTGGTTAAGGAATATCCTCTCTGGACTCTGTCATACCTCAAGACCTAGGAAATAATGCATTGGGCCAAGGTCTTTCATTTCAAATTCTGAGGCAAGACTCTTCTTACATTCAGTGATGAGCTTTTCTTCTCCGGTTAAGAATAATTCATCCACATATAGCAGTAATATCACTGGCTCATCGTTCATAACCTTGAAGTAGAGGTTAGAATCTGCTTTACTCTTGGTAAAGCCCAAGCTCGTCAGGAAACTGTCCATCCGGCCATACCAAGCTCTAGGAGCTTGCTTCAATCTGTATAATGCTTTCTTCAACCTGCAGACATGAGACATCCTATCTTTAACTTCAAATCCTTGAGGTTGCTCTATATACACTTCCTCTTCGATGACACCATTTAGGAAGGTTGTCTTTACGTCCATCTGGTGCAACTTCCACTTCATCTTAGTTGCAAGGGCTATGATGGTTCTAATTGAAGTGTATCTAGCTACAGGAGTGAATGTCTCTTCATAGTCAATGTCTTCCTTTTGAGAAAATCCACGGGCGACTAATCTTGATTTATACTTCTCAATACTTCCGTCATCGGCATGTTTTATTTTGAAGAGCCATTTGGAGGATACCACGTCTTTACTCTTCGGTCTGGGAACTATTTCCCATACATCATTCTTTATTATGGATTGGTATTCCTCTATCATGGCATCTGCCCATTCTTTCATCTAAATGGATTCTTCAAAGTTGATAGGCTCCTTCTCTAGGAGGTCACACATCAATGCCTTATAACTAGAGAATGGCTTTGGTCTTTTCACCTATCTCGTGGTTCCTTGGGGAACACCATACTTCTCTCCATCTTGAATGAGCTCTCTAGCCCAAGTTGACTTTCTTTTATGGAGGATCGTCATCTGAGGCGGTTCTTGAAATTCTATCATATCATGGTCTTCTGGAATTTCCTCATCAAGGGAAACTATGTCTTCCCTCACTGGTTCTGCATCTCTAGGAACCTCCCTCACTGAATCTGCAATTCTAGGGATTACAGGTTCCTCTTCATATACTTCTTCAAGCTACCATCTTCTTGATTTCTTGAGTGTTGCATCTTCATCAAAATTCACATCCATGCTGATCTCAATGTGGTGGTGACCTGGTATGTAAATTATGAAGGCCTTGGATACCTCACAGTATCCCACAAATATTCCCTTCTTTCCTGAAGGTTCCAACTTGTTTCTCTTCTCTTTCAGAATATGTATTAAAACTGGGCAGCCAAATATTTAAAGATGGCTTACATTGTGGGCCAGAAGTATCCTACTCAAATGATTTTTTGGGCGGTGGACATACCTGAGAGGTGGCCACCACAAGCGCCACTGTGGCAATCCTTTAAGACTTTGCCTGCTTCGTTTATGGTCAAATATCGGCGGAGTATGGTGTCGACCCCACGTCGATACAAAACGTCACCGATGAGGAGGTACTAAGGGACCTGATGGCGAATGCACCGACGATCATATTGAGAGAGATGAGATCCAAAATTTTGTGTCTAGAAGTAGATGAGAAGGTCGCCATACCAAGCATCATCCAAGGGGATGTAGAAGAGGTGTTTGTCGGGAAAATCCGTATTGACGGGTGAACTTTTAGTGTCTGAGTGAAACGTCATTATGAGTTCGGTGAGAACAAGTTTTTTCTTGCTTTTGGGAGTTGAGAACTCCAGGTAATATTCCTGAAGGATGACAATCCATCAGGCAAATTTGCCATTAATATGTGGTCAACTAAGCAAGTACTGCATGGGGTTGGAATTTTCCACAACTTTGGTAGTGCGAAGCAAGATATAATGACACAATTTCTGGACTGCGAGGGCTAGTTTATCCTCGTGATTATATTTCAGGGGTGGTCCTGAAATATTTTTATTGATGTAGTAAATAACATGCTCGTGGCCATCATCCCCTAGTTGGACAAGAAATCTTGTTTTTGATATGGCTAAGGTCGACAAGAAGAGGATATAATCGTGATCATAGTTGAGAGGACTAATCAAAGGGACATTGGATAGCATCACTTTTAAATCATCAAAAGTGGTTTGGGCATGTTCATCCCATCGAAATGGGATATCATGATGCAATAAGTGAAGGAAACCATGCATGCCAATGAAATAATCTGGGACAAAGCGTCATAAAAAGTTGGCTTTGCCTTGTAGGGACTCCAGTTGGCGCAAATTCCTAGGTGGTGGAATTTTTGTGATAGCTTGGACCTTGAGGGGGTCCACTGTGATGTTGTGTTGGGAGACTATGAACCCAAGGAGGCATCCGACGGTGACGCAAAATACACACTTGAGGGGGTTCAAGCAGATATTGTACTGGCGACATCGTTGAAAGAAAACTCGTAAGTCGTCTAAATGTTGAGTTTGTTTCTTAGATCGAGCAGTGAGGTCGTCCAAGTAAGCGAGGATGATGTGAGTGAGATCATGGAAAACATAAGTCATGGCCCGTTGGAATGTATCACCTGCATTTTTTAGGCCAAAAGGCATGACACGATAAGAAAATGTACCCCATGGGGTAGTAAAAGTGGTTTTATATTGATCTGCTGGATGGATTTGGATTTGATTGTAGCCAAAGAACCCATCCATGAAGGACAAAGCCTCATGGTTGGCAAAGTCATCGATAATTTGGTCGATGAAAGGGGTTGGGAAGTTGTCTTTGGGACAAGAATGGTTGAGATCACGAAAGTTGGTGCAGGTGCGAATAGTGCCCTATCTTTTGTTAACGGGGATGGGGTTGGAAACCCATGAGGTATACACGATGGGGTATATGAACCCTACAGCACGTAACTTGTCAATTTTGGCTTTGATAATCGCATCTTTTGATGGGTGAAGTGGGAATTTCTTTTGATGGACTGGGGTGAAATCGGGCCATGTGTCAATGCGATGTTCGACGATAAAAGGATCGAGGACAGGCATCTCCGTATATGACTAAGAAAAACTATCCTGGTATTCCCGAAAGAGAGCTTTGTAAGCGGTGAGTTCTTCAGGGGAGCATGCGGGGCCAATGGATATTTCCTCTATGATTCTTGGTTTGATGGAAATGTCGATTTTGACAATGGGGGGGATATTGGCCATGTTGCCTTCTTCAAAAGAATCAGGGGCAGGGATAGGGTTGTTGAACCAGTCTATATGCCCAGATGGAATAAAATCCTTGGTTTTGATTGCACAGATGGAGGCTTCTCTAGGGGGGTCAAAGGCTTCATGTGAGAGAAAAAGCGCTCTATGATGGAGCACATTCCATGGGTAATCGGGGGTAGTGAGTTCCTCCAAGAATATTCATCATAGTGGAAAATGCGAGAATATAGGGGATCCGGGGAGGTAACAGAGGTGACTACCACCGTGTGATTGTATTCAAGTGGTGAAGATGTAGAGGGGGTATCACAACTATGATATGATGGCTTGCTTGACATAAAACAAATGTCTAGACACTATGGGTTATAAACTGTGGTAGGGGGTAAGATTTCGTGTGGGAAATGAATTTGGGGGGATATCCTCAGGCTCTACCCATGAACCATGGAGGGGTGGGAAGTGACTTGAGCTCAGGGGAGGTGATGTGACCAGTATCTGGAGAAGGGATAGGGGTAGTCACTTGCATCGTATGAGGTGAGGTGGTCGAATGATTTTGACGTCAATATTCAATAATCAAAGGACATTGGTATGTGAAATGAGCAAGTGAGTCACAAAGACAGCAAGGGCATCTCATTCATTCAAGGATTGAGGTTGAGACACAATGGATGTTCGTGATGTGGGTACCCAAAGGTGGTGGTGGGGAAGGCTCTTGCTGAATGGTTTGGCATACTATTGTTATCGCCTATCGAAACTAAGGTAGAATTGGGCAATGATGATTGTAATGGCCATATTCTGAACAGATGGCACATGCGAATATGGTTCACAACCCTTTACTGCCTATAGTGGAGGACGCGGTTGTAGTACTAGAGGTGCTTGGTGAAGCGACGAGCGATGTGGTTTCTCGAGGGAGTTGGATCATATTGTGTAACTTGGGAAGAGAAGGACATATTTTAGTGGGGTGTCCCTCTCTTTCGCATAGTGTGCAAGGAGGTTGAACTAGGGGAGGAAGTGGAGTGGTGGGCTCTTTCTTCTTTCGTCTACCCCCAGTTGTGGTAGTGGTGTTGGAAATTGGGGGTGGGGGTGGCCTGGATGGAGTTAGTACTAGAATTTGCATCAGTATTCCCTTTGATTGAGGAGGGAGAGATGGTTGAGGAACCATCATGGGTGGGTGTAGATACCATACCAGGATGGTGAGCACCATGTTGGGAAGGGTAAGCGTTACGGCTACCTGAAATGCTTGTACTCCCAGTGGGGGGTAAAAGAAGGGGATTTGAGTGATGGATTGGGGAATTGTCTCCCAAACCGGGATTTTCCGCTTGGGGAGGGTGAAATCGGGGATAAGTGGTGTAGTAGGGTTCTCATGTAATCCCTGAGGTAAAATTTCTTCAACTGGTGGGACGTCGAGGGGTGGAGAAGTCTTAGTGGGAGGAATGGTATCTCCAGTGTCAGTTCCATCGAAAGATACAACACACACTTGTGTTGAGGGGTGTATGAGAGGTGGTGCTCCATGGTATGCCCCCAGCAAGGATGGGTCTTTAAAAATTTTGGGCCCATATCAATGAGTGAATAAGCATCGGAACTAGAGCAGACAAGAGGCAAGATGTTGTCGATGTTGGCGGATTGGTTAGGCTCGCAATGTGAAATTTGGTTAATGGTGATGATTTTCCCATTGTAGGGGAACATCATCATTTGAAACACAGAAGAGGCCACTGCCTTCATAGTGTACATGTAGCTATGTCCAAACAAGATATTGTAATCAAGTGGGGCGACGATAACCTCAATGTCGATGAGAATGGTTTTTCCCACGAGTTCGATGGGGACATTTTGGAAGATCCCTTCAGGGTAGGATGGTCGACCATCATAGGCTCTCAAAGTGATGGCGGATGGTACTGGATCTGGGGAGCCAAGTTTCTGCCATACAGTTTTGGACATGATGCATGTGGATGCACCTTCATCAATGATACACTGATGAACTGTGATGTTTTGAATCTTGACTGGTATCTAGAAAGCTACCAAAGCGGGGAGACGAGGTTCCCCACTATCTAGATCAAATGTGATGAGCCGAGTATCAATTGGGTCGACTGCCCCCAAGGTGGAAAGTAAGGATTTATGTTGAGTTGGACAGGTTTGGAGGACCTCCAATACTGATATGGTTGTAGGGGACTATGCCAAGTCATCAACCAGACTATAATTATGTGTCGCCCTAGCCTCAGGTTTGTTGACATTTCGACGTAACGGAATGCGAGGGATACGAATGGTAGGTTCAATGTTAGGGTGTGGGATCATCAAGGGTTGTCCAGCTGTAGTTGGATCTGCTTACGAAGTGGTGGGAGTAAATTCAGGGGGCGTGTTGTATTGACGATCGCGCATTTGCAGAAGAATTTCTTCTTCTCTAGTGAGGAGGATACTGTGATCCGCTGGATTTCCAGGGTTTTGATAGTGTCCCATTTGTGGTGGGGAAGGGTGTATGTCATGTTGGGTATTCATCACACCTTGGTGTGGAATAGGGTTTTGCAACATGGTCGAGGGTGGTTGCTGCAAATACTGTTTTGGGGCCTACTGGGGGCCAGTCGACGCTAGAGGATGTGGCGTGTTCAGGGATTCTTTCATCCATTTGAAGTCAACAATTTGGGGGCAATGGTGAGTGTAATGTCCATGCTCACTGCAAAGAGCATAAGGGAAGTTTGTATTTAGGTTGTTTTTGTTGTTCCTCCCTTGGCATTTGTTGTTATTGTCCCTTTGGGGGTTCTTGTTACCCTGATTCCGGTTGCCCCCAGCAGGTTGATTTTGTTGGAGGTTATTTCCCCCTGAAACCGGGTTATTATTGTTTCGGTTTTTCCCTTTCTTCTTGGCATTATTCGAATGATGGGACAGATTTTTCATATTCAACTTTTCAAAAGTATGAAATTGTTGAATGGCAGAGGGTTGAACAAAGTTAACGTCGGTGTGTGGTTGTCCATGTGGAGGAGCAACTCGTTGTGGAGGACTAGGAAAAGGAAAAAATGGATTGTTTTGTGGCAATGATCCGTAGGGCGCATAGGAAGGCAGAGAACTTTCATTAGTGCCCAGGTTATATGTTGAGGTAGAGGGGGAACCTGAACTTGGTTGAGAAGTTGGGCGCATGATGGGTGTCGATGAGGGGCCACTCATGGGTGGAGGGGGAACAACAAGATATGGTTGTCGGTAAGGGGGAGGAGGGTACTCAGATGGCCCTCCATATATCGGTGGATACTAGGGTGTACCGTACATGGGTGGCGGTTGGATGTATGGGTTATGGTGTGTCGTGGTACCAATCAACCCATTTGTCGTGTGAGACATCCCAAGTTTGTCTTGGCCAAATGGTATGGGTCTCGATGCATCAGGTATTATTGTGTATAAGCAACATGACTGAGCATAAATGAGGTCGAACTGTTGAGCCTTGTTGATGGCTTCCTCTTTGGATTGGAGGAAGGTGGATGCCACATCTTTGGCAAGTATAGAGACGAGTGATTTGAGAAACCAATCGAGACGTTGTTCTTTGGTGGTTTCTACTTTACATAAACTACATCGTCAACGCCATTCATGAATGTGGTCGGCAATATGTGTAGCTAAGGTATGTTTTCACTCGGAGAGCAGTTCTAGATCAGTGTCATGACGAACTGGTAGTTGAAAAAAGAAAAATAATGCTTTGTCCAAGGATTCGAAAGTCACGTGGGACCCTGATTTTTCATCCACATACCATTTGACTGATGTACTATTGAGTGTGCATTGAAATAACCTTAAGTGGATGGAGTCATCCATGATGTTGTTTGAAGAGCACCATAAGTGAAAGGTCATGACATGGTTGGTGAGATCTTCCGTCGATTTTCCTTCAAATTTGGGAATGTCTGAAGGTAGTTTGGTAGGCATATTGGGCCATGTGGGGTCATGCAATATAGGGTCATTCATGAGTTTACTCAAATCAGGAATGTTGAGGGACACCAAATATGGCATGGGGGTGGTGGTGGAGGATTAGTTCCAGCCATGGTGTGAGCAAGTAGTGGACCTGACCCTTGAGGGGGGATTGGTGGGGTTATATTTCTCCCTTGAGAAGAAGTTTTCCCCCCGCCTCCTTGTGAAGGAGAGCTAGTGGATGGATGGCCTTGGGAATTGGAACCAAGCAAATTTGATCCCAAAATAGTGGCACTTACAAGGGTGTGATATGGTTGAGCCAGTGAGTTGGCAAGACTAGGAAATCCTCCTAGAATCGGAGGGAGATTCTACAAGCGTCTGGAACAACGGGGATTCTGTGGGTCCCTTATGATATCTGAATAGCAAAGTGAATGTGTGTAAATGGTCATGAGAGAAATAAATGAACAAGCCACTTGTATAATTTGGACCTTCACAATATATCTCACAATTGCATGTAGTCAAATGTGCATCATACATAAATAACTTGTAAATAATCATACATATGGGTAGGTGGATTTTGTTCGCTTGGGAGAACAAATAAAACAAATGCTCATGTCCTAAAAAGACATATCGTCCTTCCTCTCAAATAGCACTGGACCTTCCAAGAGCACTCAACAGTGGGGTCTGAAGCCACTGGAAGAGGAACTACTGAAGGATGAAATAATCGGTTATAATGAGGGGTAGAGGGTGCATATCTTGAAAGAGCTGGCGATATTTCACAATAGCCACACAAAATCCGATCAAGGTGCAATTGCAGCCCATAATTGTCACCTGGGTAGATGTCCTAAATTTGGCCACTAGTTACCTCGGTCAAAGTGCGACATTTATATTTTCAGCCTCAGAAATGGGTCACGGGTTGGATCCCTTCCAAGAGTTGGGTGACTCAAGGGGGGACGCACAGAACAACCGAACCTTGGCCTTCAACCCTTCATGGGTATCTCCTTGCCTTATCATGTTAGGAACACTTGACTTGGAGTATTTTTAAAGTTCGATATTTGTCAACATCTAATGTTTGAAAATGTGAGAACCAGATAATGGGGGATTATTTGGATGCGTACCCTCGAGATCCTACCTAGACTAAAAAAAATCTTTTGGCACCTCCTATGGAGGAAAACTTAGTGAGTTTTTAGAAAAAAATTAGATGTGGTGGGCTAAGAGATTAGGGGTGTGAACCAATCTCATTTGAGTTAAGTGGGTGTGGATAATTTCTTCAAGAAATAGTGGGACGTTTCAGAATTCTTTTGGAGAAGACCTACTTCAACCTCCACAATTCAAGATGGAAATTATGTGAGTGAGGAGT
Source organism: Picea glauca (assembly GCA_000966675.3). Classification (NCBI taxonomy): domain Eukaryota; kingdom Viridiplantae; phylum Streptophyta; class Pinopsida; order Pinales; family Pinaceae; genus Picea; species Picea glauca. Next base: position 1,424,952 of record JZKD02S1672817.1, read on the forward strand.
GACTTTGTGTGTGAGCAAGTGAACAAATGTGCCAAATTTTAATAAGCTAGGTGTGAATTTGCAACATGTGGACTTCTTGTGGTCCTTACAAATCTTGGTTACCTATCTTACTATATATCATTGTTACAACCTTGCGGAATTTTAAAAGCCGTAAAGAACTAGCATGTGGACGTATGGGTCCTTACTAATCCTTTAAACTCCCTAATGTTGTTTACACTAAGAAAGCTTTGAAAAACTATCATATATTGCAAGCATGTGGGCATGTATGGGCCCGTTACTTTGATCTTTAAACTCTCCTGGTGATGTAAACTAAGAAAGTAATTCTCAAGAAACTATCCTAAGTTTGCAACATATGGGCATGTATGGGCCCTTACAAATTTAAGATGTTTTCAAAAAGAAACTAAGAGGAGCCCTAGGGGGGCTTTGTCCTCTCGTAAAGATTTTGTTAAGGGAGATGAAATGTCCCCTTAACCACCTTTCTAATTATAAAGATCGCTCTATGGTGCGAGAGAATAGCATACTCAATAATTAAATTTGATTTATGGTCCCAATGCAAGTGTTTTTATATGTGATAGCAAAGAATCTCAACTTAACTTTTACAAACCAAACAAGCCATCCATGTGGCAACCAAAAAGAAAAAGAGGAGAAATATGGTTCTTTTTAACCCCCTAAGTGCCTCTGTTTGACTAACCTTTCATATGGGAAAGGAATCTAAGTGGAGTGCATTTACAAATTGCATGAAAGCAAGATTTTGAAGGCTAGGGGCCTTCAAATCATCACAAAAACTCTTACAATTTTGAAACTCTAGACAGGTGCACGGGTTACAGTTCAGACAAAGGCGCAGTGGTTGCACAATGCACAGAGAATAGAAGACCTTTTGGCGCACAGTGCGCAAAGAACATAAGTAATTTGGGTGCACAGTGCGTTGAGTGCGCGCATGTGGGTTGAAATATCCGCGCACGTTCTGATAGGAATCCGGGGGGGATTTTGAATGAAATTATCCTCCTCCAGCTCTAAACTTAGCTCTTGACAGGTAAATCTAGGTCGGTTTTGGTACCTGGAAGGAAAATGGGTCAAAAATAAGTGCTCTCAAAGCCCAAATAGGGAGGAAATTGATACCTTATCCCCAGTGTGGTCGCCAATATGTTGTGTTTGTTTCGTCACTTTGGTGAGCAAAACAAGGGCACTTGCATGTCTAGTTGGGCCTACTAGACAAGACAGAGGTTAGTGCATGAGTTAAACAATCCAAGCACATGAAATAAACAAGTAAACAAACTAAAAACAACTAAGAAAATAAAACTAGAATGCATAAGAAAAATTGAACCAAAAACAATCAACAAAATGACCAAGATTATGCCACCAATGGATAACTATATTAGTTGGCAAAACATCGTAGAGAAAGGAGGACTTATGAGTCCCCTCTTCCTCCTTGGGAGGGCTCTTGAGTTCCTAATGGAGAGCTATTCTTACAATGGTAGGAAAGAAAGCAAATGATGAGGAAATCAAAGCCTATTCCCTCAAGAGGTGAGTGGAATGGCCTATTGGAATGTTGCTAGAATGATCCATGGAGAAAAGATGATTCTCAAGGGAGGATTGAGGCAGCATAACAATAATATGGAAATCTTAAATTCTTAGTGCACCCATGGCCTCCATTTATAGCATGTCTTCAAGGCAATATTCAACTAGTTCTTGGTGTGAACAAGGGGCCCTTTAGGGCACCCTTTGGTCCTTAACCAACCCCCCATTTAGATTCAGCTCAAATATGAGGGTCAAATCAAGTTGGGAGTTGTTCCATAAGTGGTTGAGAGGCCAAAAAGAACCATAAATGTGTCGTTCACAGGAGTGTGCGGCTTTTCTCATACACAGTCGCACATATGGCACATTGTGCGCTCTACGAGCTTCTTTGGTCCACGCACTGTGCGCGCGCTTCCTTTAGTGAGTTAGCACATGTCAATTTTTGTCCAGTTGTATAGTTTTTGTCTCTTGGAAATGCATTTTTGGTGTTGCAGGTGAACTAATGGTTGTTTGGAAGTGTTGTATTTCTGTAACCATTTGCATGCAATGTTGCGGACGAAATTTCAGTGATAACACTCCTGGCACAAGTGCTCACTCATTTATGCTAACTCCATAATGTCACAATATCCTCCTCTCCTTTTATAGGAGTCTAATGTGAATTTAAAATCCCTTAGCTTACTCTAAGGAGCCCTCCACTAAACTCAACATTAAATTATAATATTTAATTCCTCTTTATGGGTGTGAAGCCCCAACGCAAGCCCACAAAGCCCATCACCAAATCCATGAAGCCCCAAATCAAATCCATGGGCATTTTCACCGAAACGAAAGTGTAATTTGGTGCCAATGAAGATTCCCACATTCCCGACACCAAGGCCACTAGTGGAAATACCTTCTGAAGCTACAAAACATCAACAACATGAGACATATCATTCAAAGCAAAATATATCTTAATTGTTATCGTATCAAAATCACATGCAATGAAGTACCATCTTTAAGGCATGGAAAGTTTCTCAATGCCCAATATATTGAACAATGACATATGCTTGTACCAAATCTTTTCAAAATGTTTACTAAACATTTGTTATAAAAATGATAATATTGAGAGAAAAATAAACTAGGTGACAATACTTCTTATGTAAATGCAACAAAATATACTAAATAATTTTAGTGATATATTATTTAAACGATTGAATATTCTAATGGTATTTAGATATTTCCATGTACAATATAGTAGTTAATTAAGAAAATATTAGGTCCACGTTCCACAGGGGAAGCTGCAAAGCAGAAAGTCTCGGCTTGATGTTGGGAGAGTTTTTGTAACTTTAGCTTTATGTGCCTAGCTCATGTCCAACTTGTATTAGTAAAAGTGCAATAAGAACACTCACAAGGAAGCTCAAGTTGATGCAAGGAAGCTCAAGGAAAAAGACTATCAGCTTTAGTTTTGTCAATGCCTTGTGAGACCCAACTCTTTGCTTTCATGAATACATATAAGGGTTCTCGTATGTGTCCACCAAAGGGAATCCTAGTAGTCTAATGAGCTAGTATATTCAATCGAGATCGCTAGAATATGGTTTTGACTCTCTTTATGAGAGGATAATGAAAATCTTGGTGATGTATCCGGGTATGTGATTTTCATATTTATACTTGGGGCTGACCTTTCAGCAAGGTAGATGGATGCATGTTCAGGGTTACTCCATGGATATTGGATGAAGCGAGCTCGTTGCTTGTAACACTGGTTCTAGATCAAATTTCTTTAATCTCGAATCTTCTTTCTTTCTAAGTTCCTTGTCTCTTCTCTCTGCATGAACTGCAGGTTGTCTATATTTCTAGTTGCTTTTTCTAATATGCCTAGGCAACTTTATTGTTTACTACTGCAAGTAAAGTCGAGACTTCTTTAAAATATAATAATCTTTAAAAATACATACAAACAAATCTTTATTTTAAATAATAATAATTTGAATCATTACAATAAACGAAATAAAACATTAAAATGTATTTTTATACAAAAATACCATCTATATTTTAGAACTAGCACAGCCACAAATTCGTGGTTGGTAAACACCGAAAGGACGGCTTGCAAAACCTGAATCGTCGGGAAAGAGAAACGGCCCAGAGGTGGACAGAAGGAGTTGGTTGGAAGGAGGCAGTGTGTCCAGAACGTGGTTGGTGAAGGCCAAAGGTTTAGGTTGGCCTAGAAAATGAAACCCTAATCACTCATACGTGGAAATTAGCTAGCCAGCATAGTAAATTTTAAATATGATTAAGTAAAAGTAAAAAAGTAAACATGTTAACTGATGTCTTTATAATAGTGAGGAAGTTAGTGGTTGAAATCACAACCATTGATTTATTGGGACTACTAAGAATATTCCATCAATTTTAATCTTGTCCATACAAAACTGATTAAGCACTAAAAACCTATTAAATGTGTCCATGGTCAATAGATGTACGCCTTTCGGCGTAATAAAGGTGAGTTAAGAAGTCAATACTTCACTAAATTGTAAATGTTCACATTGTGAACATCTTACATGAAGAAATATGCCATTACATTGATATGAAACATAATCAAACATAGCATACACAAGTATTTACGTGGACATACGAGTACCACAATGATTAAGAAGTGACACACGTTTAAGCTTGCCATAGGCTTAATTTTCTTTTGCCATACACGTGCCATCTTAAAAATTAAATCAAGACTTCAATGTGTTTTGCCATCCCAAACCACACATGCAATGGTGAGAATGTGGGAGTGGTTTATTGTTGTGTTGAAGGCCATATATGGCTAAGGGAGAGAAGGACGCGTGGATCTTAACCTTCCACAAATCTCCACAATTGTAAATTGTTGGGTATGTGGCAACCTTTTGAGTCTAGGAGAGGGCTCATGTGTAACCATCGTAACACGTCGCTTATGGCCTTGAACATACAACTAGGCTTGTTTCAACTGCATCAAAGTTATTTGAGCTTGTTTATTTAGGTGTTTCAGGTTCCGCTGGCTAAGGTTATGAGCTTAGTCTCTAGGATAAACCACAACTCGTGCGGAAATGACTCCATCTTGAAAAGCTCCATTATAAACCACTACTCATGCATTGGAATCATGAACTATATGGATGAATAGGACATAATGGGTGAGGAAATGATTGATTAGACAATCCTCAAAATCTTGCCTCGCCTACCTTCAATTTCAATCTACACATTCTTTCCCATTGAGTAAGGTATTTTTTCTTGGTTTTATACATGCCTGCCATGGAAGAACTAACATCTTTCTAGAATAATAGATAAGAAGTTGAATCTAAAGAATAGGGATAGAAGTTAAAATGATCCCTTCTATGTACTATCCTCACTTAACCAGAGAAATACCTTGATCTAGGTCCTATGGCAAGTCAACCACTTTATTCATTCAATGCCAAAGGTAAATTGTTGCTCACTGTAGGATTGTCTCTACTTTAATGGGTTATGAATTACTAGCATATGGTATTGGATTTGGATTTGTTTATGGAACTGGAATCAGGAGATGTTGGTTATGATGCTTCTATGCTCCACGTGTACCTTAATCAAGAGGAAAGTAACATCAAAGACATCCATTTTGTCACTACACTAACACCCTAGTCAAAAGAACAAGTATATGACTGATAGAGAATTTGGAGGAACAACATCTCTCAAAGATTTGGAGTAGTAAATGGTAATGAATGTTCAGTTGATAAAATCACTGGAGTAGTCCCCAAGCATGGTCCAGGTACAAAGCTAGCAATAAATTCATTGGAATAAGCATCAATGCAAGAAGCAAGTGTAAATGCATCAAAGCCAAAAGCAAGGGTAAAGGCATCAAACCCATAAGCTAAGGTGGGGTTACCTATAGAAGCAAAGGCAGAGGCGGGCCCTTATAAAAATGTAATGTCCCTAGCCACCCAGGCCAGGTCTCATTACTACAACTCCTCCTTTGATACCAAAATGTAATGTCCCCAACCACCCAGGTTGGGCCACATCACATGATCTTAACTTCTACAGCCCTAACCAAACATATTGTAACATCACCCAACATACTTATGAACAATGCTACTCTAAAAATCCATTGTGTAGATTCTATACTAAGCACTAGCTAATATCACTTGAAGTAATGCACTCAACCTCAATATGAGTCGCACCACACTAACTTTCTCCTTTTTAACACAACTTTAAGCAATGGAAGTAACACAAACAACTGTCACACTAGTGTATTGATCACACAACGCTATTGTGCGTGCAACCATCCCGACGTGACACACCAAATCTATTCTCCTTATGCAAGCAAACTGCTCTGAATGTGCACAAACAAATCCAGCCTCTTGTGTACACAGAGTATTATTTTCCCATACAACCATTCAAAATTCCTCAGAGGCTCATACCAAATCATAAGTTTAAATTACAGGAAAACTATCAACATCTATCATACTCAGGCACAACTAAAATAATGACTATCAACACCACACTTACATGTGCAAGAAACATTAAACAGAATAACAACAATTACTTATATGCGAAAACATACAAGAATTAACCCATATCAAACATAGATAAATAAACACATAGTAACCAAGAACCCATATCAAACATAGATAAATAAACGCACAGTAAGCGAGACAAGCACATAAAACACTTATTTTTTATGAAAGTCACCAATTGTGCGCATAATTGAGACATTCCTCCAAACCATAGACTCTGTTGCTCATAAAATTTTAGCAACAAGTCACCCCCGAGCTGGAACTTAACACCAATAGAAAAAAAGGGTTCCTAGCGACATGCTAAGGTTTGATACTCAACATAATTGCTCAATTCAAGGTGCCCGCTACTACAACTAGCCTAAAGTCTCTCATTCCCCACACACTTGTCACACCTAAGGAAGTGTGCCCTTTATCTACTCAACAATCCCTCGACTGCCCCACTTCCCTTTCAAGGTTACCAGCAATAGGCCGAACATGAAGTCTCTAAGCCCTACAACTAATGCCCAACGCACCAGGGAACTATTTCGAGCAAAACTCTCACCTAGAGAGTATGCTCACCGCACTAACAACCTGCCTCTTCAACAACAAATCTCTCACCGAGAGAAACCTCTCACGGGCCTGACAACTCACCTCTTCGACAAAAAGACTCATTTTACAAAACATAAAACACTTACAAGCTTTTCTCTGTAGATAAGGTAATAATCAGACTTTCCATACAGTCTGACCCGCTTCTGCTCACACGAAAGTGAACCATGGATCATATTCCAGAATGATTTCTCCCCCAAAATACACTAAGGTCGACAATGTATATTGCATGCCTTCAGAAGCAGCTTAAGCCACTTGGTGAGTCGTTCCCAACCCTCGGGAACTTAGGATAAATAAATATCCATAACTTTACACATTTCCAGAAATATTATAAATATTCCCTATGACTTAATTCTCACCCCCTTTTCCCTTTTCCAGTGGAGTCATCCCCCCATCTCTTTTTGTCTGAGTCTATCTGCGCACAACAATGTAATAATATTAAAGATTGAGTATGATTACACTTTACATGGATAGGTGCACTGGCCTATCTACATCCCATCCCATCAGCCTCATAATCACACAAGCTCTCCAGTCTCAATACATATACAGTCATATATATACAGATATATAACTCGGCTTGGTGCACACTCCCAGGTCATTCCCGCACACTTATCCAAGTGCGTGCAACATTGCGAAGTGTGTGCACCCTTTCTTTGATGTGAAACCACGCGCACTTACCTAGGTGCACGCAACACTATGAAATGTGTGCACCCTGTCTTTGATAACAATTCTTCACACACTACTTAAGTGCGCACAACACCAAAAATTAGTGTCAATGACTCACCATCCTATATGTACATTTACACTTACAATTGGTACCAATGACTCACCATCCTATATGTACAATTACAAAGGGTCTGGATTAGGAACATGACATTCCCCTCCCCCTTATTTATTCATTGTCCTCGGTGCATCATATACACATATACATACAAAATTTCAAAAACCTTCAAAAAGATGTCGATACTCTACCCGCATATCATCCTCACTCTCTCATGTTGCATCCTCGGGACCCTACTAGGTCCATTGGGCCTTTACCAACTCCATGGCTTGATTCTGGAGTTGCTTGATTTTTTTATCCAATATGGAAACCGGTCCCACCAAAAAATTGCCTTCTAGCTCCACCTGAATCACATTCCAACCAATAATATGATTTGCATCAGGTACATACTTTTTAAGCAATGGCACATGGAAAACATTATGAATACACAAGGATGTAGACAATGCAAGCATATATGTGATAGGACCAATCCTTTATGGGATTTCAAATGGCCCACAAAAGCACATTGCCAACTTAGAACAATTCCCCAACTTCAGGGAACTACATATGGCTTTCACTTTCAGGAACACATGATCGCCCACTTTAAACTCTCTGTGGGTTTTTCCTTTATCTGCGCAACTTTTCTTATCGTGGGCAACCTTTAAATTCTTCCTTGTGTTTACTATCTGCTCTTCCATTTCTTGGAGCAGATCTGGCCCAACCACTGTGTAGTTTGTTGGGTTGTCCCAACTCACTAGCGTGTTGCTTTTTCTACCATAAAGTGTTTCAAATGGGCTCATCTAAAGATGTTTGATAACCATTGTTGTAAGCAAACTCTACCAAGTGCAAGTAATCTTCCCATTTTGATGGTTTATCCATTACATACATCCTGAGCATATCTTCAATCACCTGATTTACTCTTTTTGTTTGTCCATCGATCTCAAGGTGATATGTTGTGCTAAAGTTCAGATTTGTTCCAAATCCTTTGAATAGCCCTTTCCAAAAGTTCAAAGTGAACAAGGAATCTCTGTTAGACACAATTGCCTTAGGTACACCGTGCAACATGGCAACTTGTCGCATGTATATCTCAACAATGTTGGCTACCTTGTGCGTTGACTTCACTGGAATAAAATGGTGATCCAGGTGGATATCGGTGGCCACCCACCTTTTCCAAATGGCTCAAAACAGTTTTCTGGCCATTTTGGCAATTTACTATTTTTAGCAGGTTTTAACTTCCGAGGCCATTTTGAGGTTTTTCAAGATCGAGGTTCTCAATGATAACCGAAGGCATGATTGAGCCCCCAAAATGAATCTCCTCGACAATACCTTTCTAACGAGCTATCACACGCCTAAAACGGAGATCGTATGCAAAAGTTACGACCCCGGGAAGTTGATGTACTCACTTACCCAAACGAGGCCCACATGACTTTTGGCGCTTCATCTCTTAGGGTTAGGTTTTTGGATGTCTAGGACTTTTGGCATTCCTGTCTATTGTAAAAGGGCCTTTCGAGCCTCATTGTAATCATCTTCTTGTGAATGTGAGTAGTCGTCACATCTCTTCTCAGAGATAAGCTGCCACCATTCTAGTGAGTCTTTTACTCTGTATTTTTACAGTCTCTGTACATTTCTTTGATTAATAGAAATCGTGTATTATTGTATATATGTGTTTATGGTTGCATCTCTGATACATTTCTGTTATATTATTGAATATCTGCAATATCTCTTTGCATTTCTTTATTATATCTTCGCTCTCATTTCGTGCCGAAAATAATCTGGATCAAATGGGTAGCCTTAGTAAGCTTGTCCACAACCACCATAATAGAATCATGTTTTTTAGTAGTCCTAGAAAACTTTGTAATGAAATCCATGGTCACAACTTCCCACTTCCACTCAAGAATGGGCAAAGACTGTAGCAAACTAGTTGGATGTCTGTGCTCAACCTTGACCTTTTGACATTCAAGGCATCTGGCAATAAAACCAAAAACTTCCTTTTTCATACCTGGTGTTGGAACCCTATATAATAGGGGAGTCAGTGTTCTGACTAATATCTATCTTCTTCAGGCATTATGTTGTTGCTCACGACGCACAACAACGGTGTAAAAGCGACAGAAATTTCTCAAATCACCTCAAATGTTATTACACCAGAGTTTTTGTTTTCGGTGGTTAAGGAGTAGATTTTCACGTTATGTTAGCTACCGAAAGTGAGAGATTCCAGTGGCTTAGAACCCATTTTTTGTGTACCTCTAGCCACCGAAATCATGTAGCTATTTAAAAAAAAAAAAAAATTGCCCCTCGGTCTACATGAAGAGTGTTTTGTCTTGTTTTTCAAAATATAAATTGTTTAAAAAATTATCTTCCAAAAGGTATATTGGCCGAGGGCCAATCTCTAAGCCCTCAACACCAAGAGTCAGCACCATTTCACAAACCAACAACAAACGCACAAGCTAGCGCCAGCACCTAACTCCAAAGCATAGCCTCGGGCTCACTTCATCGGAATACACTGTGGCTATTGGCACATATCAATACTCATTTATCTTTTCTCCTCATGAATGTGGGATATTTCCCACAGAAAGTCAAAAAATATATAAAACGCAGCTTCTAAACCCTATGCCAGGTGTTTGAACCAGATTCAAGGTGTCAAATGCAGGGAAGCACGCATGCATAAAGGGTAATTAGGTGCCAAGGCGAATGTACATGTGTCCAAAAGATGTGATCTTGTTGTTGTTAGTTCTGAAACTCAGGCTGCATACGCCCATGATAGGAAATCAAAAAAATATATGGCCCTGAAATGCCATTTGTCCAAATGTATGTCCACCAAGAAGATCGTTGTCGTCAATAGAAGGTGTTGTTTCAACATCTTTGATTATCTGCTAGATCTGGCAAGATGCCATCGTAATGAAGGAATATATGTGAGCATGCTCTGAAATCATCTCAAGCAGCCTTGATTTTGATTCGTCATGGGGAGTCACTGTGGAATGAGAAAAATATGTTTATAGGGTGTGTTGATATACCTTTGACACAAAGAGGGGTAGAAGAAGTCATTGAAGCTAGAAAGAGGATTAGCAATATTCCTGTTGATGCCATATTTACTTCTGCATTGGTTCGGGCTCAGATGACTGCTATGCTTGCAATGACTCAGCACCGCAGGAAAAAGGTACTAGTAATAATACATCATGAGAGTGAGCAGGCAAAGGGATGGAGTACAACATATAGTGAAGATACTAAGAAACCGTCTATTCTAGTAATAACAGCTTGGCAACTCAATGAGTGCATGTATGGTGAATTGCAAGGACTAAATAAACAAGAGACAGCTGATAGATTTGGAAAGGAAAAGGTCCATCAGTGGCGTCATGGTTATGATATCCCTCCTCCAAATGGTGAGAGCCTTGAAATGTGTGTAGAACGAGTTGTTGCCTACTTCAAAGAGCAGATTGTGCCTCAACTTGATTGTGGGAAAAACGTGGTGATTGTTGCTCATGGAAATTCTTTGCGGTCTATAATAATGTATCTACACAAATTATCTTCTCAGGAGGTTATAAGTTTAGAGCTATCCACTGGAATCCCCATGCTTTATATCTTTAAGGAAGGAAAATTTATGAGAAGAGGAAGTCCTATTGGACCTTCAGAGGTTGGAGTTTATGCTGTTACTAAGAATTTGGCTCTTTACAGGCAAAAGCTGGATGATACGATACACATGTTTTGAATTAGTTTTCTTTCATCCAGCAGTGCAGTTGTTCCCTACTCTATGAGCAAACATGAGAGCAAATTTATTTGTTTACATAGAATCAGACATTGTTTTGGTCAATTTTAGAACTATATAGTAAAATATATGAAGAATTTATGGCAGTCCTTGTTATTAAAAAATGAGGAGGAAAAGTTTGTTGGTCGATTTTACACAACTACTGTAGAGGCATTTATTCCCAACACAGGACGTTGGAATGATTTCACACCTGTCAAGACTCCACCTCCTAATTTTGTGTTGACTGTCGCTGATATCCTGGGCAATATCAAGAATGTACAACACTTGTTGCAGCACCCTTCTTTTGACATTCGGAATCTTAACAAGGTTTACTCTCTCATTGGAGGATTCTGCAACAGTTCGGTTAACTTCCATGCGAAAGACAGTTCTGGTTACGAATGCATTGGAGATATGTATTGATGATAGGGTTTGGGCAGAGATTTTTTATTCAAAGGAGTATCGAATAGTCAGCAGTCGCACAAGTAATTCTTGCAATGATAATGTGAAGTGGTTAATTCAAAGAAATGGGATGTTTTAGCTACTATGAGGAGCCACAGAGTTTTCACCAACAGAAACAATATGTTGACGAAACAGAGCTTGAGGTTACAGTTGAGAAGGGAAGCAGATGAAGTGCAAAATGGTCAAAAGATTACTTTCCAAGGGGAAGCAGATGAAGCGCCCGACACAGTTACTAGTGACATTGTATTTGTGGTTCAACAAAAGGATCATCCCAAATTCAAGAGAAAGGGAGATGATCTCTTCGTTGAGCATACTTTATTATTGACAGAGGCATTGTGTGGGTTCCAGTTTATATTGACCCATCTGGATGGGTGGAAACTGCTTATTAAATATAGCCCTGGTGAAGTTGTTTTGGTTCTCTGTCCATCAATCCATCTCTATCAGAGAGTTATCAGCAGACTGTGAATTCGGGGAATGCTACTTCTAATGATCCAGGAACGGGACTTCTTTGAGACAGTGGGGGATTTTTTTTTTTTGGAAAATAAAGATGCAATTGTTAATTGCTCCGAATCACCACAAACATCATTGAGAGAGAAGGCAAACAGGGTGTTGGGTCTTCGTGGAGGTAGCACAGTAGTTAGTGATAAAACCACAATGACAGAAAAGTTGAATGACAAAACCACAACAAAGCCTGTTTCTGTTGAGATGCCAGACTTGATAGATACTAGCGAAATGGACTTGATTGGAGATGGAGGTGTGTCAAAGGAAAAAGATACTGATACCATGACAACATCAGCTACTGTAGACAACAATCTGGAAGAGGTACATGCAGGTGTCCTTGAGGTGGCAGAGTATCCTTGTTTTGAGGCATTTTTAAATACAATTGGCAGTCAAAACACCAGATCAGCCAAAACTAATGAAGCAGATCCAGGATTTGAGTTATTGGAGATATTATTGAGACCAGTAAAGGGAATGCTATTTCTCCACCTGCCAATGGGTTGTCTACCATTCGAATGGAAAAGGACTTTGTTGAAACAACTCTCTAGAAATCAGGAGAAGTTTTGCATGTGTCATTTATGTTCTAATCGACCCTTATGTTTAGGAGACCATATGTAATAGGTGTCAATCATTGTAACTAATTTCTATTTTTGGAAAGCAGGGGTAGAGTTCAAGTTTTTCAGGACTGATAGGATCTTTACCTTTATATGCACATGTAAAAGATGTAAGCAGGGTTCAACCGGTGAGGTGTTTCTCCATTTGGCTGGAACATGGTCTTTGCCATTCTAGAAAACTTTTTCTGTAATATTCAAATGATTTATTAGTAATGGGCATGTTGTTTACAGGATTCTTGTGCGGAGGTGTTGGTGGTGTTTCCCTTCTCTGTTAAGTGTTTTCCTGTTATCATTTCGCTTGTTTTCAATTTCTCATTATCAAATGATAGTAATAGAGAAGAATTTATTGATGAAATACTCTGCATCTGACCATTTGGTAACCTTTATGTTTTTCTGCTAAAGCTCAGTTTATGAATTCTTAACTGCTCATCTGCTTGGCTTTTTCCTCCCCTATCTTCCCTCATTTCACACCATTAAAGCTTGATTCAATCCAACATTTCCACTACCTTGCCCTACGTAAGAGCTTTGTCTAGATCTGAGAGTGAATCACATATTTAAGCGCAGACCCCATTTGCCCAATGGCCCTCCTTGTTGTCCCAAAACAACTATTTAAAAACCAAAACCCCAACTCCATACTTTCATAACTTTCATAGCTAGCCTAAAATCCATCCCATACAAACCAAGTTAAATCGAAAAGAGAGAGCCCTCTCTGAGTCTTGGAGGGCTAGATCCAAGACTCCAAGTGGTTTGAGGTTGCCTCTGTGACTACCTCCGCGGCCTTGGGAAAATTACAGAGCATTAACACTTGGCCAACAGTATTTCATTTTTACTGTGACAATTGTCTTATGGTAACCTAGATGTCCATCATAAGGAACCTTATGCATCTTCGACAATAATAAACTTTTCAACTCTTGATCATTTGGCACGTAGACTTTGTGTCTATACATGAGGATTCCATCCTCTCTTAGCTCATAACCTTCAAACTTTTGTTGCAACATACCTTGTTGTAAAGTCACCTTTATTTCCATATAGCACTGATCTGATTTGGAAACCTTTAAAACTTAGTCGCACAAATCTGACAGGTACATGTTGTTATCACATATAATTGCAAGGGTAAAAAAGTCTTTTAGTTTTTTATTTTGAGTCGCAGGTGTTCATTAAGTTATAGGTTTCATGTCCCTTCTCCATAGTCATTTTTCATTTTTTGGCATGAATAATCTATGGTTAGTTTGGCTTCGGTCTAAAGATTCGTTGAGTCATGTCTTGCTTTCATAACTGTTGGATAATCACCTTCATGAGTAACATCTTTTAGATTCTCCATCATCATCCTGACATGTCACTTTCTCCACGTTGTACGTGGACCCATTCTTTTGTCACCTTTACTCGTTAAGATGTCAAATCAAATCTGATTTGTATGTGACCAACTCACTAGGAGAGTTTGTAGTGCTTTCAAAGGTACATCTTGCATTCATAGCCATCATTACATTTATGGGTCATGTAAATTGAATATCTCCTTATTTTCAGAGCTTATTTTTAAACCAATATCTAGGGATTATGTCATGAATGCTTTTAACTATTTTCTCCGAGTGTACAAAGCATTTTTCAGCTTGACATTGCAAACTAGTGTTAGAGACAGGCGCTACAAGCTCAACGCTGCGAATTGGTGTTACAAACAGGTGCTACGAACTCGGCGCTGTGAACTGGTTGGAGAAGGCGAGTTGGAGGTTAGGCTACTTGCAGACACCATTGTTCAACCTCAAATATACCATCTTCCAATTCAAGGTCACCAGGTACTCCATGAGTATTTTCTCCCTATTTGAAAGACAGGAAAGGGTTTGTTAGTTGTTTTTCCTTGTAGGCACTGCGAATTGGTGACAAGTGCTACAAACTGTCTTTTTTTTTGCTGTCAAGTTCCCAAACCCTTTTGATATACTTTGAAACTTGCTCAATAAGATTGATGCATCCCTGGGCTTAGGCCACCTTTTCCCACCATCCATTTCCCATGCTTTGCTTACTTTTCCCAAGTGTTGCAAAACCCTGTTTTGGCGCTGCGAACTCTGTACAACAAGCCTGGCGCTACAAACCCTTTGTTCCAACACCTTTTACAAACCTGTCTCCTGCAAGCTCAACCAATTCAATTACACTCCTATTTAGTCTGCACTGTGACATTAGTCACCTGTGGAAGTTAACCTGAGTTTTGCAAAAGAGTAGTAAGGATGTGAACAAGTTTCAAGTTGATAAGACTTGTTCTGTAAAGTTCTATTATGATATCCTTCATGATATTTTTTAACAAACTTTCCATTCATCTTCTTGATTGAAATATACCTTATCCTATTCCTCAAGGTAAAATGAGCTTAGATCATAGAACTAACTTATTGGGAAAAGTGTATCCATTAAAACCCTAACCCTTTGTTTTCCATGTTCCATCTCTAACCATCATTAAATATTGTGGAAAGGTTTTTTCTACAATCGTCATTAATGGATGCCCCACAGCAAAGGAAGGCTCACAAAGGAGGGGAAATTGTGAGAACAAAGCCCTATGACATGCATCTTTTTCATTATGAACCCTTGATCAGGGAAGTTTTCCAAAGAGTAGGCTGCATTAATTTTTTTCAGAAAATGCAGAGGGGGCACCCAGAGGTGGATAGGGAGTTTTCCCTCAATTTTGATGGGACCAAAACTAAGGTTGGGACATTGGAGTTTGAGTTATCTGAAATATCCATCTTGGTAGCCACTGAGATACCTAACACTGGTGAGATATGGTTCAAGGCCATGACTCTGAATGATGCATTTTCAAAGGAATTCCTCAAACCAGAATACCAAGGAGAGCAATCATACTTTTAAGAGGCTCAACAGACAACTTAAATAGGCAAGGGATGAAATTAATGAAATGAATAAGGATGAGTTGGTTGCAAAGAAGAAGCTTAATGGACTCATTGACATGTATCGTGAACATGTTAACAAGGCCATATTTACAAGTAAAAGGTTTCGACCCCTCCATAGGCAGCTCATAAACTTATACAGACAAAACAAAGTCTACCAGGCTCATATCAGAAGGCTAAACATGGAGCTGCAACCTTTCAAAGAGGAGTTGGCCAAGAAGAATCTGGATATGTTAGCTAAAGTTTCCATCAGGAGGAGCTCCAGAGTCAGAAAATGAAGAAGATGAACACCTTAACTCATATCAATTTTGACAGTTTCATGTTTTTGTATTTTGCAATTTTGAGGATTGTCATGTTTGATAAATCATGTTCAACTAAGGGTGTATTATCTTCTTAGTCATATATCATGATCATATGTTATTATAGCAGTTGGTGGTACTGGGAATGGTTTTTGGAATGTTTTGAGGCATTTTCAAATGAAAAGAGAAGCTACAGGAAAGTTCGCAGCGCCTGACGCTGTGAACTAGCTGCTACCGGAAAGTTTGCAGCGCCTGACGCTGCGAACTAGCTGATACAGGATGGCGCTGCAAACTGTGTTGCGAACTCTTGTTCTGGAGATTTTGAAGGAATCAACAGATGTTAGATGGTTAAATTAATGCATGAAACTTGTCTGAGGGGTAGTTTTAAGCTGGGAAGCCACCTGCCAAATGAAGAATGTGCTCAAAGGGACAGTTCATCAACAATAAAGAAATGTTAAGGGCTTTGCCAACATTAGCCTAGTTTTTAGCATTTTAGTTATTTTATGTTATCCGCATGTTTCCACACTTATTTCAAAGCACAAGGATCCTAGGATAAGGCAATTATTCGAATTGTAGAGTTTTCATTTATAGTATAGAATATAAAAGAAACATTGTAGCTCAGTTAGAAGGTTCGAAGGATTGTAATGAGACTCGTATTCTTGAGATTGTGAATGTAACAGAGACATCTCTAATTTTATGTACCAGACCTAAGACTTTTTGGCTAATAGAAATCAGTCTTTTCCTTTTATCATCTTATTTATGTCTTCCTTTGATTTGCATCCGTTGAAGGTTTCAATTGATTTATTGTATCTGCATTACAGTGAAGGATTTTTTGTGATGTTGCTCATGTTTTTATCAGAGTTTCCCTTTTGATTTAAGAAGTTCTTGTTTCAGAAGATTTTATTCCTATATCTATTAGTATTACCTGATGCAAATGGTAGATATATTTGACTTTTCTTACTGAAGTCTTCCCCCTATTCATCTTATTATGTAAACCCCTGATCCAAGTTATTCAAAACCTCATTTGTCGGTGCATCTTATATGCAACTGACTGTGATTGACATTGTTTTACTGATTTTCTTATCCATTCACCACCTTAACATAAAAACTTATTTTAAACCTACTGATGGGTGCTGAGCTTACACTTTTGTAGTCAAAGTGTGACTTTTAGTGCTAACACATGCTAACAATTGTAGCATGCATCTCATGCACCCTTCTATTGAGTGTGTCAGCCACCTTATTCTCCTTTCCTCTTATATGCTTTATGCCAAAGTCATACTCATTAGGGAACTCTAACCACCTGTTTGTCTGGAATTTAAACTTGGTTGTCCAAACAAATACTTTAGACCACTATGATATGTCCTCGACTCAAATCTTTTACCCATGAGATAGTGCCACCACACCTTTAAGGCATGCACTATGGATTCCAATTCCAAGTCATGAGTAGCATAGAGCCTTTCATGTTCTTTTAATTTTCTTGATTCATAGCATACCACATGTCCATTCCGACTCAGGACTCCACTGAGTCCTTCCTAGCATGCATCTGTGCACACAACGAAGTCTACATCGGAATCAACAATTCTCAAAATTGGCACACTTGTCAACAACCTCTTCAAGTGTTGAAAAATTCTTGCACAATCCGGAGTCCACTCAAATCACGCAGCTTTCTCTTGCAAGGATATAATTGGATGCACAATTTTTGAAAAGCCTCCAATAAATCTTTTGTAATAACTACAAGTCCCATAAAGGACCTTACATCTATGACATTTCTTGGTGTTGGCCATTCCTCAATGTCTTTTATCTTTCTTGGATCCACAATTATTCCTTCTTTAGAAATAATATGACCCAAATAATGAATCTGTTGTTGATAAAATGAGCACTTGCTCAACTTTGCATAAAGTTGATACTCCCTCAATACTTTCAATACCATCCTCAAGCGATGTCCATGCTCCTCTTCAAACTTTGAGTAAATAAGTGTGTCATCCAGAAATACAATGACAAAGTTTTCTAAATACTCTCTGAAAACTCCATTCATCATACACATGAAGACAATTGGTGCATTTGACAACCCAATTGGAACCACTGCAAACTCATAATGTTTCTATCTTGTTTTGAAGCCAATCTTATTGATGTCTTCTTCTTTAATTCTCACCTGGTGATATCCAGATCCGAGATCAATCTTTGAAAATATCTACATGCCTCACAATTGATCAAAGAGGTCATCTATCCTTAGCAAAGGATACTTGTTCTCTATTGTTACTTTGTTCAACTGCCTGAAGTCAATGCAGAGTCTCAACATACCATCCTTCTTCTTCATGAACAATACTAGGGCACCCCAAGGTGACACACTTGGGCGTATGTACTCCTTCTTCAGAAGCTCTTCAAGTTGCATCTGCAACTCCTTCAACTTTGGCGTACTCATCCTATAAGGAGTCTTGGATACAAGTGTTGCTCCGGGCATAAAGTTTATTGAGAAATCTATATTGATTTTTTGAGGCAACCTCGGTATATCTGTAAAGACATCCTCAAACTCTTTCAGTTGTGCACAGTCTTCAACATTTGACACTTTATCCTTAGGTTCCTCTTCCATGTGTACTGCAAATAATTGACATCCTTTTCTGTAGCTCTTCTTCAATTGCAATGTTGAAACTTCTCGAATAGTTACAACTCTTGGAATTCCTTGAATTGTTCTTAAGTTTCCTTCCTCATCCAAACAAGTGAGTGTCTTATTTTAACAATCCAGGACAACATGGTTCTCATCCAACCAATCCATACCAATGAGGCAATTGTATGAGCCCAAAGGTATGATATCCAAATCAGCCTTTGTGCATAGTCCATTCATCTCCATCGGACACGCCTTAACCATCTCATTAATTTTCCTTTTTGCTCTTGTAGCTAACTATACCAACCAAGGTTTTCCAAGCTTTCTTCTTGGCAATTGGAACCTTTCCACCATCTTAGGATCTAGATAACTATGACTAGCTCATGAATCGATTAAAATAGCAATGGGTTGGTTGTTAATCTTACCTTCCACTTCAATTATGTGCAACTGAAACTCAACTTGCTTGTTATTTAAGGTTGCATAAATCCTTGGTACATTTCTGCCCATGTCCTCGATTATCCCAACTTGTTGTACATTGTATGTAGTCCTCGCTTTATCACCTCTTTGAGAGAAATATCTATGCATATGATCTATGCCACAACTCCAACATTGAATAAATTGTTTCCTTGGATTTTTCTCCACTGTCTCCGTCATTCTAGACTCCTTGAGAGTTGGATTTCCTTGCACAGTATTTCTGAAAAACTAGCCCCTTCTTCCTATGATCCACCTTACTTTTCATCTTGTCTTCCCAAGCCTTTTGGAAAGTCGGTCTTCCCCTTTGTTGGTCATAAATAAATTTAGCACACCTTATGGTTTCCTCCAATGTCTTAGGGTCATCATACTATATCTTATCATTGATAAATGAGGGCAACCCACTCAGGTACCTCTGAATTTTAACTCGCTCATCCTTGAAGAATGCAACATAATTCAACAACTCTAAGAATATCCTTTCATACTCATCTATCGTCATACTCCCAAGCTTGAGTTCAAAGAACTCCTTCATTTTCTTGTCATAATACCTCTCGATTAAGTATTTCTTTTGGAAATACCTCTTGAACTCCCTCCAAATAACCTTATTTTCATCAATGTGTTGCACCTGTACATATTGATCCCACCACATTGTCACATTTCCTTTTAGTTGATAGATAACAATTCTTCCTTCTACATCCGCAAAATAATTATCCAGCTGGAAGTACTTCCTCATACCCAACAACTAAGTCTTAGCATCTACATCCTTCTTTTGCTCACTGTCAAAGGTAGGAGGCTTGATCCTATTCATTTTTCCTTGTAGCTCGTCAACCCCAGTCCTTCTCTTATTCTTTCTAACTGGAGATGGACTTGAACTATTGCATGCTTTTCTGAAAAAATGCTTTGACAAGTGAAGTTGATGCCTACCAACACTTCTTGCTTCTCTTCTTTTCTCATCATGAGACCTGCGACTTCTTGATCTACTTGACTATGTCTTCTTATCCATTTTATTTTCTATTTTGTCCAAGCTTTGCATCAACTTGACATTGAAGTCATCTTGTTGATCCTTGTTAAGCCCTAATATTGGCTCATTACCCCTTAATTGGGGCATATTAGATTAGTAATGTTATTTGTTACCCTAATTGGGGCATATTAGATTAGTAATGTTATTTTATTTATGTCGACTTTAGGCCATTAGTTGAATTATACCTCCTAGTCTCCTATATATACCAAGGAGACATTTTCATTTTGAAT
>JZKD02S1672817.1:1449504-1487404 GCA_000966675.3 Picea glauca
CATACAAATTGGAGTTGCTTGCATCTTCATGAGTACACCCAATTTTCCATGTTTCATGCTTAAAGAAGGTTATAGGCGACAAGATCCCAGTTCAAACTATATTGCCAGAACTGGACGAGGAAGGAAAAATCATATTGGATCATGAAGCCATCACTGACACAAGAATTCACCAACTAAGGAATAGATCCATTTCAGAGTATCTCATTAAATGGAGGAAACTACCCGCTGAAGATTCCACTTAGGAAGATGAGTATTTTATACAGAAGCATCTAGAGTTACTCAAGCGTTGCGGACAACACTTGTCTCAAGGGGAGGGGCATGTTAAGCCCTAATATTGGCTCATTACCCCTTAATTGGGGCATATTAGATTAGTAATTTTATTTGTTACCCCTTAATTGGGGCATATTAGATTAGTAATGTTATTTGTTACCCCTTAATTGGGGCATATTAGATTAGTAATGTTATTTTATTTATGTCGGCTTTAGGTCATTAGTTGAATTATACCTCCTAGTCTCCTATATATACCAAGGAGACATTTTCATTTTGAATCATCTGGTACTTGAACATTTAAGTGGGGTAAAAGGAGGTTGCCCCCTCGAAGAGGCTTATTATTTGAAATTATCTATTTTTCAAGGCGTTGAGTACTTTTCCTGAGGTTTTTTTATACTATATTGATGTTTGGTTCTTAACACTCCTTGGCTTTCGTAAGCCTTTTGTTATCATCTTTATAGCTTTGGACATCTTTTTCAATTCCTTTATGGTTTCTACCAGATTTATGTGCTCCTCCTTAGACTCTGTACCATAAACACCCAAACCGACATACAAATCCTCGAATTCATCATCGAGATTGTAAGTTCTATGTGCATCTTCCATGCTTTTGATCTTCTGCGTTGAGTTTGTCCTACTCTAATCATTGATAGTTATGAAAAAATGTGCAGGAAACAAGATTTGTTAGATGAATTCATGAGACAACTTCATGAAAACTCTACATCATCTTGTCAGAATCCTTTCTTCTAAAGCCCATGCACGCACTAGTATTCAACACACACCAATGCACGATGTCAATATTTAACATGTACACCATGTGTTAGTAATGCGTATGCACCACAAATTTGTTCTGTGTAACCCAAAACTTTTAGTGCTCAACCCCATGCACCATTGTTTACTGCGCAGTTTCAGTGTCGCACCTTGCAATACCCAACATTTAACACGCACATCTATGCATTCTTATTTAATGTGCACCATGGCCAAGCTGAAATTCCAAATTCGACCACTCACCAGTCCGAATTTTTGCCTTAAGTAAAACTCAACCCATGCAAGCTCAATGTTGAACCAATTGCACTGATACCAAAATGTAGCGTCCCCAGCCACCTAGGCTAGGTCTCGCTACCACAAATCCTCCTCTGAAACAAAATTGTAACCTCCCCATCCACCTAGGCTGAGTCTTGCTACCTCAAATCCTCCTCTGATACTAAAATGTAACATCCCCAACAACACAAGTTGGGCCATGTCACACGACCTTAACTTATGTAGCCCTTACCAAACATACTATAACATCAACCAACATACTTCTGAACAATGTTACTCCAAAAATCCACTACGCAGATTCTATACTAAACATTAGTTTGTGCAGTATCACTTGAAGTAATGCACTCAACCTCAAACTGAGTTGTACCACACTAGCTTTCTCCTTTTTGACACAACTTTAAGCAGCGAAAGTAACTCAAACAACTGCACACTAGTGTACTAATCACACAACACTATTGTGTGTGCAACCATCATGGCATCACACACCAAATCTATTATCCTTGTGCACGCAGACTGCTCCCAGTGCGCACAACCAAATCCAACCTCTGGTGCACACAAAGTATTGTCTATGCGCACAAGCATTCAACATTCCCTGGAGGCTCATATCAAATCATAAGGTTAACTTATAGGAAAACTATCAACATCTGTCATACTCAGAAACAACTAAAATAATGATTATCAGCATTGTTATCGCACAAGTTGTAGGTTGGGAAAATCCCGACCCAACCATTAAATGGTGACAACTTTGAGAACACCTACCCACTGTCACCTTAGGCAGGTATTCCCGTCACTTTGGAGATGATAGAATCACCTCAAGGGGGGAATCTCGGTGACCATGGGAGGAATGAGATGGAAAGTGAAGAGATGAAGGAAATTCCCCCTTAGGTCAAGATGGAAGATGTGGAAGGGCTTGGGAAAGAGTCTTGGTGGTAGCCAATAGTTTCCAAGAGGTAAGAACACCTGCAAAGAATGTTGTACTTGCCCGAGACACAAGAACAAGCCGAGCATATATGTATAATGTTAGGTGGACAAGCAAGTTAGGCTTGTTGTCCCTAATTGCAATATTAAACGACAATGTATATCAGAAAGAAAACGAGTATTAAAGATGTTAAATAATTGCTAAAATTCCAACAAATGATGCACGAGATAAGTTAGATAAACACTAGTGATACTCAAGAAAGAAAGCACATGACTTTAGCAATAAAACACGGTTGAAATAAAAAAGTGTTTGCATATATCTTTTGCAGCCTTAATACTTATTTTCTTACTGATATACATTATTGTTTATTGTTTCAATTAGGGACAACAAGCCAAACTTGCTTGTCCACCTAACATTATACATATATTCTTGGCTTGTTCTTGTGTCTCAGGCAGGTACAACATTCTTTACAGTTGTTCTTATCTCTTGGCTACCACCAATACTCTTTCCCAAGCCTTTATGCATATTCCATCTTGAACTATCGGGGGACTTTCCTTCATCTCTTCACTTTCCATCTCATTCCCCCAGGGTCATCCAGATTCCCCCCTTGAGGTGATTATATCATCTCTAAATTGACGAGAATACCTCCCTAAGGTGACAGTGGGCAGGTGTTCCCAAAGTTATCACCATTTGATGGTTGGGTCGGGATTTTCCCAACCTAAAACTTGTGCGATAACATTTTGGCGTCGTTGTAGGGGAGGATTTTGAATCCTCTTTCAAACCCTAACAACACTTTGGCAAGCTATCCCAAAGTCTTTTCCCCAGCTTGCCTAGAAATTCCACCTAAAGACCATTCCCTTTTCACTTTTGACGAGCTCTTCTTGAAGCTCATATAGCGACTCCACCTTCCAAGAACCCTTCCTCTTCTAAGCCTTTTTCCCCAAGGAAGTTCAAACCTTCTAAGATCTACCAAAGAAGGCCTCCCCTCAAGTCTCTCGTTGTCAAAACCCTCTTCCACGATACCCTTCCCCTTACTCCAGTGGCTCACCCTTGGGAAAAGGACCTCTACAAACCCCTTAACATGGACACCATCCCTGGATACCCCAACGCAATGTCAAAAGAATCAAACAAGTGGTTTCCAAAGTTCCCAGGAAACAATGTAGTGACTGTTGAAGATCATCTCTACACCATGGGCCGAGATATGGATAATGCAGACGTTGAGCATGAGGATGTAGCCATGAAGCTATCGGCTTCATCATTGACTGAAGAAGATCTCAGATAGTTTAGAGGCATTCTGAATAATCACATCACATCCTATGAAGATTTTTCCAGGTTATTTAAGAGTAGATGGACAACGAAGAAGGACAATGGGATGCTTGTAGCTCAATTCAATCAGATAAAGAAAAAGGATAATGAGACAGTGAGTGAATTTGATACCAGATTCGACAAATTATACAGTCATATTCCGACAGATTTGCGTCCTACAACCACAACAATTTGTCTCCTTTATGTGAATGCATTTGATGGACAATTTCGCTTTATTCTGAGGGACAAGAAGCCCACTTCTTTGGCACAAGCCAAAGAGTATAGTGCAGAGATTGAAGAAAATTTTCTTGAATCGAAGGTAGATCCTTTTCAGTATCCTTGTGTCAAGGTAGAAGCAAAGACTAAGGCTTCCAGTAGCAGTGCTCCTGATCTGATTTCCCTCTTGACTCAGAAGATAGATCAAATGAGTACTAAATTTGTCCAAGCACAAAATCAAATCATGGGTCGGTTGACTACTATGGAGAGAAATCAATCTACCTCTAGACCTCAGTTTACCAGACAATAGAGAGATGCCATAGTTTGGAAACCAAGGCCTCAACAAGAGGCAAAGGCCCCTGATACTTTGAACCAGACACATAACAAACAACTTGGTGTCTTCCATGCCAAGAACCTCACATAGAAGATGAGTGTCCCCGACAAGACGAGGATTCTTCCCATAGTATGAATTTCATGGATATGATCTATAGTTTCCAAGAGGAATAAGTCACATAGGAACATATCAATGAAGCCAGAAGATAGGGGGAAAGAGAGGGGAGACTCTGGGCCCTAAATCAGTTGACAAACGATCAGAAGAAGGAGATAAGGAAGAGGGAATTTTTTACCTACACTAGAAGAAATAAAACTTCATCCCCTCCATCATAGCCTGCAACTCCTCCTCCATCAGCATAGAAGGTGGTCCCACCACCTCCACCTCTAGTACATGAGTTGCTTCATAAGCCAACTCCCACAGATGAAATTTAGTTGAATATAGATGTTGCAACCATGTTTGGAAAACTGAATATGACGGTCCTGGTGACAAAGATGTGAAATATCCCATTTGTAAGGAGGGAAGTCTTGAAGTTACTATAGGTACTGACCAAGAAGGAAGACCCTCCGATCATTTTGAACACTATGTATCTCGATCGACAAAAGGACAACAATCCTCCCTTCTATCTTTCATTATGCATGAATGGCCTCTACTTAAACAATTGTATGATTTATTCTAGGGATTTTGAGAATGTCATGTCATTGAAGGTGATGGAACAACTCGGTTCGAAGACAACCCGACCCTATGGAAACGTATGTGGCATTGATTCTAAAAGAGTCAAGGTTTATTGGTTATGTGAGGACGTTGAGGTCTCTTTGATCGATTTTCCACATATTAGCCTCCCCATGAACATAGTGGTGATCGATGTTTGGATGCTTGGGGGATGCTCTTATCGAGGAGTTGGTCTATTTCCCTTGGGGGTTTCCTTAGCATGAGCCTTACCCATGCACACATCCACATGGGAGATGGCACTTTTGAGGTATTATACAGTCGAGAGAGAGCTAACAAGCATGTGACTGATCCCAATGGTCCTGACTACACAAGTGAATATGAGTTTGATGAAGTCCCAGACACCATTGAGTACGATCCACGAAACTTTCCTTTTATGTAGGAGGACTCCATAGACATGCCCCTCCCAAGGACAAATGAATACAAAGAAAAACTTGCAAAGTTCCAAGGGAAAGAGCCAAAGTCTATCAAAATATTGAAGAAAGAAGATAAAGAATGTGAAGAAGCCATCAAAAGGGCAGTTAACGCAAAGCCTCCTTCTTATACATACATCAATAATATACCTTACATCAATTACAATGAAGGAAGTCTTGCACTCATGTGGAACAAAAAGAAGGGCAAGCCCAAGTATGACCAGAAGGATGATAACTCATGGCTTGGCCCTTACATCATGAAGAATAAGTCTGATAAAAAAAAGTATTATTTAACAACTTTGGATGGGAGAAAGATGTCATTACCAGTGGATGACTCTCTTCTCCGAACTTATGTTCAGATCACTTGACTTCTTCAGGGCCCAGGCCCCAGGTAAGTAGGTAGGTCATCTTGCTTTCCTTGCATTTTCATCTTGATTTCTCATGTTAGTTTAGATGCATTTCTTATTTCATTTCACTCTACTTGCATTTTGATTTCATGCTTAGTTTAGAAATTTTTGAAAAAAATGCTAAAATTTTCTTTTCTAGATTAGTTTCATTTGGGTTTTTATGTATATGAACGAAGGGTGATAGAACCACCCTAGATTTTATAGTTTTTTTTTTTCAGTGTAAGCACAGGTTTACCAGGAGATGTTGTGGTTCTCATGCACTCTACGACAAGCACATGTCCCCAAGTAGGAGCTAGATATTATCCCCATTTTGTGGGATAAGTGAGGAGATGATGCCTCAATGCCCTTAGGTTGCAGATATGGAGTGCCGAGAGACTACATGACTAGCAGTGTCCACTTGCACATATAGGAGCCCACTCTATCACCATAGTTTAGATCCATCGTCAACACATCCACCACACCAACTAGCTTTTGGAAGGCACATGGGTCTTGCTCCATGTGGTACAAGTCAGGTATTGTGGCAAGTAATCACCCTAATATTTGAGGCATTTAAGCATGTTGTATTGAAGCTGCTTTTGACTATAGAATTATTGCTTGGACATTATGCTTTTGACCCTATTTCACCTTGGTGACTTTCATCGATTTCCTAATAAGTGGTCAACTTTTAGGGAAGGGGTGCAACTGGGGGTCCCTTGAGGGGTCATCTTACCATTCCCAACCATACTTATCACTTTCCTCTCGTGGCACTCCCATCACATTGCCCTCTTCTAGGAACCCATAAAGGTACAACACACCCTCTACAAAGGTACCCATAAATGAGATAATATGAGCCATTGTATGTCATGAAACTCTAACCCCTTATCCATCTCATCACCCACTACATGACCTTGAAGGGGAATCTATGGGATCATCCCCTACTTGAGGGTTTTGGTATACCCAATAGGACATTTATGACACCCCTCCCATACCTAAACTTGGTCAATTGTATAGGGTCTTGGAGCATTTGTTTAATTAGATGAGGTAGTTTTGATGCACATGTTTAGGTGCCTTGTTTATTAGATGTGGTTTTCACTTGCCATTATATTGTGACTTAGGAGCCTTGGAGGGCATACCCTTCTGTTTTGCAGGATCTTTTTTGGTGGACAGTTTTGGAGGAACAAGCCAAGCTTGGGTTTCCATGGGGCTTAAATACCACAAGTTGGATGCCAAGGGCCCACATGTCGAATCATGATGACTTGCCTTTGGAGGCCTAGAAGACACCTTGGAGGACATTTCCTATCCCTCACATGCCAAACGAATTGCATAAGAGGGGAAACACATCATTTTTTGGGGCTTGACGTCACCTAGGGCTAGGGTTGGTGATGATGGAGTTGTTGCCCATTGACACTTGGCATGATTTGACTGGAGGAGACATGGATTGACCTTGGCACATGAAGAGGAGGCTCTAGGAGCCCCAACGACCTCCATCTTCTTCTTCAACGACTTGGAAAAGTGTCAAAACATCTCTGTAAAGGGGTGACATCGTCTTGTTTTAGGGTTTCTAATGTGCAAAAGTGTAAATTAAATATTATTATTTGTGTAAAGGGGTAAGATAAGGGTTGTTGAGCCCTTATATTGTGTTTTACCCTAACTAAGTGAACAAACTATGTTTTAAACATTTTGTATAAATAGAGATCATGTGAATCTCATTTGATAACATAATTCTCCCAATGTGAGAAGTATTTGGATGAAATTTGCGCCCTCTTTGGGAAACCTCTTCTATCTTGTGTTTTTGTCCTGGTTTCTTCATGCTATTGGTGGAAGAAGTAGTGTGCTACCTCTCTTGGAGCTTTTCTTTAGCATTTGTGGTGGATTTATCTTGGCAATAGGAGGTTTATCTTGTCATTTCTTGAACTACGTAAGGATTTAACTTGTTGATGTTTCAGTGCTTAGTTACAAGTTTGATTTGATAGATTTCTTGGGGAGTATAAGGATTTACAACCCCACCATTATCTATCATTTTTGTCTAGAAGTTATTTGTTGCACAAGGTTTTACTGGGAGAAGTAAAAGGGTTTACACCCTCCTAATATCCCGTAGCTTAGCATTTGCTTGCCTTGGGGAGTAAGAGGGTTTATACCCCCAAGGAGATAGAATTGTCATCTCTTTATTTACTTGACTCCATAACCCAATAGTTAAAGGAATTAGTATAATTTCATTGGAGAAATAAAATATTGCATTGGTTAACGTGAAATTTTGTAATATTCCAGATATAAAAAGTATGCAGAATAGAAATAAAATGCTAGAAATGGCAGATGAACAACAATATAACCAGAACAACACCACAATAATACCAAAATGATACAAGAATAACACCAAAAAGAGCACTTTGATTACTGAGAGCAATGTTCACTTGCCTCTTCGAGGGGGCAACCTCCAGCAGAGTAGAGATCTATTACAATAATATCCAAGACAAAACTTCTCATACCCTCGACTCCTATTTATACTAAATATGTCTATCAAAAGAACAATCTAGAGGAAGATCCTTCTAGAAGTGGAAACTTCTATTAGGTCTTCTTACATTCGACTTATTCTTCCTTATTGCTAGGCCTTATTAATATTGACCTTTATTACATGGAAATATATTATTCTACCTACGTGAGGGGTTAGGTCCCTAACATGTCCTCCCCCTTAAAAACAACCTTGTTTTCAAGGCTTGAGATGAGGAAATTGTTGCAGAATAGTAGTTGGTTCTTAAGTGGCATCGGTCGGAGTTGTATCTTTCCACTAGACTAATGCTTCCTTGATGGTTCGATGATGCTCACACTGGTCCAAACTGCTTGTGGTTTTCCAAATGGAGCCTTCTTTGTCCAACTCGGGAAGGTTGGTTTGAGTTTGGCACTTAGTTCCAATCACCTTCTTTAAGCTGTAAACTTGAAAAATAGGATGGAGCTTAGAATGATTGAGCAAAGGTAACTAATAGACCACCTGTCCCACACACTTGAGAACTGTAAAAGGACCATAAAATTTGGGCACTAGTTTCTGACAATGGTCAGCCTTGAGGGAAGTTTTCTTGTAAGGTTACAGTCGAAGAAACACATGATCCCCTTCTGCAAATTGACGTTCATAGTGACCTTGATCTGCTTGTTTCTTCATGCAATTTTGGACCATGACCAAATTATCTTTGAGGGTACAGAGAATAGACTCTCGAAATGTAAGAGTTTGGTCAACTGCTTGGACCTTCTAGACACCTGGAAAATATGAGAGAACTGAAGGTGGATTTTGTCCATATACCGCTTCAAAAGGAATCATGCAGGTAGTTCTATGGTAAGAAGTGTTGTACCACCATTCAACTAGTGGTAACTATTGAGCCCACTGATTTCACCTTTCTTATGCAAAACACATCAAATATGTTTCCAAACACTTGTTGACCACTTCAATTTGACCATCAGTCCGGGGATGATAAGTTGTGCTGAGATGCAATTGGGTGCCTTGGAGATTGAACAGTTCTTGCCAAAAATTGCTGGTGAAAGTTGGGTCGCGATCATAAACAATAGAATGTGGCATGCCATGAAGCTTGAAGACCTGATCCATGAAAAGTTGAGCCACAATGGAGGTTGTAAATGGGTGTTGAAGAGCATAGAAATGAGCATACTTGGAAAGACAATCAACTACCACCATGATGACTGATTTATTTCCTGATTTAGGTAAGCCTACAATAAAATCCATAGAGATATCCCGCCAAATAGCAAGTGGAATCAGAAGCAGTTGTAGTGTGCCAGGAGATTTTATTGTTTCTCCCTTGTTGCGTTGACACACATCACATTCAGCCACAAATTTACGAACGTCCTGTTTCATACCATCCCAGAAAAAAAGAATGTTTGACTCGGTCATAGGTTTTGGTAAACCCTGAGTGCCCAGTTGTGGGTGTAGCATGAAGCTCATAAAGTACCATGGATTTAAGTTTTGACTGTGTACTTAAATACAAATGACCTTTGCATCAAAGCTCATCATTGATCCAAGAGCACCTTGGGGAGACTGGAGAATTGGACTGCAGTTGTTGTATCAAATGTGAACTTTTGGAATCTTGTAGCCATTCCTGACAAACAACTTGGAGCCAATCTGGTACAGTGAAGGAGAGAGAAAAAAGGGACCCTTCATCTTCATATTTTTTGGAAAGTGCATCAACAACCACATTGTCTTTTCCTTTCTTGTAAATGATCTCATAATCATCTCCAAAGAGCTTAGTCACCCATTTTTGTTGCTCAGGGGAGGAAAGGCGTTGTTCCAGAAAATACTTGAGACTTTGATGATCTGTCTTAATTTGGAAGTGCTTCCCCAATAGATAAGGGCGCCAAAGATCCATGGCATGTAGAATAGCCAACATTTCATTTTCATATATTGATTTTCCCAAATTTTGCTCTGACAGTTGTTTGCTAGTAAAGGCCAAAAACCAACCCTCTTGCATAAGGATGACTCTAATTCCTTTCCCAGAAGCATCACATTCCAGGACAAAGGTCTTTGTGAAATCAGGAAGGGCTAGGACTGGAGTGGTGCACATAGCCATCTTCAAGGTTTGAAAAGCCTGAGCAACTGCAGGAGTCCGAATGAAATAATTCTTTTTAAGGAGAGCAGTGAGAGGTGTCACAATCTTTCCATAATTCTTAACAAACTTGCGATCATGACCTGTTAAACCAAGAAATACACACAAGCTTTTGAGAGTCTTTGGGTGAGGCCAATCTTGCATAGCTTCAATCTTTTTAGGATCCACCCTGACACCAACCTTGCCAACAATGTGACCCAAGTACTCGACTTCCGAGGTGTCAAAAGCACATTTAGATTGTTTAAGGAAAAGTTGGTGCTACCAGAGTAGATAGAGAATTTGATCCACATGGGAAAGATGAGATTGCTAAGTTTAAATAGATGAGAATATCATCAAAGAAAACTAAGACAAAATGACAGAGAAAAGGACAGAAGACATGATTCATGAGGCTTTGGGGGCATTACACAAGCCAAAGGGCATGACCAAAAACTCATAGTGACCCTCTTGAGTTTGAAAGGCAGTCTTGGGTATGTCAGATTTTTGCATACATATCTGGTGGTAGCCAGAATGCAGATCAAGTTTAGTGAAGTACTGAGCACCACTTAGCTCGCCCAAGAGATCATCAATGACAGGAATGGGGAACTTGTCCTTCATGGTGAGCTTATTGAGGGCACGAAAGTCGGGACACGTGCACCAAGTACCTTCTTTCTTAAATACCATGACCACAAGGGAAGAATAAGGGCTGGTACTGGGGCGGATAACACCCACTTGGAGCAATTCCTGCACTATTTTCTAAATTTCATTATTTTGGGGAAAGTGGTGGCGATAAGGGAGAACATTGGGCGGAAGACTACCATGAACAAGGGGAATGCAATGATCATGAACACCATGAGAAGGAGGAAGGCCCTGAGGGGTGGAAAAAATAACTTGATGTTTGGAAAGGATAGCTTGGAGGTCAAGATGCACAAAGGGTGTCTCAACGGCTTGAATAGAATGGATTTGAGCAATGATACCATAGTGGCCTTTCTTGAGGATATTTTTCATACGATGGGAACTAATGATCTCAAGAGAACTAGACGCGAGGCCTTGGAATTGATACTTTTGTCCTTCCTGTTGGAATTACATGGTTAATTCCTTAAAATCCATAAGAATGGGACCCAAAGTGTGTAACCATTCAACACCTAGCACAATGTCATAACCTCCCATGTCAATGGAAAACATATGATATTTCAGTTGGTAAAGTCCAATTTGAAGATGAACATTTTCACACCGCCCACCACATTTCATGGACCCACCATTGGCTATCATGATTTGAAAATTATTGACAACACGAATATAGCAATTGGTGTCCTGGGCAATGCGCGATGAATAAAATTGTGGGTGCTACCACTGTCAACAAGGATGATGACCTTCCTGTGCTTAATGTAGCCAATGAGCTTGAGTGTTTGGGGGGTCGAGAAGCCAGTGAGGGCATGCAAGGAAATAAGTGGGTCAACTTCAGGTGGGTCAACAGGCTCTTGGGTGGCATTGGGAAGGGAGGGTTCTTCAACAAGGGGAACTGTCACATGCTCTTTAGGAACATCTTCTGAGATGGCCATAAATAGTTTTTGTTCCTTACACTTGTGCCCCATAAAATATTTTTCATCACAATTATAGAAAATACCCTTCAGTTGGAATTCATCCATTTCAGCCCTAGTTAGTTTATAGACCTTGAGGGGAGTAATAGGGGGGTTAGGATTAGCAGGTCGAGGGCGAGGAACAAAAGGGGTTTTTTTTGTTCTGGGAAAAAACAACTTGTTGGGCCTCTTTAGCACGTTGATTAGCTTCCAACCAAGTGGGAGGGCAGGCCATGAGAACCTAGGATCAGATTTCATCCTTGAGACCACTGATAAAGTATTCACAGAAGAACGCATCTGACATGCCCTCTGTTCGAAAGGCCAAATGCTCAAAAGCAATGATGAAGTATTCCATTGTGCCCGACTGTTTCAACTTGGTCAAATGACCTAGATAGTGGGTATCAATATCAAAGCAAGCATAGAGCTCAACAACAAACTGGGTCCAGGAAATATACCCATGACGTGAATTTTTTCGCCATTGCCACTATTGCCAACATTCAGGATCTATATAGAGGACAACATAGCGAAGTTTGGCCAACTTGTCAGTAATACCATGCAAAGAAAAATAATGCTCCATTTGAGTGACCCAACCTGTAGGATCGGAGCCATAAAATTTATTGACCTCTACACGGGGAAGACGGGATTCACGATGAAAGGATTTGGAGTGAAAATGCGGAGACTAAGAGGAATAAACAACATCAGGTTGTGCTGATGAAGAAGGACTCGTAGGGCGATTCAACAATTGATTGACAACATACTGGAGGGAGGTCAATTGGGTTGTGAGGTTGGATTTCAAGGTGTCAATGCAGGAATTTGTGGAATCCAGCTAAGATGTGAGATGTTCGATAGAGACATGGGCTTGATTAACGAAATTTTGGAGATCTTGGTTGCGAGTGGTGGCCATTTGGAGAGGGGAAGTGCGGGTAAGGAAAAAAAATGGGTGGGTGGGACCACAAAAAAAAGAAGACTTAGAAGTGATAAGTACCATGACGATCAGTGCTTGCAGGGAAATATAATGGGATAGGTGATAAAATAGGGAAATTGGGAAGGGGCGGGTCCACTGAAACAAAAACGATTAAAAATGAAGGGTATGGTTGCGATCAGGGAGAAAAGGGGAATCCGATGGAATATGTCCCAAATAAGCGTGCCAATGGGACCACTATGCTCCTTTTTGTTTTTTTACTCCTACAGAGTTACACTCCGGCCTGAAGAATACTGCAATGACAAAATTCCCAAATGTTTAACAGGAAGAAATGTGTAGTAATTTCGCAACTAGAATGCAAAAGATATTGTAGTACAACAATAGATCTTATTGGTTCTATTTTTGTTTCCTTCCCAAGGGTTATGGTATTCAAGGGTTCTACAGACAAGGGTTTGCCATGTGCTATAACTCTCTGATATACGTGCGAGGTCCAAAAGTAGTACTCGACCCAATATCTCATGGCACCAACTAAGGAGGCTAGACTGTACCCTTAACTGTACTACCCGACTACCCAGGTACTAGAGAGTATCTTCCCGAGTGTTGTTCTCGGTGGCACTATAACAGTCAGGTGACCAATCGGTTTATCTATGAAGGGCTTCAAGAGATCTATGCCAATCCGTATACAGGTGTTGTCTGATGCGCTACCACTCGAAGGGGTTACAAGGGTGGTCAACAGATGTGTGCTTAAGTACCACTTGTATTTCCTACATGTATGAATCCCCAACCACGGGTTTATGCACGTAACGACAGATCTCTATAGCTTAAAGATGCTTAAGTACGTCTCTACCCTGAAAAAAAATTTAACCCACAATTTTCTGCCGACGAAGGTGCTTTGATACCACTTGTAATATTCCATATATAAAAAGTATGCAAAACAAAAATAAAATGTTAGAAATGGCAGATGAAAAACAATATAACCAAAACAACAACACAATAATACCAAAATGATACCAGAATAACACTAGAAAGAGCACTTTGATTACTGAGAGCAATGTTCACTTGACTCTTCGAGGGGGCAACCTCCAACAGAGAAAAGCTCTATTACAATAATATCCAAGACAAAACTTATCATACCCTCAACTCCCATTTATACTAAATATGTCTATCAAAAGAACAATCTAGAGGAAGATCCTTCTAGAAGTGGAAACTTCTATTATGTCTTCTTACATTGAACTTATTATTCCTTATTGCTAGGCCTTATTAATATTGACCTTTATTACATGGAAATATTTTATTCTACCTACGTGAGGGGTTAGGTTCCTAATAAATTTTGTGATTTGGAGGTTGTCTAAACTGGAATCAATTCTTTGCTCTATATGCTTGATTGAGCCACTAGGGCGTCATCTTTAGCTAAGTGCTTCTTGTTGTAGTTATAAATCTTCATCTACAACCATTAGGGATGCAAAAACCCTAACACTTTTTCATTTATAACTTGTTTTTCAATCGTCAAAAGTTGCTAAAAGTTTGCCACATTAATATACTTAGCCTAGTGCAACTTTTGGGTGGATTCTTTGTGAGTTTTAGTGGTTGTATTTACTGTTGTAACAGCTTGTTTGCTACAACCATATGGCTGCAAAATATATCTGCAAACACTTTTTATTACATCTTTGTTTCATTGCTAAAGTCTTGTGCTTTCATTCTTGAGTATCACTAGTGTTTATCTAACTTATCTCTTGCATCATTTGTTGGGCTTTTAGCAATTATTTAGAAGCTTTAATACTTATTTTCTTATTGATATACATTGTTGTTTATTGCTGCAATTAGGGACAACAAGCCCAACTTGCTTGTCCACTTAACATTATACATATATGTTCGGCTTGTTCTTCTGTCTCGGGTAGGTACAACATTCTTTGCACGTGTTCCTATCTCTTAGCAACCATTGGCTACCACCAAGACTCTTTCCCAAGAATTTATACATCTTCCATATTGACCTATAGGGGGATTTTCCTTCATCTCTTCACTTTCCATCTCATTCCCCCTAGGGTCACCAGGATTCCCCCCTTTAGGTGATTCTATCATCTCTAAAGTGACGAGAATACCTGCCTAAGGTGACAATGGGTAGGTGTTCTCAAAGTTGTCTCCATTTGATGGCTGGGTCGGGCTTTTCCAACCTACAACTTGTGCGATAACAAGCACCACACTTACATGTGCAAGTAAGATTAAACAAAATAACAACAATTACTTATATGTGACAACATACAAGAATTAACCCATATCAAACATAGATAAGTAAATACACAGTAACCAAGAACCCATATCAAGCATAGATAAATAAACACACAATAAGCGATACAAACACTTAAAACACTTATCTTTTATGAAAGTCACCAACTGCGCGCATAACTGAGACGTTCCTCTTAGACATAGACTCTGTTGTTCATAAAATTTTATCAACAGGTCACCCCCGAGCTAGGACTTAACTCCACCAGGAAAAAAGGGTTCCTAGTGACAAGATAAGGTTTGATACTCACCATAATTGCTCAGTCCAAGGTGCCCGTTGTTGCAACTAGCCTACAATTTCTCATTCCCCATGCACCTATCACACCTAAGGAAGTGTTCCCCTTCTCTGCTCAACAATCCATCAGCTACCCCACTTCCCTTCCAGGGTTACTAGCAACAGGCCAGACAGGAAGTCTTTGAGCCCTGCAACTAATGTCCAACGCACCAGGGAACAATTCCTAGCAAAAATCTCACCTGGAGAGTATGCTCATGGGCTTGACAACCCACCTCTTCAACAACAAATCTCTCACCCAGAGAGACTGCTCATGGGCTTGACAACTTGCCTCTTCGACAGAAAGACTTGGTTTACAAAACATAAAACACTTACAGGATTTTCTCTGCAGATAAGGTAATAATCAGATTTTCCATACGGTCTGACCCCCTTCTGCTCACGAGAAAGTGAACCATGAATCATCCTCTAGAATGGTTTCTCCCCCAAAATATACTAAGGCCAACAATATACATTGCATGCCTTCAAATCGACACTTTTCACCTTCAAAAGTAGCTTAAGCCACTTGGTGACCCATTCCCAACCCTTGGGATCTTAGGATAAATAAATATCCATAACTTTACACTTTTCCGGAAATATTATAAATGTTCCATGAGACTTAAGTCTCACCCCCTTTTCCCTTTCCCGGTGGAGTCATCCCCCATCTCTTTGCGTTTGAGTTTGTCTACGCGCAATGATGTAAAAATATTAATCACTGAGTACAATTACACTTTACATGAATAGGTTCACTGGACTATCTGCGTCCCGGCTCACCAACCTCATAATCACATAGGCTCTTCAGCCTCAATACATATACAATCATATATATGTATATATATAACTCGACTTGATGTTGTTATAGCACAAATTGCCACGCTTATTCATTTGTGACTTGTCTAGCCCTTTCCCTAGCTTGCAAATCCAAATCCCAACTTTCCTCATCAAAGTCACTTAAAAAATAGTGTTTTTGCTTATATTCGCGGATCACCTTTGTGCAACACACAGACATCTACACCTTGCTAGTGTACAACCCGTGGATTCCCTCAAAAAATATGAAAAAACAAAATAATTCCCCATTTTTGGGTGGGGATTTCGGTTGGGCTCATTTCCCAACCTCCCTAGGCTCGTACTCAACATAGTTCAACCTCCTTAACCTCTTGAGGATGGTATAAAGGCACCTTTGGGGGAATGGATTATGTTGAAGAAATTGCAAGTCTCCATGTTCCCCTTCATCCTCTAATTAACATCCCTTTAACCTGGTACCCTTGTTCCAACATTCCTTCCTTTTCATTATATGGCCATAAGGTGTGTTCCTATCCTTATTGGGTCATTCAAGGAAGGGAAATATTGTTGAGTGGGGCTTGAAGGACCTTTTGGAGGAACCTGGGCGGCTGGCTTCAAGGTAGTGCCAATAGTTGGAGTCGGGTTGTAGACACTTATTTTATCGTTGCTAATAAAGAGTTCTCTTTTCCCCATACTCGTGTAGAAATGATTCAACTTATCTATGTATGTCTAATTACTCTTCATATTTGAATCTATCTCTTAGTTACTTGTATGATTTTATGCTATAACTACCTTATTGCAACACTTTCTTAATCTTCTCTTGCAGGTTTGTTCAAGCAGGAGTCAAGAGAAATACTAGGGTCGAGAGCAAGGAACAACACCAACTGTAAGGATACAAGGTTTGAAACGTTCTTCTCTCTCTGATAAAGTAGTTATTTCATTACAAGTCTTGTGTGTGGGTTAGGCTTATGTCTTTTACTTGGTCAATCTCTGATGTGACATGACCCAAATCCACGGGGAGGAAATCTCATAACAGAATTGGCGACCATACTGGGGACTTATTCATAGTTTGGGTCAATCTTAGGGTTTCTATTTTTTCTCTTGTTGTTTTGATTTTATGTGTTTTATGGATTTTCTTTATAAAGCATTATCCTTTTAGAAACTTTTATCAAGTTTATGAAAGCCCCCCTTCTGGAGTGGTTTTTTTTTTTTCTAAAATTTTGAGCCCATCCGCAAGTTGCTCCTTTATAACCTGTGGACATTTGCGAGTTGCCAGTGTATGACCAACGAATATCCGCGAGTCCTAATATACACAGTCGCAGACTTGTGTAACATTTTTGTTTTTGAAAAACCTCTCTCTCATCTAGAAGGTGTTGGTTGGTTGTTCAGTTTTGGTTGAGCCTCCTGGGTGTCTTTCTTGTTTCTTTTTGCTTTCTCAAGTCCTTGAAAACTTCTAAGTCACATAAAAGATCTTGTTTTTTGTTTCCCGATGTTCTTAGTTTACTTTTAGATTGCATTTTAAAGAAAAATATTTTGCATTTAAACAAAAAAATTCCCCACCAAGAATCATGTATCCTACAGTTTATTTTAGCATCTTTTGTTAGTTTTGTTTTGATAGAAAGAAAATGAAAAAGCCTAGTTTTTCTACTAGTTAGGTCTCTTTCTTTCTTTGCATTGTTTTGCATTGTCATTTGAAAAAGAAAAAAGATGCTAGCCTAGGATTTTGTTTTCTTGTCACCTTAAATCATTTCAAAAGAAAAATAAGAAAGAACATCCTTTGTTTTCTTCTTTTGCTTTTCTCAAAAGGTTGCATTGTAATCTTGCATAAGAAAGAAGAAATTTTCATTTCAAGGTTTGAAGGATTGCTCATGCATTTTCTTTGTGAAACTCTTTTTCATTCAAAGAATTAGTGTAAACTTTTCTTTGTCAGTGTTCTTATAAGTTTCATTTTTGTAAGAGTTCACGAACAAGTTTAGGGTTAGGGCCTTGGTTTAATTTGGAGAGTTAATTTCTTCGAGGCCAGAAAACAAACATAGGTTGGAGAGTTAATTTCTCCAAGTGTGTGTACCCTTTCTTTGATGTGAAACCACACACACTTACCCATGTGCGTGCAACACTATGAAATGTGTGCACCCTGTCTTTGATAACAATTCTCCACACACTACTTAGGTGCGCACAACACCAAAACTCGGTGTTAATGGCTCACCAACCTATATGTACATTTACGCTTATAATTGGTACCAATGACTCACCAACCTATATGTACAATTACAAAGGGTCTAGATTAGGGACAATACATGAACTCCACCTGTGCCTATGCCTTTGTTGTTGCTACCCCCACCTCTACTTACCTTCATTGTTGGCACTTTTGGGTTGAATGCGCATATTATAGACCAATCTAACATTAATGAAGACACCAATACAAGCAATGTAACATCATCACACTTGGTCGGTAACAATGGTAAGGTATGATCTCATTTTGGAAAAACATATTCTTACAATCATGCTCACCTTCACATACAAAGTGTTACTAGAAGACCCATTGTTAATAGGCTTTGAATTTCTAACCTTCACATACAAAGCATTACCAAAAAACCCATCGTCGATAGCCTTTGAATTGTTGAAAGCCACTCTAGTTAGCAAGTTCAAACAAAAATATCTTACAAAACCATTAAATTAGAACTTGGTAAGCGAACATTTCAATATGTATTATATTATATACATGTCTTTGTAGATTCTTTATCTCATCAAGCAACATTTCGTTCTATTTATGAAAAATAGAAAACATAAAAGAATTATAGATATGCTTGCAGTCTAAGGCCAATCTATAATTGAAATAAGTTCACCTGTTGTTTGTTGTCCTTCTAGTGCACGTCAAGGCCAACTCATGAGGAAGGCTTACTAGTTTCCAGGTGAGCCAATGATTCCATCAAACATTCTCTTCTTCAAATATACTATTATTTGTTGTTCATCTATTGCAACAACCTACGGGAGGCACTGGCAAACTCCTAAGCAGTCACACAAATCATTTTAGTCATGGGATTAACCTTTCAAAATAATGAAAGATGAAGACCTTCTTTATGCCACCTAACACAATGAATGGATTGTAGCTTTCCATGTAGTGCATCCATCAAATTGTAACAGGGCCACCATGCGAACAACAATGTGTAACAAACTTCACCGGGTAGAAGACTCATTTACACTACGAGTGCTATAAGCCCATGGTATGAAAAATCCTAATAAAAAATGTTAAAGAACTAATGTTAACTCAAGAGAGAGTATTAGTTCATCTCTTAATCTTATATCGGAAATCTTAAGTTTAAACCTAACAAAAAGCATAAACAAATTAAAATGACCTCGATATGTTGCCAAATAAGACCTAAAATTATCTTATTGGGAAACAAAATGTGTTGTCAATGTTTTGATATGCGAGGAAAGTGTTTGTTGAAATATCAAACTAAAACTTTATATTGTAGAGAAAATAAATGCATAGAGGTGAGTGCAAATTAATTGAAAAACAGTAGGCCGATTACTAATAGTCCATGCCATAGTCGGCAAGGACTAATAAGTTAGCAATATAATAAAAGAACTCAAGCACTCAAACATATATTTTGCTAGATTTCAAGGAATATTGTTAGGTGATCATGATGCTCAATGGTTGTTCACTATATTTTTAATGTGTCCAGAGAACTTTAAGTTAATTAGTTTATTTGATGAGTCATGACTCATTAACATAAATAAGGAAATTAGTGATACTAATAGATTATGTGACATTTAAGGAACTAAAGCGCCAAAAGAAGTAAGAAGTTTATTTCCATATCTATGTGGCAATATCATGGTATAATTTCCTCTAGATTCTCTAGGTAGTAAGAGTTCTACTTCAAATTATAAGTAGATTCTTGGACCAAATGATAAATCATAGCAATATCGGGACAACTATTTACCTAGGGTAGAAAAGGCTTATATGCAGAAAAACCATTAGGCTTAAGATCATATCTAACACACCTTGTAGCCTTCTATATGCCACACATCAGTCACATGTCAAAGTAGAGCCTCATTCCTCTCATTGGTCTCTTAGACAATCTCCTCATGGCCTTTACACAACCCAAAGTCACAATAACATAAATTGACCTATTTTGTTGTTGAGTTGCACGTGGATATAAGCCCTACAAGATCATCCCCCCCACCATTGGAAGCTTTGATTTTCTTGTCCTAGTTTAATAACTTCTTATTCTTCCTAAAGTTATTCTTCTTCATTTCCTGGTTTCTTTTCCCTTCTCTTGTATTTTTCATCTTTGTTTTCCTAACTCTTCTCATCTCTACCTTTTTCTTTTAGAACAACACCAACATCCTAACTCGTGATTGCATTCATGGTACCATCAATGTTTTTAGAACCTTTGTCAACCTTAGGCCCTTCCTTGGATTCAACATTCTCATATGGTCGAAGTTAAGAAGGAGATGCATGTTTTCAAGAAGGTGGAAATCAAGGAAGAGCCCAAGGTTAAAGGTTTAAAAAAGATCGATGAACCCTTGAACATGGCCTGATCCGAGATCTTTTCGTCGGGTGACTTATTAAAGAATTGCATAAAATGAGCATAAACAAAAG
Organism: Picea glauca; assembly: GCA_000966675.3. Classification (NCBI taxonomy): domain Eukaryota; kingdom Viridiplantae; phylum Streptophyta; class Pinopsida; order Pinales; family Pinaceae; genus Picea; species Picea glauca. The sequence continues at coordinate 1,470,128 of JZKD02S1672817.1, forward strand.
TACACCATAAAGAAGGAAAAACTCAAAATGAAAGAGACATAATCATGCAATATGAACACAAAGAACTTGATAACGGAGTTCGTCCCTGGTGGACTACATCTTCAGGTCCTACTCTCAAATGGGTAGGTCTTTTTATTAACTCCACAAAATAATTGAGCAAAATACATGAATATACCTCATTCTGGAGCTAAGCCACAGAATCTTTGCTCATATCAGAAAACTAACACCACCACTGCGTTCATGGCGTCGTTTTACCTAAAAATGATTGTCTCCACGCCTCAATCCGAGTCAGACATTTTCGGGCCCCTAAGACACCCCTTCCTCAGTTTTCGTGCCATTGCTCCTTCAATTAATGACTAACAGATCTCAAAATCCATGCCAAAATCTAGAAAAATACGCCCAGATATGTATTGTACGGATGCGCTCAACCTGCCCCTTCTCCGTGCTCTTGTGTGTTCAAATGCACTACCCGAGACCCCCTTGTATACAAGATTTCAGGTGGTTAATCCATAAGTGCATGGTTGGCAAGTTGGTTACATCAGCTAAATTTAGGCGTTCAATTTGGCAGAGGTTTCGGGGTCGAATCCCATGGACCTTCGTTCTATAATACATGTTTTATAATAGTTTTTGGCGCGCTTGCTAAAAATGGCAGAGGTTGGCTAGAATGGCATAAAGGTTAAATATAGTGGCGAATATGTTATATTTGGAGGTTGGTTGGGTTAAGCCCCTAAGAGGGCAGAACCTTATGGTCATGTATCACAATACGTAACTAGGTGTTGGGCCGAAGGCCTAGCCCCTTTCTTTGGTGCCCATCAAACCTTTATACTTTAAAAAATATATGGAACATATAATAACCAAATAACATTGTGTGGTATAGTGGTTAATGCGGAATTGTGGGGCCTTAGGGGCTTCTTTGAGGTCATTACTTCGACTCTTGGGGAGTCTATTAAACTTTTGCATATACCAGCCATTGGAGGGGTGCCGCGTGGCAGCCCATGACTGGGCCACGTGGCACCATATAACTAGTCCACAAAAACTGCCAGTTGTCACAGTATGATTCACCAATGAAGTTGACACGTGTCATCATCGAACGTGCCCATGTGTATGCCATGCCACATCATCTTGCCAACTCAGTTGTGCCACATGTCACCCTTACAGTGGTGCTACATGTCACTTTGACTTTTGCCTTTTTGACCAAGTTTGATTGAACTTTGATCGCTTATAACTTGTGATCTGTAACTCCGTTTGACAAGTTATTTGCACCATTAGAAAGCTTGCGACGTGCTCTTCGCGATTATGCCATTTTCATTGAGTTTTAGGAACTTTGAATTTTTGCCCTTTCTATGCCTGCCGAAGCCATTCTAAAGCGTTCTAAGTTGCTTCTGTGTGTTTTGAATTGTCTTAATCTTCTCTGGATCCTTTTTGGATCACGCCTTCCCACTGAGAGCTTTTTGGACCACCAAAATCTTTCATCAATCAATTGGTAAGTGAGGGAAGAATTCCCTCGCCTTATCTTTCTCAATCCACTTTGCCTTGCTTGGATGTGTTCCCTTTAATCCTACTCGAAGATAATCAACATCACCCCTATGTGAAGTCCTCGTCCTTCTATCCAGGATGATATCTTCCTGTAACTCATCCAAGTACTTAGGTGCAAACTCATCAATTGAAGGTATTGAAACTTCCTCATCCTGATCCATGATCATGGGAGGCTAAAAAAGTTTCAAGTTCTCTACGTTCACAACTGAATAAATCTGCATATAAGGTGGAAGATCTAAACGAAAAGCATTAGTGTCGCTTTTCTCTTAAATAGTGAAGGGTCCATATCGAATGGGCCTAAGTTTCTTGCCTTCGCCCTTCAGTTGTTCCTTGTTGATATGAAGCCATACCCAATCTCCAACCTAGAACTGATGATCAACCCTATGCTTGTCATGCCGAGATTTATACTGTGCTTGACTCTTCTCCAACTGTTCCTTGACTGCCTGGTGTGTCTGTTGAATCCTCTAGATGAACTTGCGGGCTTTGTCCTCTATTCGTTCTTCATTCACATCGGTATCTCTCCCATACATCAAGTCCAAAGGAACCTTTGGTAGGTACCCATAACACGTTTCAAAAGGTGAACTCTGAGTGGATGAATGTAAAGCTAGATTATAAGCATGTTGTACATAAGGTATCTATTCATCCCATAACTTAGGATGCTTGTTGTAGTAGCCTCAAAGAAAAAGTACCATTGTTTTGTTTACCACCTTTGTCTGTTCATCAGTCTATGGATGAAAAGCAGTGCTCCTCTTCAATTTGGTGTCCATCATTCTCCACAAGCTAGTCCAAAAATCCTCAAGGAATCGAGTATCTCGATCAGAGACAATGGACGTGGGTAACCCAAAGTGAACCCAAACATGTTGAAAAAAGAGATTAGTAGTCTGCTCAGCAGTGATCTGCTGTTTACATGGCATCAAGATACACATCTTGCTAAACCTATCCACTACGACATACAAATAATCATGACCCTCTCTAGTCATTGGTAAACCCCCTACAAAATCCATGGAAATGCTTTCCCATGGATGGGATGGAACAGGAAGTGGTGAGTATAGCCCCAACTTTCTATTAGTGGGCTTACAAGTAGAACACATCACACACCCCTTTACATATTTACTTGCAATTGCTTTCATTTGAGGCTAGTAACAAAACCTCTGCAAATGAGCCATAGTTTTTCCTACCCCAAAATGCCCAGACACAAGAGAAGTATGAGCTTCTCGTATTACATGGACTCATTCACTTGTGGGAATACATAGCTTCCCAAGATGATATAGTAACTTTCCCTACAGACAATAATTCTCTACCTGTGCACCATGGGTTAACTTCTCATATACTTCTTTAAAATCTTTATCGATGGCATATTGTTCTACATAGCTATCATGAGATAAAGAAGTATTCTTCAAAATAATAGAAGCGGCAATAGGAGGTCTAGAAAGCATATCGACTACTTTGTTACTTGTACCCTTCTTGTACTTGATTACCAAATGAAATTGTTGTAGAAAACCCATCCATCTGTAGTGTTGAGATTGTTGCAATTTGGTCTGTGCCTGAAGATACTATAAGGGCAAGTGATCTGTATGTATAATTGTTTCCTTCCCTAACAAGTAATGCTTCCATTTCTTTACGCTTTGAACTAATGCATACAACTCTTTATCATATGTAGCATAGTTAACAACAACTTGGTTAAAAGTCTCAGAGTGGTAACAGATAGGCTTACGATATTGCATCAATACTGCACCCATGGCATATCTGCTGGCATCTGTCTCGATCTTGAACGACTGTTGAAGATTCGACAGTGCTAATACTGGTGCGGTACTGATCTTCTCCTTCAAAATGTTGAAAGATTTTTGTTGCTTTCCTTCCCACTAAAAAGTGTTCTTCACGCTGGTTAAGGCATGCAAAGGAGCTGCGATAAAAGAGAAGTTGGGAATGAATCTTCTCCAATATTGGACTACACCCAAGAAGTTTCGGACTTCGGTTACACTCTTTGGCTCGGGCCATTTCACAATCACTTCAATTTTGGAAGGATCAATCTTCAATTGTCCTCCTCCCACGATATGACCTAAGTATACAAGTGCAGTCTTGCCAAATTCACATACAACTTTTCCCTCTGCAAAGTATCCAATACTTGTTTTACATGCCTTACATGTTCATCCCAAGTCCCGCTGAAAACAATAATGTCGTCTAAATATACAATCACAAAGTCATCCAGGAAAGGATTGAATACACCATTCATCACAAGCATGAAAGTTGTCAGAGCATTACAAAGCCCAAACGACATAACTAACCACTTAAACAATCCTTGTTTGGTCTTAAAGGCAGTCTTCCATGCATCCTATTTTGCAACTCTGATTTGATGATATCCACTGCGCAAATCCAACTTAGTGAAATAAACAACATTCTTTAACTGATCAAGTAAATCATCTATGCGAGGAAGAGGGTATCGATTTTTCACAGTGATTTTATTTAAGGCTCGGTAATCGACACACATTTGCCATGTGCCATCTTTATTTGCCACCATCACGATCGGAGAACCACAAGGAGATGAACTAGGCCTAATGACTCCTTGATCCAATAAGCCCTGTACCTGCTTCTTGATCTTTGTCATCTTCACAACTGACATCATGTACATGCCCACATTAGGCAAAGGAGAATTCTGCTGCAGATGTATCTCATGTTGGATTCCCCTCTTAGGAGGTAATCCATTTGATTCCTGAAAAATATCATCATACTTAGAGACAATATCAATTAATTCCTTTTTATGAGATGGATCACACCCTTGGAAAGCATTGAATGTCTCGACATCTTTCTCTTTGACGACCATGAGTACATATCTCTTATCAGTGGTTATGAGTCTTTTCATTTGCCCTGCACTAACAAGTGTCGTATTTACCTTCATGCTGTGAGCTCTAACAATATATTCCACTCCCTCTTTTGTAAGGTGGTATTTGTTCTCATGATAAAAGAAGATTATTTTTCTATCATAAAGATACAGACTTCCCAACACTATGCCACATATATCAAGCAGTAGAACATCCAAATCTACTTCATCAATCAACTTTGAAGCAATAGCAAATCTAAACCTACATTGTTTGGTGACATTAAGTTTTGCTTTGTCATATACCCAACCAAGAGGGTAAGGCTTTGGATGTGGTTTCGTTACGAGACCCATCTTCTCGACAAGTGCTTAAGATATTAAGTTTACTTGGGAACCCGGATCAAATAATGTATCTATCTTAGTATGATTAGATACAACTCGTATATGAAATAACTCATTCCTCTTTTGTTCATCAATATGAGATTCATCACTGGAACTTGAACTAGCATGAAGAGATTATTTACCTTGTACTCTAGCTGTTGTGATCTTTCCTTCATCTCCTGATTCGGAACCAAGATGTTGTTGCACTATAGCAATGGTCTTTGTCTTCCCCTTTCTAGTGAACTGTTTCGGTTTCTTTTCCGAATGTAGTTTCCAACATTGTTCTTCATCGTGACCACTCCTCTTGCAATGAGTGCAAGATGGTTTTTCTCCTTCTCTCGTTACTGTAGCGGTCTTCTTGCCCTTCCTTTTGAACTTCTTGAAAGTCTTTTGTGGGAAATTGGAAAGTTTCTTCATGGGATCTTCTTGAACATGTTTCCTCTTGTTCTCAAGGTGAGTGGCTTGCACACAAACTTCGTCAAGACTAGTGGGGTTAAACAAGAGCAAAGTATGACGAATATAACTATGAAGTGCGCCAATATACTTCATTAAAGTTTCAAAAGAGTCCAAAGGAATATTCAATGCTAAAGCTTTCTTCCTGAATTCCTTTGTGAAACTTTGTACGTTCTGACCTTTACTTCGTCTCAACGTTTGCCATTCCATCATTGCTTTATGTAAATACCCTAATGGATAGAACTGCTTCCTTATCTCCGTTTTAAAATCCGACCATGAGGAAAGAAGCTTACCATACTTACTCTTGTCCTGCAACTTGCTCTCCCACCATGCGAGAGCGGTGCCTTCCAACCGAAGAGAAGCCAGTTGCACTTTAACTTCCTCTTCATCAATATGTTGAACACGACAATATACCTCAACCTGTCGAATCCAATTGTCTAACTTTTCAGGATTAGCATCTCCATTAAACATAAGTAAAGCAAACTTTACATCAAGGTTTAATAAAGGTTTCTTAAAAAAGGTTTTATGGTTAGAATGTTGAGAGTGATGGGAATTCTCAGAGGAAGAAGAACTAGAACTTGAAGGCGAAGATGGAGGCTCGGAAGGATCTCCTCCGGCCCCTTGGTTTACTAAAGCATCATCATCTGCATGTGCTTCCTTTTTTTTCTCCTTCTTCTTCATCATTTTCTCGTAATATCTATATATTCATTCGACCATTTTTGACATGCGATAAAAGACCATGTGAAAGTTTTTCTCTTTTTCATCATGTTTGTCTTCTTCTGCCATCTTCTTCATTCGGGATGTACGACCAAATTCGGGATTGAACGTCTTAAGAGTTTCTTCACCCTGCTTATGCTTGGCCCTAGTAAGCATTCATATTCAATGATTCAAGTCAAAGACGACTGCTCTGATACCAACATGATCCGAGATCTTTTCGTCGGGTGACTTATTAAAGAATTGCATAAAATGAGCATAAACAAAAGTACACCATAAAGAAGGAAAAGCTCAAAATGAAAGAGACATAATCATGCAATATAAACAAAAAGAACCTGATAACGGAGTTCGTCCCTGGTGGACTACATCTCCGGGTCCTACTCTGAAATGGGTAGGTCATTTTATTAACTCCACAAAATAATTGGGTAAAATACATGAATATACTTCATTCTGGAGTTAATCCACATAAGATTTGCTCAGATCATAAAACAAACACCACCAATGCGTTCGTGGCATTGTTTTACCTAAAAATGACTATCTCCACGCCTCAATCCAAGTCAGACACTTTTGAGCCCCCAAGACACCTCTGCCTTGGTTTTTGTGCCATTGCTCCTGCGATTAATGACTAACAGATCTCGAAATCTGTGCCAAAATCTATAAGAATGCATCCAAATCCGTACTGTACGGATGCCCCTTCTCCGTGCTCTTGTGTGTTCAAATGCACTACGCGAGATCCCATTATATATAAAATTTCGGGCGCTTATGCCATAAGTGCATGGTTGGCAAGTTGGTTACAATTGTTAAATTTAGGCCTCCAGTTTGGTGGAGGTTCGAGGGTCGAATCCCACTGACCCCAATTTTAATACATGTGTTATAACAGTTTTTGGCACGCTTGCTAAAAATGGCAGAGGTTGGCTAAAATAGCGGAAAGGTTAAATATAGTGGCGAATATGCTATATTTGGAGGTTGGTTGGGTTAAGCCCCTAAGAGGGTGAAACCTTATGGTCATGTGGCACAATACGTAACCAGGGGCCTAACCCCTTTCTTTGGCGCCCATCAAACCTTTACGGCCCAGTCCCTTTCTTTGGCGCCCATCAAACCTTTATACTTTAAAAAATGTATGCATCATATAATATCCAAAGAACATTGCGTGGTATAGTAATTAATGTGAACTTATGGGGCCTTTGGACTTCTTGTAGGTCATGAGTTCAACTCTTGGGGAGTTGATTAAACTTTTGCATATACCCGTCATTGGACGGGTGCCACATGGTAGCCCATCACTGGACCATGTGGCATCATATAACTAGTCCACAAAAACTGTTATGCCACATGGTAGCCCATGACTAGACCACGTGGCATCATATAACTAGTCCACAAAAACTGCTACTTGTCACAATATGATTTGTCAATGAAGTTGACACGTATCATCACCAAACATGCCTATGTGTCTGCCATGCCATGTCATCTTTCCAACTCAGTTGTTCCACGTGTCACCCATGCAGTGGTGTCACGTGTCACTTTGACTTTTGCCTTTTTGACCAAGTTTGACTGAACTTTGACCACTTATAACTTGTGATCGCTAACTCCGTTTGACAAGCCGCTTGCACCGTTAGAAATCCTGTGATGCGCTCTTTCTGATTATGCCCTTTTCATTGAGTTTTAGGAACTTTGAATTTTTGCCTTTTCTCTACCTGCTAAAGCCATTCTAAGTGTTCTAAGTTACTTCTGTGCGTTTTGAATTGTCTTAATCTTCTCTGGATCTTTTTGGATCATGGCCATGGATAAGTTGTTGATGTTGATCCAAAGGAGAAGATTGACACTAAGAAAAACAAGGAAAATAAAGATGAAAGTGTAAAGAAAAGGGAGAATAAATCTGGAAATCTCAAGAAGAAAAAGTCTAAGAGGAGTAAGAAGTTGCAATCTCAAGATAATGAGAAACTTGAAACCACTGGTGGTGCCAATGTTGATCTTTCAAGGCTAATATTCATGTGCAACTCATCAACAAAACATAACTATTTTCACTATCATGCTTTTGGTTCCCTAAATGGAACAAGTAGGTTGTTGATAGGGCGACAAATGGAATGATGCTCCTTTTATATGACTTTGATCTTTGTCTAACATATGGAATAAACGAGGTTGTAGGTCACGGTGGATATGATCTTGATCTTAATGGTTTCATGTCTACAAGTAGGTCTTTTCCAATCCAAGTAAATATGTGTCCTGATATTGCCATAATTTCTTCATTAGTGAAGGAGTCTTTGTAATTTGAAAGTAGTATTTTCTCACTGCTTAAAGAGCTTGAAGGAAATTATGTTATTTTTAAGGTTGTAGGATTTATAAAGGTTTCCCAACACATATCCTAAAACCACCCTAGATGGCTCGACATTACAAAGAAACACTAATTTAACCCTCGTGCACAAGAACTAACCAAAATACTTCTTTAATGAAATTGTTTTTGTAATTTTAAATATTCACCATGCAGTTCTACAGGGGAAAAAAACCACTGAGACCATGCCTAGAACATAGATAAAATTAAACTAAAATAAACAGTTAAAAAAAACATTACACCCCAAACAAATTTAAATTTCCATTGATACTTTTAACAATAAAAAAAAAGGTTTATAGTGGGAGTCATCGAAGTGGCTCTGACTATAAACCCCTATTAGCACATCAACCTACAGGCCAACACTAGCTATGTAACTTATGATTTAGCAAGGGCTGAGACATCCAAAGATACACCAGAGCGGTCCCACACTTGAGAGATGCCTACCCTTCTAACCTCATCACAATGGGAAAATGTTTCATTGGGGACTCAAACTTTAGTGGGGAGATTATGAAATTTACCTCCCAACCACTTAAGCTATTGCCCCTCGACTTAAAAATTGAAGGACATGGGGATGGGATTTGATCCACTTATGTTTGTATGAGTCATGAGACCATTTAATATAATCTCTTCGGGTGCAACCACACATTCAACCACTACCTCAAGGTGACCCCATGGATATAAGAAAAGCCCTCATGGGAATTGAACCTTGTCAAATGGTGAAAAACTTCCATTGATACTTCAAGGTTTGAATAAGTAAGATAATTAGGGTTTTTAAAGCAGAAGTACCTTGTCATTACCCATAGCCAAAGAAAAATTTGACATCCTTAGGGTTTTTCAAAGCAGAAGCACATCATCGTCATCCATAACCAAAGCTATAGTTGACTTTGAGGATAATGATGATACTAATTTTTGAGAACTATCTTTATATGCAAAGAACCTTAAATTTTTTCTTAAACAGAGGAAAATGTAGGAAAATGAATGTGTATAATACATCTTCCCCCGCTTAAACTAAAGATGCCATCCCACAACTAGTTTGATTTCATCCACTTTGAATCCCTATGGCTCTGTGTGGGAATCACTTGGGTAAAGGATTAGTAGTTTGGATTAGTTGAAAAGTGATAACTATTTCTTCTATGAAGAAAAAATAATAAAAACAATTTAAGATATCATGATTCAAAAATATATAATGATTATAGTTGAAGATTGATCATCATTTTTTAACTTAAAAAATTATTTGCAAACAAAGATTCAAGGATTCAATGGAAACCAAGACACATAGCCTATGAGGATGATGCCCAATAAACTCTATACTTTCTCCAACCTATCTCTACCAACATAAGCCCTCTCTAAGGAAAACCCTTTCCCTGTGAAGATACGATGCTCTCAAAAATTTATTCTATCCTACTTATCTCTATCAACACAATCCCTCTCCAAGACAACCCCTCTCACTCTCAAGGAAGGCAAGAAACTCTACACTCTCTCCTACATATCTATATTGACATAAGCCATCTTCAAGGCAACCCCCTCCCTCTCATGCAAGGTTTTCTCTACAAACTACTTCCACATATTTCCTTAGATTAACTAATAAAGTGAAGAAGTCAACCCTCCATATTTCACATTGTCCCCATTTCCAATATGACTTGGTTTGCACTAAAACCCTTGTGCTTTGTCTTAGAACCAATTTTTTAGTAAAAATCAATTTTCAATGTTAGTTTTTTTTGTTTGCTATTTTGTCTGTGACTTGCAAGATTAGCCCGTGGTCTAAGAAACCACGACTGAGGGGTCTCTAAGCTGTCAAAATCACCCAGGGATCGCACTCGACTTGTGCCACACCAATCCTCAGCATGACTGGAATTTTAGGTGTCTCCTCCCACTAGTCGAGTTTCAAAATTAGGTCACCTTGCAAAATGAGGCCCATTGAAACTAGCCGTGCTAGCAAGATTTGACAATTTTCAATATTAATTACTATAGACCAATGTGTTAGCGCGATCCAACATGTGAAGAAATTTTTTTTCCAGAAGAAAAATTTACTCAATTATATTAAAATATAATCTGTTCTCATAATCAGATACATTCATAAATCTGAGTCAGACTAGCAAGCAGGGAGTCCATCTCCTTCAATTGGGCAATCCAATTTGAAGGTGAGAGATGATACCCTGAAAATAAAAGAGAAACCTCAAGCCGGGAAGAAGAAAATGTCAAGAAAATTATGCCAAAAAAGTGCCAATATATGTAGGGGAAACAGGTGACGACGACAAATAGATAATGACTCATGACTTAGAAAATTTTGACAGAATGTGAGAGTCCCTCATGGTCGTCTAGCCAATGGGTGTAGATGATCAAGCCTACTTGTTTTTGTAGAGTTGTCTTGGATAGCTAGTCCGCTTCCCTATTGAAATCATGAGAAGTATGTGTGAAGATAAGCTTCTTGAAGTGATGAAGTAGAGTATTGATTCGGTCCATCCAAGCCAAGAGGGTGATCGAATGAAGCTTACCACTATGATTGAGCCAATCTATTATAACTTTGGAGTCGTCAATCATCTGAAGGTGATCAATATTAAGCCTCGTGACCAAGTGAAGTGTTGCCCAGGCACCCAACAATTCTGCCCTTGTGTTGGTGCTTGGGCCACAACTGAAAGTCCACCTGTAATGAGAGTTTTCAATGAGTCAAATCAAGCTCTGTGCACCACTCAAAGCTCCATTGTGTTGGGCAACACCATCGAGCCACCCCAAAGTAAAATTCTCAACAATGGTGGGATTTATCAAAACTTTTATTTTCCCTTTGCAAGGATAGAATTCTTTCCAAATATGATATAGGCTAAGGGCTCTATAGACAATTGAATGGATAGGAGGTGAAATATTATCAAAGATCAAGTTGTTTCTAGCCATCAAAATGTGCTAGATAACCAAAGGGGGCAAAAATTTGTAGGTACGCTCGCTGGAAGTCCAGTAGGCAAAACAATCTGAGATGGATGTCCCATTCCAGGTAGAGGTGAGGTGGATGACCTGTGCAATTAAATTCCAAACATGTCGAGTGAATTTGCAATGCATACACATATGTATCATTGTTTTTGCTTCCTAAAAACATATATGGAAAATATTGGGGCCGATCCATCCTTTCTTCAGTAAATTGTCCCAAGTAGATATTTTGTTTTTGTCAACTAGCCAAATAAACAACTTTACCTTTAAGAGGATTTTCCAATTCCAAAGGTGTTTGCGCCAACCAAAAATGTTGGATAAATTTGTAGATTTGATAATTGTTGAATATATATTTCAGATTGTTATGTGTTGATCCGTCAGGATTTTTCGAATCACTTATGGTTGAGTTTTAATTTTGCAAGCATTAATTAACCATTGAGAAACTTAGCGAACTAATGAGGAAAGAAGAGGAATTATAACAACCATATACATATGTGCAGATCTGAAATGCAATAAAAGACAACAAACCATAACACGCAGATTGATAACGGAGTTCGACACAACTTTGCCTGCGTCTCCGGGCCTTTTCTTTGTGGGGGAGGCTTCTTTATTTCTGTTCGAAAGCTCAATAGTACATCATTGCAATGCCAAATGGCTACAAGACTGATCTGGTCATGTTCGTCCAGATCTCTAGAACCATGCACAAAAAATGGCACGCAAAACGGACGTCCGGAGCTCTCAGAAATGGTCCGACAACATCTCCTCCTCAACGACTTCTTTGCCTCAAACTGGCTTTGGTTTGGCTTCTCCTCAGCATAACTCTGCTCTGAATGCCCTCAAAAGCTGTCCCCATGGCCTCAAACAGGCCTTGATTAAATAGTTGAGAAGGTAGTTGCCCATCTCCAACTTCCTCCAAGAAGTTAGGCTAAAAAACCACCCAATAACTCCCAATTACATTAAAAATGAGTTTAATTAACAATAAAACTCAAAAACTGGTTATAAAACCCACTTTTAACTATATAATATAGTTATAAACGGGCACTAGCCCCCCAAGTCTTGGTGCGTGCACCTTTGAACGGTCACATGGGCATCATACGGCCGAGCGCTAGCCCTTGGGCTATGCGTTGGCCCCCTCTGCACTCGCACCCGGTCTCGTGGCAACCATAAAACCCACGGGCTAAGTTTCAATTCCCGCGCGCTAACCGTTGTAACCATATTTACCGCACCCTGTTTGGGGTTAAGGTCCCGGTTCTATTGGCGTAGTCATATGCCCCCGTGGCTTAACCGTTATATAACCAAATTTTAAACCGCGACATAACATTTAAAACATAAATCCGCGCCAAGTTTTACATTCGCGCTCGTGCATAGGGTGTGGTCCCATATATTACATAGAACCGGGGGTCGGGGCTAAGCCCCGGCCCGACCCCCCCGCCAAAATTACATAAATCTAATTCAAATGCAATTCTTTTCGCATATATGTCAAGTAACATGTAATGGCGCGTTGGCAACGGGAACTTTACAAAGGCTTTGGTAAAGGCGGAGGTCACTGGTTCGAATCCGGTTGACTCCAAAAACTTTTGAAACCAGAACCAAATAGACAAATATCGGGGTGCCACGTGGCAGCCCACGATTGGGCCACGTGGCACCTTCACATCCAACCGATGCATGCCACGTGCCAACCGATGATTCGTCCACGTCATCTGCCACGCGTTGCTACCGTACGCTCTGTCACCTTCCACGTCATCCGTCGTACATCTGCCCAGTCAGCTTGCCACGTCAGCTGCTGACATCACCCGTGCCACGTGTCACCCTTCCAGTGGTGACACATGTCACTTCAGGATTGGTCCAACCGTATGCCAAAAAGTCCAAATCTGCCTGACACGTGTCATCACCTGGAGCTGCCACGTGTCCTGTACGGGACCTGCCACGTGTCCTGTACGAAATTGCCACGTCAGCGTCCGTACGGACTGCATAGTCAGCAAATTTTTTGCATGTTTGACTTTTCGGACAGAATGCGATATCTTCTCCATACGGACTTCGTTTGACAAAGTAAATATACCACCGGAATCAAGAAGACGAGATGGACGCAATGGTGTTGGTTTCGTCAGATTCCGAGCACTTTCATTTTTTAGCATTTTTCATGCCTTGTTAGGCTTCTGAATCCGATTTCGAATCATGTGTCCAGAGCAGTCTTCGCCTGCCCAGAGGAGATGGTCTGGACCGTGTTGTAAGTAGATACCTGATATGGAGAGGATCTGACAAAACCGGTCCCACTCCTCTGCAAAAACGCGTGGAGCTCCAATATGTCACTCGTAATCCAACCCGGAGTCAGGTTCCCTAGATCGTTGTGGTTTGATGCTTGAAATAAGTAATGAATGTTTTTAGAGTGCATATGTGTGATGAGAGTTGGAGACAGGAAGGAGGATGCGCCAATGCCAAGAATGCATTCTGTGCCGATCTTGATGGAGTGGTCGGAACCAGGCATCCAACTGATCCAAGATTTGATCCACTGTGCATATTTATTCAGGTTTCTCCACGTCTGTGATACTGCCCCGGGGAAAAGAGGAGCCGAATGGAGCCAAGTCGCAACTGAAGTAGAGGGCAGATATTTGTCTTTGATAACTGAGTTCCAAATGCCTGTAGAAGTTAATGCACACCAGAGTGAGTTGGCTACCAGAGCATAGTTGAATTTGAATATGTTTCTAATGCCCCAACCCCCCTTGTTTTTTGGCAATGCTAATGCTGCCCAATTACAAAAGTGTAGATTGTGTTTTTCTTTACATCCAGACCAGAGAAAATTATAAGTATTTTTTCTGAGATTATGCAAGACCGGTGGGGGAATGGTTGCTAGTTCCATCCAGTACACCAATTGTCCTTCAAGAGTAGCTTTAATAAGAGTATATCTACCTCCAATAGTTAGCCACCTGTTACACTAGTTGTTGATTTTTTTACTCACCTTTGTTAGCAGCTAGTCCTAGTTCGAAGCATTCTGGTGTTCTGCTTTTATAAAGTAACCAAGGTAATGCATACCATGTGAGAGATGTATGAATTTGTATGGGAAAATGGCCAAAAGAAGATCTAGATCATGTTCCTAAATATTGGCGCAATGGAATGTTGACTTGGCCCAATTGATTTGTAAGCCAGTAGCAGAGCATAAAAGTTTTAAGAGACCATCGATTTCTTGCCACTCTAGCGGACTGTCATTTGTCATTATAAGGACATCATCAACAAAGATGAGATGTAGGATTTTGACCAGCCTGGAGACTTTGATCCCTGTAATTTTGCCTTTTGCCTGACTTTTTTTGAGGAGGACACTTAAGCCTTCCATAAGCAAGATGAAGAGGAGCGGTGAAAGTGGGAAGCCCTGTTGCAAGCCTCTGCCACTGTGGAAGAAGGATGATGGTTCATCATTAATCAACACTACAAATGATTCACTTGTGATGCAGCTCATAATCCAAGAAGTCAAAGAAATGATGAACCCCAACTGTGTTAAAATAAGTCTAAGATAATCCTAGTCAATGCAGTCAAAGGATTTTTTTAGGTCTAGTTTGAGGATAAGGGCATGAGACTTTTTGTGATGGATGTTGTGCAAGCATTCTTGACCAGTGCCAATGGCGTCAAGGATTTGTCGGCCCTTTAAAAAACCCAGTTGTTCTCTGGACAAGAATCGCAAGAGGATGGGTTTGATTAGATTAACAATGATTTTAGAAATGAGCTTATAACAAAGGTTGCAAAGAGCTATCGACCTGTAATCAACAAAGGTGGTTGGATGATTTACTTTCGGGATAAGCCTCAAGAAGGTGGAGTTTAGGGCTCTAGAGATCTTACCATGAAGTCTAGTGTCTTCCACTAGTTCCAGAAGCTCAGGCCCCACCAAATCGAAAAAATGGAGGTAAAAATCAACAGTCCAGCCATCTCGGCCTGGGCTTTTGTCCTTTGAAAAAGATTTGAGAGCAGCCCGTACCTCTTGTAAAGTACAAGGCCTGTCTAGCAGAGTGTTGTCCTCAGTTGTGACCGAACGAGGAAAGTGTTGTGCCACTGAAACTTGGGTTTGAAGGTATACCTGTGATCTTGCCTCATAAAAAGTTTTATAATAGTCTATGGCTGCAGATTTGATGTCTTGATGTCCACTATGCTTTATACCAGTATCATCCATGATATCCCAAATGTGTTTTTTGTTCCTGGAGGAGTTGGTGAAGGAATGAAAGAATTTGGTATTGAGATCTCCATTTTTTTATCCAGTTTACTCTGCTTCTTTGTCTCCAGAGAGCCTCTTCTGCCAGTAAAATCTTATTTATGTCCGCTTCCAGTTGTTTACAAAGAAGGAGTCTGTCCCCTGCAAGCCCAATCAATAGGTCGGAGTGATGAAGAGCAAGTATCTCGTGTTCCAGCTCTTGAAGCTTCTGTTGGGTGTGATTATTATATTGCACAACCCATCTTTTAATATATGTTTTTAAAAGTTTCATTTTTGAAATAAATCGTTGTTGAATTCCCATACCATGCTGGGAATGAGTATCATACCACACATCTTTTACAATGGTAGTGAAATCGGGTTTCGATAGCCAACACGAGTTGAGTTTTAATGGGTAGGTAATCCGCTTCAGATGATGACCAAACTGTAGTAAGATCGGTGTGTGATCGGAAAGGTACGACGAGTCAACCCAGGTTCTGATTCTACCTATAGTGGTGGCCAAACTGTCTAAAATGTAGAATCAATCTAGTCATTTTGAGATGGAGTCTAATCCCGATCTGTTGTTACGCCAAATTGGGGTCAATATCGTCGGGGGAAAATCAACCAAACCATGCGAATGGAAGAGTGAGATGAAAAAACCAGTGAGCGGATCTTGTTTAGAGGATGTTCCCCAAATTTATTTTGTGCTAATAGTGAAGTTCAAATCCCCAACACTGATTAAATTCTGGAGATCTAGCAGACCACGGTATTCCACCAGTTCCCAAGTGAACATGTGAAGAAGTTAATAGCAAGTGTATGCAGAATGATGGTAGGTGGCATATGTCCTAAATTGCACATGGCTATAGGATCATAGCATAATGACAAATTCATATGATATATGTGGTGAAACCCTTGAAAGGGAAACATCCATGGAACAAATGGGTAGAGCTAAATTATTTCTCTATCAATTCTCTCCTTGTACAATGAGGACCTAGGTCCTTTATTTATAAAGTAAATGCTTTCATGCAATTTTCTTATTTATTTTTGGTTCACTAAGCCAATAAATGAGATATTCTCCAAGTTGAACTTTACTTAAACTTGGAATCTATCCATACATGACTAGAGCAAGATAAACTTGAATTTGATAAATTTAGTGCAATCGATAATTACAAAGTGATTTAAATTATGCATAATTGATTTATTGGACGTGCACAAATAATCAAATAATTTGCACATAATTCAGAGAGTTAAAAAATGGACATACTCAACTTGATTTTGATAAGTATACTGCAATGGATAATTGCAAAGTTATTTAAATTATGCATGATTAATTTATTGGATGTGCACAAATAATTAAATAATGTGCACATAATTAGGAATGAGTTAAAAAGTGGACATACTCAATCTTTCTAGTGGGTTTTTTTTGGCAAGGGAAAGTTTAGCTTTGATCCACTCTAAAACTCCCCATACCAAAATTAGATAGTCAAAGTTCTCATAATTATGTGGAATTATAACTTCCAATAAAATTTCTATTGAATTTGGCAAGAATTTCTATTGATGTAAAAATGGTTAAGTTTGTCCACTTATTAAGTTACTTCCACATAAATATTAAATTTCAAAAAACATAGAAACCATAAAAAAATTAAAAACTTGTTTAATAATTCCTTGTTTAATTTTTTTAGCTTTGATCTTTTCTTTTATTTTTTTTTATATTTTTTTATTTGTTTTTTTTTTCTCACTCTCCACTTTTATTGTTACAATTTTATTTTCCACTTTTATTGTTACAATTTTATTTATTTTTTTATTTTCCATTTTGGTTACTTATAGTTTATTTTATTTATTTATTTTTTAAATGTAAATCTTTTTATAATTGATTTTTTCTTTTTTTTTCTTAGATTTATTATTTATTATATAATTTTTATAATTTATTTCTTTATGTTTTTTTATAATTTATTTTTTAAA
>JZKD02S1672817.1:1498624-1521124 GCA_000966675.3 Picea glauca
GAGATGTCCCCGACAACCTGGGGTTTTGAAGAGGCTAAGGTATAAAGTCAAGTTTAAAGTTTCCTCTTCACAGGTTACCACCAAGAATAGAAGGTCCGACTAATCAACCAATAAAGAAGTGTATGCCCAAAGAGAACACCTGCCTCGAACAAGACAACAATAAAGAATATATGCAGGCTATAATTCAATGGGTTAATACTTCATATGACTATCTGATATCAATTAATAAGCAATGTAAAAACAATAGATATCAATGAGGTCAACGTTTTATCAATTAGCTATGGAAAAARCATCAATTCATCAATAACTATCAAGATGATCAAGCCAACAATGTATCCAACCAACACTTTACTCAATAAATGCTTTAGATAATCATCCAATTGCTTATAGAAGACAAATGTTGCGTCAAGATAAGATAAACAAGTGTGATGTCAGCCTTAATTAGGGTTAATTTGTTAGTTAATGTTTCAAGAATTAAAGTTTTAAGAGTTTGTTTTGGACACTATGACCTCAACATTGTGTGTCTAAGATCAATGCCTAAGGGTAGATGGAGTCAAACAAGAAGAGGGCACAAAGTTTTGAAAGGATAAAGACCAAAGACAAGAGGGAAGGGTTCTAGAGTGCTACAATGGTAGGGCCCTAGAATCAAAACTGTAGGGGAAAGAGGTTCACTCCGATGTTGCTTAAGCAAGGCCTCGTGCTATTTCATCTTTCTTTAGATCAATTTGGCAAGACGACTAGCATAAATAATAATTCTAACTAGAGGATGAAGTGAGAGAAAGTGTTGCAATGGCAAGGCTTTCAAACCCTAGAAGATGGCGGCCCTAGGTGTAGATAACCTAGGCCTAGGATGTCACCCCATTTTCAACCTTCAAAATCAAGCTAGCTTAAGGGAAAAAGCAAGAGGAGTGTAACAAAGGCTAGGCTCAATCTTTCTTCTTCAATGGCTTAAAAATTTCTCTCTAAGGGAACATGAAACAAGGACTTATTTGTGTGCTTGTTACCTAGGGTTTCAAAATCAACAATTTTATAAGTAAATGCAAGAATTTAAACCTACAACCATTCAATTAAGAAGTTTTGCAAGAAAAACACTTACATATCATGAAGAAAAGCATGTGCAAACCCTAGTTGTAAACCTTCCTTGGAGAGAAATGTCAAAAGATGCCAAATAATCCTTCCATCAACAAGTGCACCTCACTTAGAAGACAAAACTACCCTAGTAGGGTGCAAAAATCAGACCTCACAAGTGTGAGTTGTTTTTTTTATCTCCAAATGAGGGAAAAACATCCTCAATATATAGCATCTCATGACCTTTAATTTAAAATTAGGTTATTAAAAATAGCCAACAAGGCTAATAATCAAAATCATACTGTTTTTACATTAAACTGTCAAATAAAACCCTAAATGAGCAATAAATGAGACGTCAAGCCCTTCTAAGGGAGATGTTGGCCCCTTTTAGGGCAAAAGGCAACACAAGATGACAAACGTTGGCCCTCTTTGGCCTCCAAACTCTGCCACACGTGCCAAACTGCCCTGTCTCTGCCATGCACTGGAGGTGATGTCAAGGGCTCCTAGATGACGTCCCGTGGCATCAAAGGGACACGTTCCACTTGCAGTGGGTCAACCCTCTTGGGCTGGGCTCAACGAAAGTGTCTTGGATGAAACGTCCTACTTCTTCTCATGTGCAAAGGCTTGATCAATCACTGTCCTGCCTCTGCCCCTGATGGGGTCCCAACAACCATCTGATGGGCTCTTCAGCCCCATGGAGGTATGAACTAATCATCTCCCCATGTGTACCGGTCCAACTGGTACCTGTCCATCGGGCATGATCCTGCACATCAAAAACTTCACCAGTCACAGGGATCATAGCACTGTCAATCACATTTCATCATTAATTTTATCAAATGCATGCATAAAACCCCTGATATATCATCCAATAACTCAAAGACATTACAATGACCTACTATACAAAGACGAAGAAAATGACAAAATGCCCTATTGGGCCAGCATCCATAAGAGAAGGAAAGTTTCCAGAGGATATCATCCAAGCCATGTAACACGAGGTGATGTGGTCAAAGGATGTCCAGACATACATGTAGAGTGAAAGACAGGGGTGATATTACCTGTGGATGCCTTTGTAGAAGGTGAGCTGTACCTGTCATGGATGCAATTCTTTCCAAGCCCTTTATTGTCTTTATTCTTTATTTTCTTTATTGTTTTTTCTTATTTATTTCAAGGACTAACTAGAGGACACTGCCTTGGCGTGGTGACCAGAGCTGACAGTGTTACCGACAAGCACTTTCACAGAAATGATAAGGTTGGCTCGTGATGAGACCTCGTTTCCCTTGGCCATGTAACCAAAGGTCACTGCCCTGGCGTGGTAACCAGATAATGGCAATGTCATACTGCTAGGTACCCATGAACATAATGGGCTGGCTCGTGATGAGACCCCCCATCCTCTTGGCCAGGTCTTGTTTTGTTATTTTTCTTCGGGTCCCTCTTATTTCTTGCTAAGAGGCTTTTTATTGCCTTCTCGGGGATCCCCGGGCGAGGCATCTCTAGGTTTCATTTTTTATGGCTTTTATCTTCTACCAACTGCTTTTACCTTCTGGGCCTTTAGTCCCTTCTTCCCACGAGATAAGGTGCAACCCCACAAACAGATCATCCTAATGTCCAGACTAAGGGAATGGGGCAGATGAGTGGGAGATAAGATGTAAGAGTGATGATATGATGGGAGAAGACGATGGCTCTTCAAAATCCCCCCTGGTGGAAAACCAAAACCTATGGGTACAAACTTGCTAGGGTACCTTGTCAATCCCCCCAACCATAGTCAAGTGGGTTAGTGTAAGATCCAAGCAGTCGTCAGAAATAAAAGGAATTTGATGTATATATCTGAAGGTTATAATGATCAAATATGACACATACCATGATACTTGGACCAACTACCTCATGGAGCAAGAGTCTTCTCCGATACAAGTCCAAGCCGAAGGTGATGAATGCTGCTGCTGACAGGACAAGTCTGATGAAGAAGAAGAAAGATGGGCGCTCCAGGGACATGCTCAGGTCAATCCTGCTCTCGGTACTCCACGTCTAGGACCTGTGGGCCTCGAGACATGATCTCCTAGTTATCCCTAGAAATCAGGGATAACAAGCCTCATAATCCTAAGGTTCAAGAAGTCTAAGTCTTTTCCTAGATTAAATGTTTTAAAATTAGAGTATTCTAGAAACTTTTGTCAAGAAGACATGTAGCTTAATATATAAAGGACACCTATCATACTCATATGATTATATGATTGCTTGTTCTCCTAAGATTTAGCTTAGAGTTGCCTAAAGGGATTGGATCCATTGGGGAGGAGTCGAGAGTTTTTCACCAATGGGCAAGGTTCAATGCCCGTGAGGGATTTCTTTGAGCCATAGGGGCACCTTGAGGTAGTGGTCGAAAATGTGGTTGCACCAAGAGATATTATATTAAATGATTTCGTGAGTTGTGCACATATAAGTGAATCAAATCCCACTCCCATGTCCTTCAATTTTTTTTGCCCAAAGGGGTTGGATCCATTACTGAGGAGTGATGAGTTTTTTTATCACTGGACAAGATTCAATTCTTGTGAGTGATTTCCTGAAGACACAGGGACACTTTGAGGTAGTGGTCAAACATGTAGCTGCACCAAGTGAGATTATATTAAATGATCTCGTGACCTGTGAACACATAAGTGGATCAAAACCCATCCCCATGTCCTTCAATTTTTTTTTTATAGCATGATGGGTTAACTCGAGTGGTTGAGTGCTGTGAATTACAAGCATGAGGTCACAGGATCAAGTCCCTGGGATGACTACCTCTGTAGATATTATTGGGCCTCACTCGATGTCCCTGTCGGGTTAGGTTTACAAAAATACAACCATATGGTTTACCTCCTATACCATCCTCAAAATTAAGGGAAGTACTTGGAGGGTTTCTCAGGATGTGTATTCCATCGAAAAAAATGGTTTACCTCCTATACCATCCTCAAATTAGGGGAAGTACTTGGAGGGTTTATCAGGATATGTATTCCATCGAAAAAAAATGATTTAGCTTAGAGTTGGGATATATAAACTAGCTCTTTTTTCATGTGAGGTAGTAAACTTTTAACCCTTGCTTCTTTTTGTAACCCCTTTTTCCTTATTAATACAACTTGAGTGGGCCTAATGGTTAAGAACATGTGTTTCCTCCTTGGAGGTCACATGTTCAAATCTAGAGTGGGGTAGGATATGTATACCTCCATAGACTTTAGTGGTCAAATTGTGGAGGGGTGTCATACACCAATTTGGTGAAAAAAGTGTCATAAACCAATAGCTGCAAATTTTCTCAAAATTTTCTAAATATTACTAAAGCCATCCAAAAATTGTAAATCTCAAGTCAATTTACATGCTTGTAAAGACGTAAGTTTGTGTAACGATATCTTCATTTCCAAATTATTGCCGAAGAAATGCCCCGCGCTTGAAAGGTTATTGTTTTTAACATTTGATTGCAAGAAGGTGACGATGGCCTTGGCTATGCTCTATCAAATGGTGTAGATCTGCGAGGTAGTCGGCGTATGATCAGAGCCAGAATCCATCGCACGTGGGACGCACTTTAAACCAATAAAAACCTCAGAGAGCACATCAGAATCAATGCAACCAGACTTCCAACAAATCTAGTAGATTGCAATACATGGCTTGGGCGCCATTCCTTTCGCGATTTCCAATATCCCAACATGTTGGCTCCACCATCGTATCGACCCATTCCGTGCACCGATCAATTTAGATAACACAACTCTCTCGTATATGGCGTCTCTACCTTTCCTTCACACCCATTAATCCCACCACAATTCAGTTTTCAGTTTTTTTATTTTTATTTTTTTTAAATCTCTTTTTGTTTGAGTGACAAATACATAAAGCAAAGAAGAATAAATTACATTTAAATCCTTGCTATGTGTTATTATAATACAGATAAGAGTGATAAAAGGATTTTATTGAACTTTAGAAACCTTGTTTATATTACATTGTATAAAAGAAATTGATTGTCAAATTTCGACTAGTTTCATGATCCAATTTTATTTCTAAAGCCAAAAGATTGAGAACAGTCTAGTGCAAAATTCTCATCATTCTTTTCGATGAGACTTTTAGTTGGTCAAGGCCAAGCCCTTAAAAAGTGTTTTTGCGTGGAGTGTGATTTTTTTGGTGCCTTATTTTCATGGTGTTATTTTTCTTTGATCACTCACGAATTTCAAATTCTTTAAAATAATCTACCATCACTAAACATGTCTAAGTTAAACAATTTATCCATTGATTTAGATATGTTAGATGGCTAAAAAAATTACAAATATTGGAAACGCCACATGCAAAACACATTGATATATAATGAATTACGGCATGATATTTGTGATGGTTATACTCCTACCAATCCCACTAATACTTCTCCTTTATCTAAATGGGAATTAAAATACTAAAAAGCTCTTGCTTTGCTTCGATCTTCTATAACCGAACATATGTTTGTTCATATTGAAAATTCAAGTACTGTTTGAAGACAATTTCACAAGCTTTTTAATACTCCTCTCGCATCTCAAAGAGTTGATTTACAAATGAAATTGCTTAGACTAAGATTAGTTGATGGTGATGATGTGTTAGAGAATATTTCAAGGATAGAAAACATACCCCAAGAAATCATCACGCACGACTTTCCTAAATTGGAAGACAATTTTTTTTTTTATCTCTATTTTGATAAATGGCTTACCTCCATCTTATGAACACTTTATCGAAACTTTAAAAATCATTGATAAATTAACTACAACTTTTGATTCACTTTGTGAACTATTGGCTCAACATAGTAAGTCATTCGGTAAACAAAAACAATATGGAGAAGATTTTCTTTTCACTTGTTCAAATAGAGATGAAAGCTCTAGAGGAAGAGGTGCAAGAAATTTTGGAAATTATCAAAATTAGTCTTCTAATTGAGGCCATGGAAGAGGTCACAGTCAAGGTAGAGGATGTAGTGATCAATAGAATTTTGAAAGTAATTAAAATCCTCCAAATGCACAACTTGGAAGAGGAAGAAATCTTAAGTCAAGTAAAGTGCAAAAGATGTTTAAGGAAGAGGCATTATGCATCAAATCGCTTAACAAGCAACGATTAGTTGCCAAAGTTTAAACAAACTTTAGATTTTAGATCAAATTCTAAGTCCACTCCATTTGCTTGATATGCAGAGGACCATAATTTTTAGGATGAATAGTATGAATATGTTTTTATTGCAGTACTGGAGGTTGATTCACATAATCTACTAAGAACTTCATTTGAAGATGATTGAATATTTGACACAGGAGCTACTCAAGGTATGACTTTTCAAAGGGATTATTTTTGGAATTATTATGATATTAAACTAAATTCCATTTCTTTAGCTGATGACACTGCAACATAGATCTTGTTGTGTCCATGACTAGGACTCATGGACACAACAAGATCTATGTTGCAGTTTAAAGAGTTGAGCAAAAAATATTGGGCTGAAGCAGTCCATGCTGTAGTTTATCTAAGAAATCGATCGCCTACATTAACTTTAAATGAGAAAATTCCTTATGTCAAATCTTGGTATAATTTTAAACCTAATGTAAATCATCTTAGAGATTTTGGCTCAACATGTTATGCCTTAGTCCATAAAGAAATAAGGACTAAGTTGGAAAATCGAAGTATGGAGTGTATTTTCATTGGATACTCTGATGAAAAGAAAGGGTATCGGTTTCCCTTAGATGATAAATTCATTTTTAGCAGAGATGTAATTTTTGATGAAACTGAAAAGATAAATTTCAATGAGATTAATCATTTCCTTAGTTGTTTAGAGAAGAAAAACATTAATGGTAAAGGTAAGTTGAAAAAGAAACTAATACCCCTATGGCTGCTGCACATATATCTCTTCCTCCAAATCCCCATGAAGAAAAGTTGTCTTTACATTTAACTGTTCAAGATGCAAATCTTCTACTACAATTAGAATTAAAATGGTTCTACTTGAAATCATTTTAACAACATGAGAAAACATTTAATCAAAACCTATACCTTTCTTATGTGCAAACCCCTTTACAACAATCTGGCCTTATACCTCTTTTTGCCTCTATCTTCTTCCTTCAACCTGTAAACCCATTTATTTTGTAATGCTCTTTTACCTGCAGGAAACTGAACCAAGTCCCAAGTCTGGTTATGTACCTATGAGTCCATCTCCTTTTCATGCCTTGCTCACACGTATTTATGGTTTCTACATGCATTGCTTCTTCATATCTTTCTGGTTCACCATAATCGGTTAACAATAGATAATACATTGAAGGAGAGTATCGTTCATGGGGTCTACTTAACTTTGTAGATATTCTAACAACACTTGCAGGAGTTTGAGGTGCCTGCTTTTGATCTGTAAACTGTCGTGGATATTCCACTAGAATAGTTCGTCACAACAGATCTAATAAAATACTGAAAATATTTACTATTAAGGTTATTTTTCCTTTAGATCTCCATACTATTTAGTTATTGATTTTCTGCTTATGCATGAAATAGATAAAATGCGGAAAATAGAGAAAAATAAAATATAATCACACCATCCACAAATAGACACAAGATATGACATGGGAAACCCAATATGGGAAAAAACCCAGCTAGAAGGTGATGTTGCTTTTCTCTCTTTTCTCTGGTATAGAAATGATGCAAGTACAAAGAAAGAGGCACTGTAAACTAGTATATCATCCAAATAAACAATAACAAATGAATCTGGATAAGGGCATAAAACATCATACATTAGTCTCATAAATATAGCCGGTGCGTTGCATAAGCCGAATGGAATAACCAACCACTCATACAAACCTTGCCTTGTCTTGAAGTCAGTCTTCCATATATCATCTTCTTTGACTTGTACCTAGTGATATCCCGATTCCAAATGTAGCTGGTCCAATAGATCATCGATACTTGACTGGGGGTATAGATTCTTCAATGTAATCTTGTTCAATGCCCTGTAATCGATACACATTCTCCAAGTCCCATCCTTCTCATGCACAATTATGATGGGTGACCCACAAGGTGAGGTACTTGGTTGAATCACACCCTACTCCAACAACTGCTACAACTGCTTCTTTACTTCATTTACTTCCAGAACAAACTGTCTATACAACCCAATATTAGGCAAGGGGGAGTCCGACAATAATTGGATTTCATGCTCCACTTCCCTCTTAGGTGGTATCCCTTTAGGCTCCTGGACTACTCCTCTGCATGCCTGTAGCAACTCCTCCAATTGATGTTTCTGCTCTTTAGTACACCCCTCTATGGATGCCTTCACTCGCATTGACTCATCATTAGAATGATTCTCTCTTAAGAAAATCAAAACATATTTCTTAGTAGAACTAATCAACTTCTTGGCTTGGTTGGTACTTACCAGTGAGATATTTAACTTGCCTTTATTCCCATTGATGATGTAGGACTTCCCATCCTTGATCAATTGATATTGGTTGGCTCTCTGCATGAATATTGCATCCCTCATATACATGTAAGGGATTCCAAACACTACTCCACATACATCAAGGGATACTACATCCAATTCCACTTCATTAATAAAATCAACACTTATAACAAATTTAATCTTACATTGTTTCGTTACCTTTATCTCTACACCCTTGTTTACCCAACACAACAAATAGGGGCTAGGATGATTGTGAACCTCCAATCCAAGCTTGCTGACTAGATCCGATGCTATGAGATTAACCTATGAACTAGAGTCTTCTTGACCTGGATCTTGATGTGGAAGAGCTTGGTCATCTCCTTCTCTTCCTGGTGATGAATGCTACTAAGATTCACCTTCTTCTGCATAGATGTGTAGACAATCTTGTCATCCACATCTGAGCTACTTTCAACCTGATTGCTTAAATATTTAGCTAGAAGGTTCTTTTTCTTTCCATCCTTCTTGCGGTTCTTCGAGTTCAACTCTGGATGTGGTTTCCAACATTTTTCCTCGGTGTAGCCATCAATGTTGCAATGATTGCAATCATTGTTGGGACCTTTACTATGTTGTGCAATGGCTATTGCCTTCTTATATTTCCCCTCTTTCCACTTCTTCTTCCCCTCCTTGGAAGCTTCCTGGTGCTCTTTCTTCTTCAAACCACCTGGTTTCCCTTTCTTTTGGCTTATGTTTTCTAGGTACCGTGCCTCTACAAATGCCTCATCCACCGTCCTTGGCTTGAAGAGCATCACCTTCTTTTGTAGATGACTATGTAAAACCCCTAGATACTTGAGGAGTACATGTGGGTTCTTTGAAGAGATACCTAACATGACCATCTTTCTGAACTCAATGGTGTACTCTTGTACATTGTGCCCCTGCCTATGCCTGAAGTAGTGCCACCGGATCCATTGGTCCTCTACATACTCGATATAGTAGAATTGGGACTTGATGAGGGTTTTGAAGTCCTCGAACCTAGTTACTAATGGATCACCATCTAACCTAAGTGTTTTTGTGTGGATTTCCCACCAGGTTAAAGCATGGCCCTTTAACTTCAATCTAACAAATGAAATTTTCTGCTCTTTCTCTATATGGTGAACGCTAAAATAAACATCTAGTTGTTGCAACCAATGATTCAATTTTAATGCATAGATCTCACCTTGGTATGAATTTAGGTCCACTTTCGTTTCCATCTTGAATAAGGACTGTGACGGGTTAACGACACTTGAACTTGGTTTCTCTTTCTCAGATTCCTTCCTCAAGTCCTTTCCTAAGTCTTCATGATCTCCCGATTTTTCCCTTTGATCTGATCTCTGAGTTAAATCCTCCATCATCTACAAACAATTCGAGCTTTCTTGCTAGAGCCATCATGAGGAGGTTCATATTGCGACCGATGTTGGCGACTTGAGCTTCCAATCACTCAAATCTCTCTTTCGCTAGATCTCGAGGGTTATTATGAACATACTCATCCTCCATGGCTAGGGTTTCTATGAATTCTCTTTAAGCCGATTCTTGGATCCTGCAACTTCCCACAAATACCCAAAAGAAAAAACCTGCTTTGATACCAATATGATCTATAAATTGTTATGGTTATTCCACTAGAATAGTTTGTCACAATAAATGTAATAAAAATTATATTGAAAATATTTACTATTAAGGTTATTTTTCCTTTAGATCTCAAAAATATTTAGTTATTGATTTTCTGCTTATGCATGAAAAAGATAAAATGCGGAAAATAGAGAACAATAACACAAAATCAAACCATCCACAAATAGACACAAGATATGATCTGGGAAACCCAATACGGGATAAAACCCAGCTAGAAGGTGAGACTGTTATGCTCTCTTCTCTCTAGTATAAAAATGATGCAAGTACAAAGAAAGAGGCACTCTCTATGGAGTTGCCTTTGACCTGTGGCCTATATGGATGCTACAAAATCTCTCCTCCTCTGTTATGCTCACAAAATACCACTCTTATATGTTTTTTCTCAACTATGGAACAAGATACAATGCAAAAGAATGGAGCCCCTTCTCCTCCTAGTGGCCCGGTATTTAACATAGCTCGATAGCCATCTAGGGACAGGTTTTTGACTTCCTCAACCTTCAATTGTGAAAGTTTTGGACCTTCTAGAATGTTATTATAAAATCCACTATGTGGCTAGCTCCACATGTCTAAGTAATAGAGGCTAACGTGGCATCCACTTGCACCATGGTGATCAATATGGTAGGTCAACTTGCGACATACATAACTTTCTCATACGAACTCCGATTGACAAATGATCTGCACTGTTGGAAAGGTACCAGTGTGTATAATTTAGAATATCCCCCCATAGTAATGTTTGGACAAAAAAAGTGTTGTTTGATGCTTTAAAATGGAATTGGAAGATTTCAAACGGTTTTTTGGACCAAAATTTCCAAATTTGGACTAACTGCCAAAATGGTCGTGTAAGTTGATTCCTCCAATTTTTCCACCCAGAAAGTTCTGAGATAGATGACAAATAATACAATGATCCAATCCAAATCAACTGTTTCTGTTGTTGTTGTTGACCATTTTGTTTTTCTGAGACCTTTGGAATTTCATTTTCTGTGATTTCATCAAGCACTGTGTATTTTGTGTTTTCCATTTATTGTTTCTTTCTTTACAACTAATCTTTGTACATGACCTTCTCATTGAATACCACATCTCTACTCCTAATGATTTTTTGATTTTTATAGTCCCATAAGAGATAACCAAAATCATTAACTCCATATCCAATAAAACTACAATTCTTGGATTTTGACTCAAGCTTTGTTCTATTTTCTTTATCAACATGGACAAATGCTTCACAACCAAAAGCCTTCAGAAATGAGCGGTTTACCTTTTTACCTATCCATGTCTTCTCTGGAATGCTACCATCTAAGGAACTTGAAGGCCCTCTATTTATGTATCCACAACTTCTGCCCAAAACTATTAGGGCAATCCCGCATGTAATCTCATACTCCTTGCATGCTCAATGATTAACAAAGTTACCAACTTAACAAGAAGTCTCTAGAGTTATCTTTTTTTCACAGTGACTATTTTTACTACCGTTTCAAAAAGTGGTGCTACCGGTAGCACCCCTTTTTTTAGAAGTGGTTAAAATTGTGACTTGTTTGAAATCGCAACGTTCACATTGCATAGAGAACCCTGGAATTGACCCTCTAATCGAAAAGTGATGCTACTGTTAGCACCAATTTTTTTTGGGAATTAAAACTATGACCTAATTGAAACCGTGATCTTGATCACTCGCACCACCGCAAATAAAACACTGAAAAATGACTCCTAAATCTAAAAGTGTTAATTTTTTTTGTTTGTTTGTTAGTTTGTTCGTGACTTGTGGGACTAACCTATGGCTGAGAAACCGTGACTCAGGGGCATCTAAGCCGTCAAAATCACCTGGGGATCGCACCCGGCCTGAGCCACACCAACCCTTAACATGGCTGGATTTTTTGTCCCCGCAGGTTTCGAACCGGTGACTTTAACATCACAAAGTGCCTTAACAATACACTCCATCACCGACTATCCTACACCTCGGGGACAAATCTAAAATTGTTATTACTTGATAATTGATTCACTAATTATTATTATTTTTTTTAATAATTTACATTAAGAAAATATTTAAATTAGAAAAAAAATACACCCCTAAACAAATTTTTTTTTTCTTTCTTTCTGGTAAAAAAACCAAATTTATTTTAGAAATAAAGAAAAAAAAACAATTATTGAAAAATTGTGCAAATCATTTTTTTTTTTAAAATTAAACTATTTTTTTTTTGAAAAAATTTCAAAAAATAACCTAAAAAAAAGATAAAATTTAATTAATTATTKTTTTTTTTTTTCCAAAAAAAAAAAAACAACTAAAAAATAAAAAAACAACTTTTAAAACTCTAAATTTAAAAGACAAAAATTGAAAAAAAATAAATGTAATTTGTTTTTATAAAAAATTAAAAAAACAACTTAAAACAAAAAAAAATAAAGATAAAACTCAAATATAAATTTTATTTTTATTTTTWAATATAAACATTAAACAAAACATTAAAAAAAAAAAAACTCAAATAAACTACATTAAAAATTAAAAATTAAGGAAGAAGACCCTTAAATAAAAATTAAAAATAAACCAAACACATTACAATTAAAAAAATTAAAAACACAAAGCCTAATAATAAAATTGAACTAAACTAATAAAAAATAAACACAAATAAATAATTAAAAAAACGAAAAATAATGCATTTAAATAATTAAAAAAAATATTTTTTTTAAACTTGTGGGGAGTCGGGCATCACCTTTCTGATTAACCATTTTGGTTTTAGTTGACGTTAATCATCATCATTATATATATATATTATTGTTTTCATTTTTTTATAAATTATTTATGTTTATTTTTTATTAGTTTAATTCGATTTTTTTTGTTTGTTAGTTTGTCCGTGACCTGCAGGGGTATCTAAGCCGTCAAAATCACTCGGAGATCGCACCCGACATGAGCCACACCAACCCTTAACGTGGATGGATGTTTTGTCCCCACAGGTTTCGAACTAATGACTTTAACATCATAGAGTGCCTTAACAACGCACTCCGTCACCCACTGTCCTACACCTTGAGGACAATTTAGTTCGATTTTATTATTAGGTTGTGTTTTTAATTTTTTTAATTGTAATTGTAATTGTTTTTTTTTTTTAAATTGATTAAAAGGTTTATTTTTATTGTTAATTTTTAATTTTTAATGTAGTTTAGTTTAGTTTTTATTTATTTTTAATGTTTCATTAAATGTCTTTCTTTTTGAAATTAAAAAAAAATAATTCTATTCTAGTTTTTTTTTTAATTAAATTTTAGTTTTTAGTTGTTTTTTAATTTTTTTATAAAAAAAATACATTTTTTACGTTTTCTTTTTTTTTAAATTTTGAAAAATTCTATTTTAGTTTTTTTTTTAAATTAAATTTTAGTTTTTAGTTGTTTTTTAAATTTTTTATAATAAAAAATAATTTTTTTCTTTTTTAATTTTTCTTTTTTCATTTTTTGTCTTTCAAATTTAGAGTTTTAAGGGTTGTTTTTTTTATTTTATTTTTCGAAAAAAGATTTAAATTTTAGTTCTTGTTCAATTTTGAATTTTTTTGATTAAAAAAATTTGATTTGCATTTTTTCCCTTTATTTCTAATTAAAAAAAAAGAATTTGTTTAGGAATGTTTTTTTTTTTTTCTAATTGAACTATTTTTTTAATGTAAAGTATTAAAAAAAATAAAGTTAATTGGTAAATCAATTATCAAGTAATAACACTTCTAGATTTGTTCCGAAGGTGAAGATCAATTCGTGATATAGTGCATTGTTAAGGCACTCCTTGTCACGTCGTTCATTCAAACCTTGCAAAGTTGTGGGTAGCAATCATAATTGATCCCATGTTTGATGATTATGAGCCTGCCTGGTCGTCGATTCTGCTAGATACCAAAAAAACAAATAACACTTTTAGATTTAGGAGTCTATTTTTAGTGTTGTATTTACCGTGGTGCCAGTGGTTAAGGCCATGTTTTAATTAGGTCATAGTTTTAACTCCAGAAAAAAAGAGTGCTACTGGTAGCACCGCTTTTCGATTCAAGGGTCAATTTCAGGGTTTTTCAGGGTTCTGTTTGCAATGTCAAGGGCACAATTTTAAACAAGTTGCAAAATCAACCCCCAAATCAAAATGTGGTGCTATTGGTAGCACCACTTTTTGATTTGGGGGTTAATTTTAGTGTTTTTTTACCCTTTAAAAATATGATATTTTTGGGCTATAGTTCTCGTTTTGAGGTCACAGTTCTCGTTAAATTGGTAACTTTGTTGATTATTATGTTCATCCTTTATGACACAACATTTTCTTGTGTTGTTCATGGAACTATATTCTCTCTACAAATCTCATGGTATGAATAGTAATTATCAAACTCCTTGTCGCAGTATTCGCTTCCATTGTCTGATTTGAGACTCTTCAACTTATTTCTTGTCTCATTCTCAACCAAAGTTTTCCATTTCTTAAAAGTATAAAAAACTTCATATTTTTTTGAATGCAATAAATCCAAGTTTTTTTAATTGCACCATCAATACAAAAGTAACATAATAATAAGAGCTACTGAGAGATAATACCTGAGCCGATCCCCATACATTTGTATGCACAAGC
The DNA here is from genome assembly GCA_000966675.3 of Picea glauca. NCBI lineage: Eukaryota > Viridiplantae > Streptophyta > Pinopsida > Pinales > Pinaceae > Picea > Picea glauca. Next base: position 1,513,258 of record JZKD02S1672817.1, read on the forward strand.
TCTAACTTCTCACTTCTTTTTTTCTTCCCAATTATGAGAAATCTGATTCTCTTTTGTTTTCCATAAACACAATGCTCACAAAAATCCAATTCAATCTACTTAAGATCTAATAACAAATTCCTCAAGTGGAGAATCTACATCCCCTTTTCACTCATGTGCCCAAGCCTACGATTCCATAATGTTGTATCCACTCATGTAGAAACTAAAACAATAGAAGAGTTACCATTATCGATACATAAATACAATGTACCCACCTTCTCTCCTTTTTCTATTAGCAGTGATCCTTTAGTGACTTTCCATGAATTTCTTGTAAATGTAATTGCACAACCTTCAATATCTAACTGTCCTATTGAAATTATATTTCGCCAGGTTGATGTTGACATGAATTTGACTACTAAAGTCTACAGAGGTATACATACCCTACCCCACTCTAGATTTGAACATGTGACATCCAGGAGGAAACACATGTTCTTAACCATTAGTCCCACTCAGGTTGTATTATAAGGAAAAATGAGTTACAAAAAGAAGCAAGGGCTAAAATTTGACCACCTCACATGAAAAAAGAGCTAGTTTATATATCCCAACTCTAAGCTAAATCATTTTTTTCGATGGAAGACACATCCTGAGAAACCCTCTAGGTACTTCCCCTAATTTTGAGGATGGTATAGGAGGTAAACCATCCAGTTTCATTTTTGTAAACTTAACCCGACAGGGACATTGAGTGAGGCCCAATAATATCTATAGAGGCAGCCATCCTAGGGACTTGATCCTGTGACCTCTTACTTGTAATTCACAACACTCAACCACTCTAGTTAACCCACCGGGCTATAAAAAAATTTAAAGGACATATGGATGGGTTTTGATCCACTTATGTATTCATAGGTCACAAGATAATTTAATATAATCTCACTGGGTGCAACCACATGTTTGACCACTACCTAAAGGTGTCCTCGTGGCTCCAGGAAATCCCTCACAAGAATTGAACCTTGCCCATTGATGAAAAACTCATCGCTCCTCAATAATGGATCCAACCCCTCTGGGAAAAAAAAAATGAAGGACATGGGAGTGGGATTTGATTCACTTACAACTCATGCGATCATTTAATATAATATCTGTAGGTGCAACTAGATGTTTGACCACTACCTCAAGTCCCCTATGGCTCCAAGAAATCCCTCACGATTATTGAACCTTTCTCATTGATGAAAACGACAACAGAGAGATGCTACAAGTTTGAACAAAACCCGACCTTATGGTAACATATGTGGTATTAATTCCAAAAAGGTTAAGGTTCTCAGGGTATGTGAGGAAATTGAGGTTTTTCTGATCGATTTTCCACATATCAACATTCACATGGACATAGTAATTGATGTTCCAGATGCTCTTATCTAGAAGCTGGTCTACTTCTCTTGGGGGTTTCCTTAGCATGGATCTCACCCATGCACACATTCCCATGGGAAATGGCACCTTCAGAATATTGTACAATCGAGAGAAAGCTGATAGACATGTGATGAATCCTGATGGTCCTGATTATGTCAACGAATGCGATTATGATGTGCCTACACAAATTATTGAGTATGATCCATATGAGGTACCCTTCATGCAGGAAGACTCCATAGACACACTTCTTCCATGGACAGATGAATACAAAGAGAAACTTGCAAAATACCATGGGAAGGAGCTGGGGTCTATCCATATTTTGAAGAAACAAGATGAGAAACATGAAGAAATAATCAAAGAGACGGTCCACACAGAGCCTCCATGCGTTGATAATACACCTTGCATAAATTTTAATGAAGTAAGTCTTGCATTCATGTGGGACAAAAGCAAGGGAAAGCCCATATATTGTTAAGTTTTGAGCTATTATTAGGTTTCTTTTCAATTTACTAATTAACAATAGCATAGGTAGGATCATTGAGAGAAACACAATCACAAGATACACAACATTTATCCTGGGAAACCCTCATGGGGGAGAAAACTCAGCAAAAACTTCCTTAATATAGATAGCTAATACAATGCCAAGACAATAAATCAAAACACTAGAGAATATCCAACACTGGGCAATGCGCCTCTCTCTTCCTTCTTCTCCCAACTGCAGCTACCAAACTTGCGCACTTGATGAGTGAATGAGTGAGTGATCAAATGAGGCATTGGATTCCTTTATTTATACAAATTGGCAGGTGCTAGAAAGGTGTCTCTTCACTGGGCAGGGATGACTTGTCTTCAGAGTGGTTAAAACCACTTTAAATGGCCTGGGGGACGACTTCTCATTTTTCCTAATATATTTAGGGTTTGACCAATTCGTAAAAGGGGATTTGGTCAATTACAATGCCTGGCATGATCAATCCGCAAAAGGGGACCGATCTAATGAATAATAACTCAATAATAAATAGAATACTCTTTGTAGTTACAATATTTCAACACTCCCCCTTAATAAGAAGGGTATTATACAACATCATCAGGAGAGAGAGAGAGGGAAACAACATCAACAACATCTGAAACACTGACTGGCATATCTATAAATCACCAGTTTTTTTTCTCATCATCATCGTTCACAACATGGATTTGGAGTAGCATCATCATTCTCATCAGCATGAGGCTAAAGTAACATCATCATCTTCTTTAGCATGAAGCTAAAGTAATATCATCAACATCTTTAGCATGAGGCTAAAGTAACATCATCATATTCAACATTAAAGCTGAAATAACATCATCATCATCATCGTCAACAAGAAGCTGAAGTGGCATCATCATCATTTGCATCAACATGGATTAGTATAACACTGATACACCATCATCATCAATAACATCACAAGGCTAATACAACATCAACAACAAAAAAATCACAGCATAAAGGCTGGAACATCATCATAAAAAACAACATCACATCACGAAGGTTGGAGCATCATCAACAACAACATCACATCACGAAGGCTAGAGAATCATCAACATCAACACTAGGCTGGAAATCTTTAGCACAAAGTTGGCATCACAACAACATCAACACGAGGCTGGCATCACAACAACATCAACATGAAGCTGGAAATATTCATCACTAGGATGGAATCACAACAACATCAACACAAAGCTGGAAATCTTCAGCACAAGGCTGACATCAACAACATCAACACGAAGCTGGAAATCTTCAGCACAAGGCTGACATCAACAACATCAACATGAAGCTGGAAATCTTCAACACGAGGCTGGCAACAACAACATTAGCACGAGGCTGGCATCAACAACATTTTGTGGTACTCTTACAGATCCAAAGGATCTTCCCAGGAATCAAAAAGATTCCCTAGGATATGAAATCCTAACGGAGCTACCACATGGTACTCTAACAAACCCAAAGAATCTGTTCAGGAATTATAAGATTCCCTAGGATATAAAATACTAACACAACTACCACTATTGATCATGATACCATAGTATCATCCGCACCACTCCCCCTTTTGAGGGAGGTCCTTTCGGACCATACCAAGCTTGTATTGAAAGTGCTCAAACTTTACACGAGACAGAGGCTTGGTCAACACATCAATAACCTATTCATCTATGCCATCACATTGGAGTTTTATAGCTCCTCCCTGCATCATATCACGAGTGAAGTGATACCAGATATCTATGTGCTTCGACTCATCATGGAACACATCATCTTTATATAACTCTGGATATCACATAGGATCACGGTGGCTTCCATCTCCAAATCAAATAGATCTTCAACAACATCCGAAGCCATATGGATTCACAACTGGCGGAACATGCAACAATGTGTTCTGCTTCTTCTGTGCTGAGAAAAATGCTTGATTTCTCCTTACTCTACCATGAAGTCATAGCTAACCCCAGACTGAAACAACATCATGAAGTTCTCTTTCTGTCAGAGACACTTCCATCTCAATCTGAATCGGTATATCTATACAATCTGAAGTCATGATCTCTAGTATAACATCGACCAAAATCCAATGTACCCTTAAGGTATCTCATCATATGTTTTGCAACAAAAATGTGAACACGTCTGGGTTCTACCAGATACTGACTCAAGGAAAAACATATATCTGGCCTGGTATTCATCAGATACGTCACCAAACCAATAATCTGTTTGTACAGAGTAGCATCAACCAATTCTGACAAGGTATCTACCAGGAGCTTCAATTTCGTTTCCATGGGCGTGTACATGGATTTACATTTTAACATGTCAAACCTCTTCATTTTAACTGCATACTTCCCTTGGTTAAGGAAGATCTTCTTTGTGCTCTGCCAAACTTCAAGACCTAAGAGATAATGCATTAGGTCTTCCATCAAACTCTGTAGCGAGCTTCTTCTGCAATTTGTGATGAGATTTTCTTCATTGTGTCAATAATACATCATCTACATATAGTAGCAACAATATTACTGGCTCATCATTCATAACCTTGAAGTAAAGGTTAGAATCTACTTTACTCTTGGTAAATCCCAAGATCTCCAGGAAGCTTTCAATTCTGCCATATCAAGCTCTAGGAGCTTGCTTCATCCTGTACAGATCCTTCTTCAACATGTAGACCCGAGTCTTTCTATCTTCAACTTCAAACCAAATTTTCACATTACATTGTACCAATCTGGTACACTTGCTCAACTGCAACTCAATCTGCATAATCATGTGCTAGATTTATGTGATCTTTGCAAAGCACTATCTATCTCACTTCTTGAGAGTATGTCCTCTCTTGTTTCTGCAACTGTTCCTTCTGGAACTGGGACTCTTCACTTGCAACTGCTCTAAAGATGATAATGGTTTCTCCATTCTCACTGTGACTGCTGAAATCTGGGAGTAACTCTTCTACTCCATCACGGAAACAACTTTGTCTGAAACTGAGAGTGGCTCAATAACTGATACTAAATGTAGCTCTTCTTCTTTCATGGAGGTAAATCTATTTTTTATTGTAGTCATGTCTCCATGACCCAACTAATGTACTACACCGACTGCCACTCAATTTTAAATATGGGGATTGCTCCCCCTGCATCTCATACTATATATGAATCATGGTTGTTCTGGTTGTCTTCATGAATACTGGAAACTATTTATTCAATTACTGGAGTAAGTGTCTCGTCATAGTCATCTCCCTCCTGTTGGGAGAATCCTCTGGACACACATCAAGCTTTGTACATCTGCAACATCCTTGATCTGTTAGATCAATATTGGAAGTCAATACTGACTTCTCTTCTAGTCTCACAGAAAAATCCATATCCTAGTCTTTCTGACTGGCTTCCTTCTCTGTCACTGAAAAAAGGGAATCTTTCTAGGAGATTTCATATCTCCTAGAAGTTTATGAAGCTATGATCTAGTCTTCTCATGGCATCTGTCTCCCAGTCCTGGAGTTTGTCTCTTCATCTCATCCTTTCTGAGATCAGGCTTACTCTCGATTTCTTCTGAGTCTACAAGGACTTCATCATCTCTTATGGGGTATACTTGGTGTTGAATACCAAGTCTAAATATGAAAAGATGAGTCAGACTTCAAGTGAATTCTGCTTCCTGTCAAGGTGGCTTCATTATATTTTGAACAAGTCTACAGTGAGTTCTTGTTCTAATGTTCGGTCATCTTTGGAGCCTTCTTCTCCTTACACTCAATCTCCATATGAGATACTCTGGATCTCAAAAGATAGCTTCTTCTTCATCTTATTTGGTACATGAATGTATATGGTTATGTACATAGTCTTCTTCATGTCTCATCTAATCTATTGCCTTCTGCAACCTTCACTATAACTTCCTCATGGTTATCACCTGTGACCTAAAACAAGGTCAACAAAACAACAAGCAAGAATAATACTCTTTTGATAATAGTAAATAAAATAATAGCACACAAAATTGTCACAGTAGCTCCTTTAGAGCTTTCACTTGTGACCTGTCTAAAACAAGGATCAAAAGTAAGAAATACAATACAAAATGAGATCAAAACTCTTCTAGTGTTGTGATCAAACATTCATCCAAGGTAACTTGGAATCAACACAAGAAGTTTCTTCTAGAGGAGATGTTAGTTGTATCTGGTAAATTATTACATTAAGCATTTATCTCGATACGCTCACATGCTACCAAGTATAATACTTTTCAATGACTGCTACCTCAACTATAGTGTTTACTTGTAAAGGGGTAGTTATCAACTTGTCATGTGCAACTTTGAATCTTATCAACTTAATTAATCAAACCTGGAACATGGATCCTTGTCCTCAAGAATGAGTGTGTTGCTTTTCTTCCAAGTCTCCTTCACTCAATATGACGAGTGATTTCTTCAACCTGTCTTCTGTACTAATACAATACACTATCTTGACAGAAAGCTGGGTTAGAGGATAAACTCGATGATCTCAAATTTAATCAATCTAATACTTTGGATTAAATTTTGACCAAAGGTTAGTATGATGGCCATAGCTTCAACATGCAACCTAGATCAAAATAATGTCATAACAAATATATGCATATCAGAATAATCAAACCCGGGTTTCATTATTCCTCTAAATGTGTTGGATATTGAGATCCTTCTGAATCTATGGCAAGAGATCCATTCTCCTACAAATATCCTTTAAATCTTAACAATTTAAACATATGTGAATACATACCTCTGATAGTATTTGTAGGTAGTGGCACCATACAGAAACAACAATAATAATTACCAACTCTTAAAAACTTCAAGGGTGACTGCAACTGGTACTGCAAATGATACTTCAACTGATACTGTAACTACAATTGATACTGCAACTGCAACTTAGGGTTTTATGAGGAAATCCTAATTTTTCAAACTTCAAATTTTGAAATTGTCATCCAGGGGCTGGATGCGCTGAGATGAGGCGAGTAAGCTGGTGCAGTCAGATTTCTGGAAATCCAAATTTTACCCCTTGAAACTAAGCTTGCGGAAATCTAGACTCGTACTTCTGGTACTGGTTCTGGTTTCCTGGTTTTCTGGTACTTCTGGTTTTCTGGTACCAGTGAAAACCAAGGTGTAACACACCCACTATGGAATTCAAAACTTTTCGGCCTTTTTCATCTTTTCTCCGCTGAATAGAATCCCTGAATCCCTACGGGACCTGATATAGACCCTGCTACCCCTTAACCACACTCATATGATCGGCGACTATGACCATAGGTCTTATCGGGGAGGTGCTCGTCGACTTTCGCGATTCGGGAAATCACGGTGCATGTATTCCCCTTTCTCTCTTGTCTTTCGAAGGGCCGAAATCCGAAATGGATCTAACTACTTAACACGATTAATAACGACCCAGGTTAAGTCCAGGCACTCTACCCTTTGGGATTTCGCATACCGGAACTTCGGGGGATGCGATGACAAGAGGTTTCACATCTGGGTTTCCTGGGAGCCGAAACTCTGAAAACGCCAATTCTAAACATGCTTCACTGTTTCGGGGTTTCCTCCATCGGGATTTCGGGGTATGTGACGACAGGAGGTCTCGCACCTGGTTTTCCTGGGAACTGAAACTCCGAATCCTACATACATATATATATGTCGCTCAACCCATTTCGGGAATTCACAAACCGGGTTTTTGGGATTGGCGAGCACAATAAAACTTACCATTAGGTATCCCGGGTTCCGAAATACCGAAACACCCTACCTCATCCGTGCTATTATTATTTCGGGGTTTCGTATGCCGAGATTTTGGGATATGCGCAGACAGGAGGTCTCGCACTTAGGTTTCCCGGGAGCCGAAACTCTGAAACCGATATTCATTTCTAAGCTCATTTTGGGGTTTCTCCTTTTGGGATTTCACGTTATAAAACGTCAAGGGGTTCATGCCCTTCATCACTCCGGAAGCCAAAACACCGGAGTATCAAATTTATGCGGTCTAGGCCATCTCGGGACTTCGCAAGTCGGGATTTCGGGACTTGCGAGTACAA